>JAXCLR010000050.1:25039408-25070435 GCA_035584095.1 Annona squamosa | reverse complement strand
CTCCCCCACCCCCACCCCCCCCCCCACCCCCGTCCAACAATCTGCTGCTGTCCTTCGTGACTCGCCGCATACCGCTAAACTACATCTCTCTCTTCTCTACAGGCCTCTCTCCTCTCCATCTATATCTCCTTCGTGGCAGAGGCGAGGTGATCTCTCTCTCCCTGTCTCTCTCTCTCTCAAGTTCTCGGAATAATATCAAAAGGAAAAAAAAAACCACTTCTGTCGAGGAACAGAATTCCATGAGTCACTGGAGTACCAAAATGCTCTATCATAGTTTTCGTAACCCACCACAACTGGAACCATGGCAGTCGACCTCTATGTAAGCAAGCAGCAATCCGGACGCCTGCCTCCCTTAGCATCGTCCATCTTCCTAACTCCCAACTAGATCCGAGTAATGGACGATTGGAAGAGCTCTTCAAAATTTCGAAGGAAAGGGAGGTAACGTTTGCATAGACATATCTATTAGTATTCTTGAAGGAAAGACAAGCATTTGATTTTTTTATTTCCTCCTAAACATTGCGTCGAATTCTGGATTGGAAATGAGAAAAGCGGCTGAAGGATTCCACCGTGTTCCTGGAATTGTTCAGAGCAAAGTCAAGAACATAAAGTAGGCCTGGAATATGTTGCAATCTGAAAGCAATGCCAGGGCTGTCGGGCTAGATAATTTTAAGGAGCATAGCAGCCGACCTCACTGGTTTGTGCCCTATGAGCCCCTTTGTTTCTTTGACACTATAATTGTTAATTACTAGTTTTTCATAGTTCGTAAGTTTGTCCCCTTGGTCTTTTGGCCATCGAATATAACGGTTCTCATACCTCTGTGACGATTGGCCGCAAGGATGTCATCTATGTCAAGTAACACCAATTAGGTAGTAGATAAGGCCAGTGTCGCAATTTGTAATTTAGTATTCATTGAACTCAATACTGATAAATCGACTTAATAAGACATCGCTTCTCTTTACTTGCTTCACATATCTGTTTTGTTTTGATTAGCAGGCTGTTAATCCTTTTCTTTTCAACAATCAGGGCATATATATCACAATGTGTTCAATTGTGATTGTGCTCCGCTATTGGTTGTCCAAAAGTTAGGGCAGTTTGTTTGTTTCAATGCATGGTGCATGAGTTGTTGTCATGTTTAACATGGGGGAGAATGAATATCACAGCCTACAATAGATGCTTTGCGGAAATATTTTGACATAAGCATGAAGGTATTTTTCGCTTGGATGCTTAACTGAAATAATCTTGCAGTTTATTTGGATACGAAAAAAGGAAGCTCTTGGTGAGGTTCTGCAACAGCTGAAAATTTTCGTACCAGTAGACTCAAGATTGAAGCACCTCACCTGTGGAAAAGATCAAGTTGAGGCCCTTTAAATCACAGCAAATCAATTGTGGTTTGACAGAATTCAGGTTGGGGCATTTAGATGATGAACTTTCTACAATAAGAATTAAGTTTGTTGATGTTCAATATATATACTGTGTCCATATGAATCAATGTATGTGGGTAATGATTTATATGTTTGCGAGCAATGGTTTGTGGATTGTCAATGCAAAGTCTCTCCTTTGAATGAATTTGAACGTACTCATGTTTACTGGACAAGTTCTGTCATAATTTTGCGTGCTCCGTCCTTCCAAGCAACCCAAAAAAAAAAAAAAAACACCCACATTGGATTTGCCTTTGTGAGCCCCTACATTTGCAACTTACTGCATATTCCAACATTCCTAGACTACCATTGTGTCACCCTTAGTAGTATGCATCATCCCTTGCCGCAACCGAAAAGTTTGAAAGCTCAACCATGTTCTTGATGAGTTACTTTGAGAAATGAGGATGAAAACCAAAAGTGCTTATTCTCGTGCACATTAATATGAGAAACAGCATTTAAATTTATAATAGCCTTCAAAGTGAAATCACAATAGGATAAATTTTACATTGAATATTAGTTTCTGTATACATTGAAATGTAAATCACTTTGGGACATTTAAAATAAATATGATAAGCCATATACAATGAAACACTGTAAGAATAAGCCATATACAATGAAACGCTGCAAGAACCTAATTCCTCACTTCTCTTGCCTATCCTTATTCATGTACTGACAATTCCTTCAGATCATATCTGATACTAGACTTAACATCACAGCGACTAGTAACAAGGTTCTGTCTTGCACACATCATCTCTAATTATGCTGCCTTTGATACTATTTGACTTGCTTCATTTGAAACAAGAATTCTTCTTTAAACTAAGTCATGGTGGAATTGGGGGGGAGGGGGGTTAGTTTTGGGGGCGTGAGGGGAGGGAGAGAGAGCTAAGTCCAAATCCAACAGAAACGGTCATCACCCTGATTGAGAACCAGCAACATTGAGAGAGAGAGAGAGAGAGAGAGAGAGAGAGAGAGAGAGAGAGAGCCAAGCCCAAATCCAACAGAAATAGACATCACCCTGTTTGAGAACCAGCAACATCTCTCAACGAATTTGATTCCATTCAACAACTAGCCTTTCAAATCGACGACCAGCAAGGTTACAACCCTTGAACAGAAATTCAATGGCAGCCTAAAAATCAGGACTCATCATATCCTCTACGAATTTGCCTACACATCCTGCAAAATAACAGCTCTGTTCTAGCTGCACACCCTTACTCCTACCATTGCATCTTCCGTGAAGTATAAAATTTATACTTCATAATATTCCAGCCATTTTTAGCTGTTGTCCTCACTGATTTCTTCAAACCCAAGATTGGACATGATTTCTGCAGCAATATTCACATTTGTAATGTCGATAGTTTCAGCAAGCAGACAGCCATGTTTGCTGCAGAAGCCAATGAAAGAGGAAATTAGGGTTTTCAAAATGGCGATTCGAGAAGGGATTAACGTTGTCGACATGGCGAGGAAGAAGGATAGGGTAAGAGGAGAGGAGAGAAAAGGAATATGGGAAGTAGAGGATGGCAGCAAATGACCTAATGCTGGAGCCGTCGGATGAAAACTAGAGGCGGGAACAATGGCGAGGCGCGGATGGTAGCAGTCAATCCTATGGGTTTTTTTTTTTTTTTTTTGCAAGAGAGGCTTTTGCGAGAGAGACGCGACGGGAGCAATGGGAGATTTGAATTCATCAACTCCGTTGTGCAAAAACGAAAGCCTTAGCTGACAGTACTGATAGGGACGAACCCGCAAATGTTCCCTCGACTCCCACGCTGCATCGAACAATTGCTCTTTAGCCCGCTCATTTGAACGGTTGTCGATCACTGAGGCTAAGTGCTCTCAAGAGCATAGGATCGATATCCATTTCTTCCAGCCATCGAAGCGGGCTCACACCCGCAGCAATTCCATGAAAATTTGAGTGGAATGATTTTCCGCAAAGCTAATGAGCGAAAATTACACAACGCAGCCTTTTTACATAAGAAGACCAAAGCCAATTGCTTACATGGCAATTTCAAGGCTGAGTACAGGCAATTTTCTTGTTTATTCTTCACTTATTCTTCACTTAAAGTTGTTCTCCATTAGTTGCTGATCATTCAATTGGGCACCAAGATTATATATGAGGAATGCTTCTATGAATTTTTTTTTCTACGTAACCCTATCCATTTTCAATATTCAAATAGTTAATGAAAAATTTACTGCTTCTATTAAGTTTAGCATCACTTATATTATCGGGAAAATTTTTTCATTTGTCTAGTATCATTATATGTGGGGCCTCGTCTATAAGCATATAAAATCAACGTAATAAATTAGTTTAAATATTAAATTTTAAGTAGTATCTTCAACATCTAAACTATTTAAAAAAATATCATTAGTACATGTTTAAATAATTCTATAAAAGATTATTACATTCCTATGCATATATAAATAGATCTAAGCATTTTTCCTAATAAATACATGAATGTAACTATTTTTGAGCAAACATGACTTATGCACATATTAGATTTGAATGATTCTTAGTTTAATAACTAAACAAGTGATGTTAAATACGATGAATAAATTGTATTTTCTATCAAACATTAAAATCTTAAAATTTGAGGGGTTATATAGAACTGCTTCTACGTAATCTAGTTACATAAAAGCTAAAAGCAGACCCAATTATACATATACATATATATTCACATGCCGATTTCAAGTGGTTGAATCAAACGGAATCATGCACTCCTTAATTTCATAACTGCACATGAAAAAGACTGCAGCCATCCAACCATGCTCAAAACAAAAATAAATTCCATGAAATTAAGTGGATTGATTTTCGGCCAAATAAATCAACAAAAATTAGACTTGCAGCCTCGACACATGAAAAAGACCACAAGTTCAATTTGCACCCGCTGTTTTCAAGTGGTTGAATTAAGTGGAATCGTT
The DNA here is from genome assembly GCA_035584095.1 of Annona squamosa. Taxonomy (NCBI): domain Eukaryota; kingdom Viridiplantae; phylum Streptophyta; class Magnoliopsida; order Magnoliales; family Annonaceae; genus Annona; species Annona squamosa. Next base: position 25,066,104 of record JAXCLR010000050.1, on the reverse strand, counting down.
CTCTTTTCTGAATGCAGTTAAGAAAATTTCAAGGCCGTGCTATTTCGAACCACTAGCACTTTCCAAAATTTTGAATGTGAATGTGATTGGCCGCATCTATGAATTACGGCGTTTCCAAGGGAATAGTTATTATCAGCCAAAGTTACCACGGAAAGCTGCTCATTGATGCTTCCTTCAAACGCTTTGGCAATGGCATTTTGCTTTGTATGGACGCTAGGCCAAACAGCCCTGGTACACAGTTCATAAAAGGACAAGAATATGTTGCGAAGCAATAGTGTTACAAAAATGCTAATTGTCCAGTGTGAAGAGCTAGATTAAGCTGTTCATATCTTATGTCGCAAAGCAGTAGTGTTACAGAGATGCTAATTGCTAAGTGTGAAGAGCTAGATTAAGTTGTTCATATCTTTCATGTAATCAGCTTGAAATTTCCGACGAAGCTGCAGCGATTGGTAGTAGAGGTTGAGGTCAATTCCATCTACATTCCTCCCAACACGGGCCTGCAAGATGGCCTGAGTATCCAAAATTGGTAATAAACGTTCTCAGCTTGGCCGTTCATCCAAAACACAGCAAAAAAAGATTCACGAAACTCAGCGAATACTACTTACATCATTTTCTGCACGTACGTGAAGTTCACCAATGAATTGGTAAAATGATCCCTTACGGACATTGAGGTCCCTCAAATGTTGGGTGTCAATCTTTAGGCAAGTGCTTCCATCAACAATGACAGCAGTAGCAGTCTCATCAGAATATTCTTGCAATCTGCATTACCAAGGAGGCAAGGACAGCAATGGCAGTTGGATACATTAGACTATCAAGTATCAATCATTTGATAATCAATAACATAAATGAATATAATAAATGTGATGAGTCCAGTGTTCTATAAAATGATAAAGAAATCTAAAAAGACTGTTAAGTAAAATTATCCACGCTGCTGCTTATAGAAGTACTCAGGATGTTCCCCCCTTCTTATATGACAGATTCGAAGACATTATCTATTGCCTAAAAACAGAATCTAGGGCAAATCCCACTTTAGATATGGATATTAGTCATTATAAATAGGAAGGACAACTTTAGAGAGATGGTTTTTGGGGGCAAAATTTACATCATACTTGTAAGCTCTCAGATCTCCCTCTTCCAGTTGTCATAATCAGTTGCCTATTTCAGTTGCCAAGGGTTCCTTTGGCCTCGCTTTTGAACAGCACTTTTTGACAACAACCATGATAAATTGGAAAACATTTTGGATGGGCAGTTGTGGCATAAAAATTTTTCCCTATTTTTCAGAGCAACTTAAGACTGAAGAGTACATATCAAGCTTCCATGAAAACTGCGGGTCCAAATTTTCTTAAGCAAAAGCCATCCATGTAGAGCAGTGCCCAATGAAGCCTAAGTCTATTTCAGCCTATGCTGCATGGAATGTATAGGTAATTGCATATGCTTTAAGCTAAGGGTCCATTTGGCATTTGGTTAAAGGAAGGGGAAAAAAAAAATTTCCATTTCATCCTACGCATCTTTTGATATGATTTGATATTTCAATTACTTAATTACCCTACTTTTTCTATTATTATTTCCGCATTTCAGTCATTTTTTCACATCTTTTCATATAAATACCCTATCTATTTTATCTTTATTCTCTTTACTCCTAACTATTACCTCTATTACGTGTATATCATACTCACTTTTCAAAATTTTTTCCCATTCGTTTTTTAAAAAGAAAATTCTTATCAAACAAGCGTCTTAACAACTACGGACTCCATGACAATATAGATAGCATTGTTCAATCACTCATACAATTTTAGTATTCAAAGCAATTTAACCTTCTAATATTCATTTCCTTTCACACAGAATTTTCATCATTTTTTCCCTCTCTTACAGTCCAAGGAGTGCATGTCTTAACAAACACTGTTTAAACATGCATAGGCAGTCTGATGCATACACAAAAATTGTTTTTTCACTTTTTGCTCATACATTCAACATTGAAATGATAGATAAGACCATTTGGGAATCATGCTCAAAGTTTAAACAAATGGATTACAGAAGCATGCAAGAATCACTTACTTTCCGGTAACACGAAGTGAAGCACCTTCCTTAAACAGAGGTGAAGAATGATCTAATTCCTGTAGAACCACTGGCTCGCCATGTTTTATGGCAGATGACGACATTGCATCACTGAGCTTAACAGTCTAAGAAAACAACCCTTGATGCACAATCAAGGAACCAAAGTAGCACATTGCACTGCAAAATGTGTGGCTACAAAAGTCCACATTCTATATTAAAGGATTGAAGTGAGAAACTCAGTGCAAATATGATCTCATTCAAGCATATAAGCAATTAACTGGATATAGAAACCAAAATGACAACCACAATAGCACTTTCATTTCTAACTAATCTAAAAGAATAGTTATGACAAAGTACGCAGTATACCCAGTATCTTTTATCAAACTCCAAGGGGTTTCAAACATATACTCCTGATTGAGGAGAATGCATCTTTGAAGATGCTTTTAATGAATGCCGCTGTCTTTGCTGTACAAGGTTCCACCATGTCATGCGTGAGACACCAGGCCCATTCATCCAGTTGATCCACACACAAAATGGCTGTAGGCCTAGGGTAAGGACCGAGTATGAGATTTATAGAAGTTGTGCCCATCCGTGGGAGACTAAGATTTGAGATCATTGATTCTGTGGTTACCATCATTGATATGTCATGCTTTAGGAACCCAGACATTTTATCTAGGATTATCTACCCAGCAAGATCAAGTTCGCACCCAGACTGTTTACACAAACATTTCTTGGCAATACAACTGTTGGTTAGGAGAGTGGTAGAAATTTTAAGAAACAAAATTGATGTGGTTGCGTTTTAAATAAAATTGTCCCACTTGCACAATATGACATTCAATTCCAAAAACATGAATAGTGGTGAGACAAAAAACTCCATTGTCGAAAATATCATAAGCCTAGGAATTCCAAGACCATAGACCAATTGGCAACATAAGTTCATAGTGAAAGACATCTTACAGTCTATTGACATTGGATCGAGATCCATCATACAAATCGACCCTACGCATTTGGAGGGGCAAATCTGTATGTCCATGGGATTGATGACCATAACAGAAGGATGAATGCTGATGGCAATGCAACAAGAAACTAGAGTGAACAAACAGGAGGTCAGAACAACAGTTTTCAGGCACAGACAAATCCAGCATGGCTTGTCTGAGTTGATCCAAGTTCAGAGCTTCTTAGTGAATGAATTTGCTATGGACCACCCATTTTCAATCTATGTAATTTTCGCTCCACGTGCACAAGAATATAGTAGTTTAAAGAGCATGTAGACCCTTTCAATGATCTTTTGAGAAGATTCCCAAGTCCTTTGGAGAGCTTATACCAACAACATTAGTAAGCTGGATCTTTCTCCTAAGTTTCAGCATATCAAATCATTGACAATAATATTTTCTGAGTTTGTGGTATTTCTTCTTTTGTTGTAATTCAAACATTTTTCACAGCTAACTATTACACCTTTGATTTGGAAAACTGGGAAGATCTGATTGATGTTTGGTCAAATTAGTTTTCGCTCGTTGTCACTAGGCAGTGGTTCACTGTTTTCCACTAATTCAAGGAGTCAATTCATCCCCCTGAGTTAGGCCACACAAATTTCACAGTTCACACGATCAATTCCATTAACATGAGCCTAAAATTAGAGGCTTCGATATGAGATAGACGAGCATGAAACTGAAACTACAATGGCAGTGCGTGCAGCAACTTAAAACTGCATAAGAAAATCGTTAAACAGGAAAAATGAATAGGGGGTCACAGAGAAACAGATACCGTCAATGCAGAAGATGACAAACTACTGGACTTTGCGTTTGGAGGAATAGCGGAGGGAGAGAGATTGTGCAAGGAAATTCCAGGAAGCCTTTGGAGCTGTAGAAACGAGAATTTTTAGTGCATCATCTTCCATAAAAATTCGTACTTCACATATCGGTTCGGTGTTTGCCCGCCGCAGGTGTTTATTTCAGGCCTTTCCAGCAACAGGCCTTTGGAATTTGGAAGACGAACATGCATGATAGATGCCCACTTAATAACTAATTTTTTTTACATTAATGCTTTTTATCTTTTTCTCCAATTAATGCTTTTATCTTTGTTTTTAATTTAGAAGGGGTATTTAGTATATTTTTTTATCCACTTTAGGGGTCGGTTTAGTAACGGGAGAATGGGAATGGGGAATGGATATGACTGGGAAAAGGTGAAAATAAAGTTTAAAAAAAAAAAAAAAGATAGTGTAACTGTATTAAAAATACGAGAAAATGATTATAATACAAAGATAAAAATAGACAAGATAAGATAATTGGGTTATTGATATGTTGACTTTCGGCACTTCCCATTTACATTCTCACTATAACAAACACACCCAAATTTAATCATGTTAAATGATTTAGAAACTTTTTTAAAATTTAAATTAAAAAATAGAGAATAAGAATCATTACCCAATTATTGGGCGTGGGTTCGATGCAAACATGAGCGCTACGCGTTCTTTTGAATTTTTTTGCATTAATATAGGGGCTCGAATAAGATATTATGAGTGTGTTTAGGAATGAATAAAATTTTTGATGAAAAGTTTTGGAGAGTAAAAGTTGTCAAATGATGTGATATGATAGGGGTAATGATGAGAAGTAAAGATGATAAAGTTAAAATAAATAGGTTGATTGTATAGGCAGTTGTGTAGAAATGATTGAAAAGTAGGGTTATTTTATAGGAAAATGTGAAAGAATGATTTTAAAAAATGATAATTATAAAGAGTGAAAAGTTTTAGATTGAAAAGTTTTAAGTTGACATGTTTTCTTTATTGTCGAACACACCCTATATATAATTGTTTATTTTTTGATGTTTAGAATTTTCTTGAATTTCCAAAATAGACTCATGAAAAGCCTCGATGTTTTTCCTCTTGAAAATAAAAAAAATCTTAAAAATCAAATAAAAATTTTCATATATAAAAAAATCTTGCCAGCACCCACCTATCCATGAAAAAAATAAAAAAAAAAGTAATGAAAGAATGAATATTGAAGTTTAGGTTATATTTAGCAATTTGAAAAAGTTGTCAAATTAAAACTTTTCAATCTAAAACTTTCCTCTCTTCATAACTACTTTTTTTTTAAATTATTTTTTACACATCTTTTTATAGAATAATCCTACTTTTCAATCATTTCTACACAACTAACAATACAACTAACCTATTTATTTTAAATTTATTTTTTTTACTCTTCATCATTACCCTTACAATATCACATCATTTTCTATTAATTTGACAACTTTTACATAAAAAAACTTTTTATCAAAAGTTTTACAACTTCCCAAACACACCCCCTTAATGTCAAAGGTTCTGCATTCACCGGACAAAAACTCTTTTTAGTTAGGATACGGACAAACAACACGATGGAAACGTACTTATGTTGGCCACGATTAAACAGTGAACGCATAAAATTGCTTGGAAATAAGATGCGGCGGCCTCACCCCTGCATCCACCCATTTATAGGTAGATCAATCACATTAAAAAGAATGCACGATTGCCCCTTCATTAATCATTTTAAGCTCAGCTTGCTAATTGTAAGCACGAAAGTAGATGGCAATCCGTAGTCATTCAGCTATAGCTTGCTCAGAAGCTACAGAATTGTCAGACGAGAAGATAATTAATAAATGAATATTTTCCTATTTTTACGTGTTGTCCATTGAACATACATTATGCAAGGCTTCAATGGAAGCCTCTTTTTTTTTTTTTCCTATTTTTCTTTCTTGATTGTTAGCCCTGCTCTTTACCTTTACTTTCTTCTACAATTCCTAAATAAACATACATCAGGGACGACTCCTCTATGGAGAACAGAAATTACAACAAAGGGTTCAGAGAAGATAAAAAGACCACTGAACCGCCTTAGTGAAACACTTGTGGAGATGCATAGAACTCACTTTCATTGAATACTGGCCTCAAATCTTCTTTGCACATGAATTCCAAGGGCAAAGCAACTAGATGCCCTCTCACCGACTCTAACCTCTCCATTGGGTCAACCGTTTTGAGATTCCCATCTTGATAGGATTCAAGCTTGTCTGGTGCAATCCCCAGATCAATAGTGGTATGCCCAAGCTTTTCTTTACAATGTGATGTGTTTTGTCTGATTCCAGCTCTGTCCCATGGCATATCATAAACAAGTTAGAAAACTTCTTTAGGGAGGCGGCAGTAGGAAAGAAACCGCTACACCAAATTGACTCGTACCTGGAATGAATAAGATCATTGGGGATGCATGCAAAAACGTCCTGGTAGATTGTCGTATTTGTCTGCCAGCAGAATTGGGGGGGAAAAAAAATTAATATCTGATAAAATATATGGCAGTACAAAAGGCAGAGCAGTGTGAGAAGAAATTTGAGACTAATAAGAGACTTTCAAAAGCTGAACTCCTTATTTCTTACTGAGCAATTTTTACCTTTGCAGTTGCCATCCAAATATCTTTGAATGTTGCATCACAGACAGGGTCAATGATTCGATTGACCTGAAAGGAGAAGAAATAGAACATAGTAAATGACCTTTTTTTTTTTTTTTTTTGATGGTAACATGTTAAGTAACTTGACGTCAATGAATAATAGACCATCATCCTCAATTATTATTTCGTTCTCGAAATAAAGGCCAGTAAACAGGTGGTATAAGACTTCTTGGATGCCCTAACCATGTCCCAAGAAGCCTCAAAGATTGCAATGGATACAAATACTGGTCGAAAATAATGTTGAGTGAATGATAATTTTGAAAGCTATTACAATTCTTGCTTAACACCAATTCAACTATCATAAGAGAAGGTGATGATACAATATGTGAATCATTGGAAGGAAATAATACGAAGAGGCCCAAAAGGGGGAAAAAAAGGAAAGCTAAGCAAAAAAAAAAGAGTAATGAAACAAAGATAGAACAATTTGTTCAGATCAACAAACCTCTCCTGGATGAAGACCAAGGTGTTCAGACCATAAGGATTGGCGAAGACTGACAGCAAACTTTCCAGCTTTCCACAATCGTCCATTCATGGATGAGTCAATGAAATCTTTATCCTCAATAACTACACCAATCTGAATCAAAGGAGAATGCCACACTGAAGATTTTGCCAAAAACAACAGGAAAGCAGATGGAAAAATACCTCAAGCGCTGTTTTAATCGCTTTCTGTTTTATAGCAACAAAATGATAGAAGGTGGTGAAATGCCATAAGGATTGATTATATTAGTTGCTTACTTCTATGCAAATAGTCATTTAGCATTTAGGTGTCTCAGTATAGAGATTTAACTTAAAATAAGGGCTACAAAGCTTTCATAGACAAGCATTTCAACATCTTAAAGAATGTTGTTTTGAGTAGTCTAGCACTGTTATGAGTGTTGCAACCTCTAACGATCAATCTTGCAATTTTTTTTTATTTAGCAACTTCTATATTTGATAATAAATCTGGGCCATCTCAATGATACACCATCAATCATTTACTTTTTAAGTGCAAAACCCATGCAAAACGATCTAGACAGAACTCAAGAATGAATTACTGAGAGATTCATAGATCCGGTTGACATTGTCACCATCGAAACTCATATGCTAATGTGAAAGTTAAATAGGATGGGGGAAAAAAGTCAAGAGAATAAACATGGTGCTACCTCTGAGTCTCTTGACCCAAGTAAACTTCTGTCATTGATATTAGCTGATCCGAGCAACACAATACGATCATCAATTATCATTATCTTGCTATGCACATAAACCTGGCAGTAGAAGGCATCAGAGCTCAATATTATATGCTATTGGCTAAAAATCAACTAAATTGATCTCAGCTGAGTAATCACGCAAAAACGAAGTTCCATGACAATCAAAAATAGTAAACTGAAAGAAACAGGGTTTGATTTACATGTATAAAATAAACCAATGCACACCTGGCTGGTAGCCAGAGGACCCCCATCATGAAGTCTACCAAAACTTCTGAGACCGTAAAAAGAAATATAATCATGTGTCTTAGGACCAAGCTTATTGATAAGGTTCTCCAAAATGGAATTTGGTCCCCTGCATATGGTTCGATACTGCCAATGCATTATAGCTCTCACTGATGCTGCACCACCATCATCCAGACCTCCCTGCAAAAATAGAAGTTCAGAACTGTTTTTGCCCGTACATGTGCAAATGAAACTACAAGGAGGCCAAGTATAAGTACCTGGAAGCCAGGTAAGAGCGGTATGACAATAATGACTCTGAAACATTTCTTTTCTTTTTCCGCTCGCATGATACGGCTGTACAATGCTTCTAAAACACGGTTCCGTATTATGTCATCTACAGAAAGACCTGATATGAAGAATTGATTCTGAAAAGCAAGAACCAACCAACATAGCAAATAAATCATATGCATCATACATATATATCCATACCTCTAATCGCGCCAATGAAAAAAATCTCTTATTTTAATAATAAATTCAGCAATTCACATTTCTGAATGAATTATTTCAATTGACTATGATGGGGCAATCTAAAGCTGTCAAAATTGCAAGTCGAATAGTAATAAACAAACTTTGTATGCAACTGCAGAATTATAAAAAGTTTTGACATTTTTTTCAATTTCAAACTCAATAATTATAGCTTCATGTTAATGTTCAACAAATAATATATAAAGAGATTTGTTTCAGAAACAAATATATTGCAATGGAGAGTAACCATGACATTACCAGAAGTAAACACATTTGCAGCACCATCAGGTGATGGGATGCAACTTTACAAATTGGGCCATGCTTCACGATAACCACCATATAGAGGCAGGGAAGAGTGGGTGGGCTCAGTTTCAACCTTCAAGGTCTTTTGTGCAGGCAATGAGAAATAGATAACAGTATAAAAACATATGGCTGGAAATTATAAGAAAAGGCTAGTAAAATGCACGACTTGCAGCGAAATATTTTCTCTAACTGTGACAGGAACAAAAATAAACATTGCATATGCAGCAGATCCTAATTAGCTGGGATAAATTTGAAAGACCAGTGATGATAGATGAATGAGACAATGGTAGGAATATTCATGCTGGTCATTCCAAGTAAAGGGGCAGTTTGCATGGAATTTCTCTTTTTACCTATTTTATATTCCAAAGAAATCTATTAGTTTGCAGATTATGATGTCCTGTCATCGTGTGCAATTAGTAAATAATGATTAAAGAAAAAGCAGATGATTTATAGTGCAGTTTGGAATACTTGGGTCAGCAACTTCGCACCAAATGAGCGGACTAGTTCCCTAATTTTGCCCTTAAGTTGTATGATTGGTCACACCTCTCAGTTCATCATCATGATCATTATAAGTCATTTCCCACCTAGGTGGGGACGGCTGCATGGATTCTGTTGCGCCATTCTTGGCGATTTAAGACTAAATTTTCTGTAATTTGTAATATTTTAAAATCTTGTTTAATTACTTCCATCCATGTTTTTTAGGTCTTCCTCTCATTTTCCTACCGCCTTCTACTTTGATAGACTCTATTTTCCTAACTGGTGCTACTTCAGGCCTCCTTTTAACATGACCAAACCATCTTAATATATTTTCTCTCATTTTATCACTAATTGGTCTCACTTTTAAGTTTTTTTGGATCATTTCATTCCTAATTTTATCTTTTCTAATTTTACCATTCATCCACCTTCACATTCTCATTTCAACTACGCTAATTTTTTATATATGTTGTTCTTTAACTGCCCAACATTCTGCCCCATAAAGCATAGCAGGTCTAATCCCAGTCTTTTAAAATTTTCCTTTTCGTTTGATTGGAACTCAATGGTCATATAAAATTCCTGATGCACTTTTTCATTTCTTCCATCCTGCTTGAATTCTATGTATTATATCTTTCTCAATTCCCCATTCTATTAAACTATTGATCCTAATTACCGAAAGTGATTAGTTCATGTTACTACTAAATCTAAAATCTTAATTGATTCCACATCTGAGTTCTCCTATTATTAAAATTGCATTTCATATATTCAGTTTTTGTGCGATTAATTCTCAAACCATTAGATTCTAAAGCATTTACCCACCAATTCAATTTTAAATTTAGTCATTATCTAGTTTCATCTATGAAAACAATGTCATCTGCAAATAACATACACCAAGGTACTTCTTTTTGGAGACGTCTAGTAATTTTATCTATTACTAAGGTAAAAAGGTAAGGACTCAAGGCTGAGCCTTGATGTAGACCTATTTTAACTGGGAAATCAGTATTTCCACTAATGGTCCTCACATTCGTAACAGCCCCCTCGTACATATCTTTAATAATATCAATGTATCTGTTATTAATTCATTTCTTTCTCATAACTTGTCATATTAACTTTCTTGGTACTCGATCATAAGCTTTTTCTAAATCAATAAAAATCATGTATAAGTTCTGTTTCTTCTCCCTATACTTTTCAAATAGTTGTCTATGTAAGAAAATAGCTTCAGTGGTTGATCTTCCCGACATAAAACCAAATTGATTTTCAGATACATTAATTTCCCGTCTTAGTCTACGTTCAATTATCATAACTCTCCAAAATTGGCAGCTGGGGTGCTCCAAGCATTATTTGACGTGGGTCCTAGCTGCATGCTAGTTACAAATGGCTTTTTCAAAAATGAATTTAAACTAAAAAGTTTAAATGAAATTGACATTGAATTACCACCTCAACATTGAAAAAAGAGTCTGAATCAGTGGACCAGTTTCTTAATTTTGCCGTTAAATCGTATGATTGGTTACCCATCTGTCAGTTCATATTTCTCCAACATTGATTGGTACCTGGGGTGGATTAACCATTACTTGAGATGGGTTCTAGCTGCATGCTAGTTAAAAATTGCTATCTCAAAAATGAGTTTGATACAAGTCTAAAAATTTTAGATGAAATAGACATGGAATTATCACCTCAATGTAAACAAAATGTTCTGATTTATCAATAAGAGAACAGTAAGCATTGTGAATGCTCGCTTCGGTTTGGCTTGTGCCAGCAGACCACTGGCCAACACTCCTAATAACCTACAAACAGAGACATGAAGGTGGTAGTTAATACAGAATCCAGAAAAAAACAGATGAATAAAAGCATTGGCGACTAAGAGTATAGTAGCTACCAAGGTAATGTGTCACATCAAGGCAATTAAAATATTCATTCTCAGAACTGATCTTTTCTTCTGCTCAACCAAACATGCAAATTCTTGTGAAAAAAGAAAAGGTAAGAGGAATTTACTCAATAATTATTCAAAGGGTTGCATCCCTTTGCATTTTGAACCTCTGAAGGTTTGCAACACTGAACAATATTACGAATTTCCAATTGCTATTGACAATGGGTGACTTAGTTTGAGAGATGGTTTTGCATGGTGAAAAAGTTAATCGGGCAATGATTCACCAGTTGCATGGAGACATTTTATGCAATCTCTCGGTAAAATCCAAAACAATGATAATATTAATCAACATGTATCTATGCTAGGTTATAAAAATCATATATTGGAAACTTATGTAGGTCATATATTTGCTCTAAATTTAATGGTTGCATGTTCACTCTCTAGTGATTTTGATTTTTGGAAGAAATAAATATCCCATCAAAGTTTTTTTTTTTTTTTTTTTTTTTTTGGAGGAAAGATCAAAGTAATTTCTAGTATCATAAATAAGTATACATTAGTTAATATTATGGTTGGTTTAGATGCATCTAAAACTTCCTTTTCACAAAAAAAATAAGAGGTTGACTCCATGCAACCAACTGCATTTTGTAATTTTCCAAAGCTAATTACAGAAAGAGATTTATCATAGGTAAAAAGAACTGATCAGTATATTTAATGTTCAGCAAACAATAAATGGAAGACATAAAATGCCTCAAGACAAAGGAGTAAAATTCATTCGAAATGTAAAACACAACTTCAAGAATTTAGGTGATTGCATTGCATTTCAAAGAGATCACATTAGCAATTCAAAGGATCTGATGTCCAGGGAATAATCAAGGCACAACCAACCTGACAACGACATGAGGCACAAGGGCCCACTTGTCCAGCTTCACTAGGATAAACAACTTGATTACCCCTCTCTTGAGCTTCCCACCACTCCTCTAAATGTTGCATTTCCGCTTCGGCCAGTGCATCTGTAGACACTTTCCTATGTCGATCCTTACTACCAAGGTCATCAACAAAGCCTTTCATCTGCATATCTGCATGCGACTGTTCAACTTTGGGCCTCCTGAATTTGAAAGGGTTGCTCCGAGTTGTTCTGTTTGGATGGTCAACAAGATTGTCCATCATATCCAACCCATTTGACATCTCATGTTCAATGGAAACACCTCCTCGATCAACATCAAACGGTAAAAGCAACGGAACATCTTGGTAGGAGGACCGAGAAGAAAAGGAACCCTGCTTGTTGGTTTGTTTTTGGGCATCATCGCGTTTCATATTTTCAGAATCTGCCTCTTTGCTTTTTCCCATATAATGTGGGATGACCATATGGTGATGAGGCATAAGTAGGGGAATTGCCTGCTCATTCAAAGCTTTGTTTCTCTGAAATGCATAAGAATTATCAATGTTAGATCCCACAAGACCTAACTAGCACTTGGTAGGTTTCTCAATTTCGTCCTGATTCAGAAATGACACGGCCTTCAGGAGATTAAATGTAACTATAAATTGTTCAAAAGGATACACAGAATCAACCTTTGCAAAATTCCACCTCTGGACAAAATGCCTTGCAACATCACGGGAAGGTGGTCCCCAAAGGGCACAGTGAACATCATGCCAAGGCATGCGAGGATACTTCTTACGATCCAATTCATCTTTCATTGTATCTTCCCACGAATTTGGTTCAGATTCCCTGATTTAACATAATCTAGATATTTAAAAATATACAGTAAAATCTCAACCATAAAATTTAGAAAATTTGCAAAAAGCAACTTCTCCGAGACCTTGGAGTGTCGCATTTAGTTTTCTGTAAGGAAAAGTGGCAAAAGAATCTTTAACAAACCTCGGATTGTAGTAGTCCTTTCCCGGCCATACCACCGGCGGATAATCACCAACTCTATGTTCAAAGGTATCATACCGCCCAAAGCACAAATCCAGTCCTCCAATATAGCAAACTTGGTAATCAACAATGACAATTTTTTCATGATGAGACCTGTATGTAATAATGAATATAAGAGGATCAGTAACTTCTAATCTGACACAGAATGAGCATGCCAACGACAATTTATGCATGCCCAATGTGCCAACTGGCATTACCCAAGAAGTGTAGGCTCTCCACTTCACATGGAGGACGTCGCCTCCACCCAGGCAAGTAAAAGTTTGCACATATTGTCAAGTCTGATTATGGATAGTCAAGTTCAGCATACTTTTTTGGCCGTTAGATGAGAAGAGTGGACTATGTTTTGGAATGTTTGACAAAGGCAATGCTCCACCTGATGCAGTGCGGCCAAAGGCTGATAAATTAAGGCAGCATACAGCAACGTGGCCAAAGAAAAGCATCTCAAAATATGCAAGAAATTAAAGCTTATTTCACGTTTTAAATTGCATACCACAGGTAAACTCCCGTTGAGAAATGATCAGGATGGCGTAGAACTCTCACATTCTCATGGATGTTAAGAAGCCTCCGCTTACTATACACACTGTTGATTTTCAAAGCAAGAGCAACTTCTTTGTATAAAAGGATATAAATCTGCAGATTGACCAAATCTACCTTGTTAGATAAAAAGTGAATGTTCCAGTTTAAGCTTCTGCATATTTAGGCAACAAAGACCATTCAAATGGGAGCAGAAGTTTCTGTGTGACATAGCATGTTGCAAAGCTTATGTGAAGACATTAATTGCAGATTATCCAACCAACAAAATCAACTTTGATGGAAAGGGATAGGGACATGGGAACACATTAAGACCTAAACCTAGATTTTCTGCATATTGTTGAAATCTCTAATGCCTCCTCTCTTGGCACTTCTTCTAGTTCACTGTGAGTTTCATGCTATGTTTGCTGTCTTCACCTTCTTACTGTGTTTCATATTCCCTCATACCACTATATGCAATTGGGTTTCAAATGTGCCATGGTTATAATTCTCCTATCAATCTATTCCAGACACTACTCCCTGAACCTGCATCCAAGACAGACAATGAAATTGTTTTTGTGTCAAAATGAATGCAATTTAAGTTTTGGATGCCTATCATCACCAAATCAATATGGATCTCTTAATTAGGTATTTCGGGCTTAAATCATGGTATCATTATTTCATGTGCTAAAGAATAAATGCTAGTGGTAGTCAGATAGACCATAAAGTACCTGTACCCCTTCTTTGGCTTTTGCTTCCAGTAAAGCATCAAGTCTATATGATGCATAATCATGAAAAGGGCGACGAAGATACAATTCTGGGCACAGCCACCAGTCAGTAATAAAAATCTGCACAGAACTTCCAGCAAACTCAGTAACTCATCCATTCAAATACATGGTTCCGCATTCCCATATTATTTAATATTGACTTAAATAAATCAAAATGTCTGAACAAACACACCTCTGATTTTGCTGACTCAATGGATGAAGCAATTGCCTCAAATGCAGCTTTCCCATCTACAAACCATTGAGCCCGACTACCATCTTCTGTCAAACCCCTCGGTGGAGCAAAAGAGCCAAAACGATGAGGATGGCACCAGCCTTCAGGAGGTCTTAGTCCAGCATCGTTGATAGCAGCAACCCAATCTTTAACTTTACCACTGCTTTTAGCCCGTAATCTTATACTTCGATTCCCACAGGACACCTTTGGCATGTTAAATTGCTAGTTAGACATCAAGCTTGAACAGAAAATCAGCACTAATATTAAAGGATGAATCCTTAAGAAGGAAAAACATATTGCAGTTGCGAAAAGCACAGGAGATTAATTTTGAAAAATCATAAAGAGTGCATCCTAGGGGGAGGCAATCAGAGAGGATGATCTCGTTATCACAATAGATAGCATGTGTTTTTGGCAATAATGCATGGTGACCTACAAAAACAGGTGTTTCATTTATTCTGCTACAAGCTTGTGCGTGTAGGCAAATCCGAATACAATAAAACATACAAGATTGCATTTTCACATGAGTGAAATGCAATTATTTTCTTGTTGCGCACACTGCATATTCTAAAACAGAAAGCTACAGACAAAATTTGGAACAGCAAAATCTACTGCATCTAAATTTCAGGTCACTATCAAGACAAATAAAACCAAGTTTATGTAACCTAAACACTTTGGTAATTTTTAAATTTATTTTAATTTAAAAGAAATAATAACCTTCCCTTGCATGCTATAAGAAAATTATAATAAATTATCCTACTTATTTAAGGATCTGATCAATGGAAATTTTTGGAAGAGCAGTCTCTTAGCAAGCTGTATTGCACAAAGCTAGTTGCAAGCACTTACGAAGGACTTCAACATGATGTTTTACAGGAATCCATGCTAATGAAATTGACAGTTGTCGTCCAGATTAAGGTTCAATATGAAAATAAAAATAATAATAAATAAACCCAAAATACGGGGGCGAACCAATCGATGTAAAGATCCAACACTGAGCACTAATCTTAGGTTTCACAGAGCTGCCAGTGATGCACAAACAACTTCATGCCTCTTCATTTGCACATGCTATCATTTGCTCCTCTTTTCTCCACCCCACCCCCCTCATTATGAAGGTGAATTTTTCATTTGCTAATCCTTTTTCCTCAAATTCAAGACTACTGATCAATTGTGAAACACACACAAGTTGATAATATAAATATATCATACCCTTTCCCTAGTTACATGCCCTACCATAACTGGATAGAGGAATAAGGAAACCAAATGAAGGCCATCCCGACAAAGAAGCAACTGAACAGCCAACAGTGATCAAGCAACAGAACCCACATGCTAGCATTTAACAACCAGAAAAAAGGAACTTACCTGGAGCCCATACCATAGAGGATTACGTTCCTTGATCTCTTTGGCCAATGACACTCTACCTTCTCCATTTCCATCGGATGGTGGAAGAACGTCGAATACAATTATGTCTAAAAGCTCAGTGTCAAAGGGATCTCGAAGAAAGGCCAAAAACCCGGGTTTCAGAACTGCCCACACCTGTGATATAGTAGCCAGTTGGTCAATTCCTTTGAACGCTAGGGGAAATTTTAAAAGCTGTAGAAGATTTTCTTATACAAACATAAGTACTTAAACTTCTTCCATTATCAAATCATAGCACTCTTTGGAAGTATAAAAATCATATTTTGCAATAGTTTTTACATGCTGTGTTTATTTCAGAACAACATCTAATTTCCAACTATTTAGTTCATGGGAGGCCAAACTTGTTTTCAGTAAAATTACCTTTTGCCAGTTGCCGTTGCAACAACTAAACCAGTTGCAAGTACAGCATTTTTGTTCATCATTTGTCAGAATCTTTGGCAGGTGTCTCACCATAACATAATCCTCTTTCAACTTAGGTCCATATTCTGGCAGAAATGATAGCTTTGAAACCTCTAAAAATTTGCAGACCTACAATTCATTGATGTGAAAATCACAGGTCATAACTTACATGCACTACAGTTACAGATGATGAACATAAGAAAACCAAATGCAAAAAGGGATGATTCTATCATTGCAGTTATGGACAGAGAAAATACAAGAGAACAATATCATAGTAAGAGGCTAAGAGCAGCACTAGGCTAACCAAAAGAGGTGAAGGTACCAAGTCTCAGAAGCAAGTGATTGCAATTGGGAACAAAAATTGAATGAATACAAGTAATGCCTTGATATCATTATTTTAAAAAAAAAAAAAATAGCTAAAACACTGTGAAGCTGGATAAAAATGAACATAGCAAAAATTACACAAAGCGGGTAACTGCCGTGTTGTAAGTAGATAGCATGCTGTCGAAATAACTTGCAATTTTGTCACAAACTACTGCATTCAACTTCACGTGAGGACAACAAAAAACATAATTAGAAGATAAGCTACGGATAGGGTAACAGATAAAAGAAACAAAATTCAAAATAATGAAACGTTGAGACAATTTCTACAAGGAAAGAAAAGGAAAGAGAAAGTCTTAATTCATATTAAAGGCTGCAGATCCAACAATTAATACTATCTTTAAATCAATGCGGAAGAAGGCTAGGAATACCTCACGGGAGTTCACAATATCCATATTTCCCAAAAAGTGGTTCAAATACCCTTGCATGGCAACTTTTGCCCTGTCTGAAATAGAATGCTGTCTTCCCAATGCTGGCCGAATGATTGGTAAGGCAGCACTAGATGGAATATCTCTGCATCAAGAGGAGCCGCCTCCTGTTAGAAATACTGTAGCCGAGTCATAAGATCTGTGCATTCGAAGATAATGATAATAGAAATTGTATACATAAAGGCCTTTTATCCTAGTCTCAGTAGAAAATAGCATGGTATGTGTCTATCCCCTGTGAGCAAAAGCATATAAGAGATAAAAGTGCTTGCATAGCATAAAGTTCGTAACAAAGCAGGTTCCAGACAACATGCATACCACACAATCTATTCGCTGTGTGCATAAAATGCATGGACAATGGACAGAATTCCTGCAACTCAACAAAAAATCTGTTTACGCATCCCTCTCTGCCTTTTTTGAATTGTTCACCTGTACTGTCAAGTAAGACACATGCTTTCCAGAAATTGTCATAAAGGAACATGATCTAGATTCTAGAGTGACCTAATAATCAAAAGAGCCAAACAATGTAATGATAAATAAAGGGCAAAACTTGAAGCCACCTGTATCTGGATGAGACACTTTCTTCTTGATGTGGAGGAACATTGTCATCATCACCATCATCATCATCGTGTGCAACTGTTATGTGCTCTCCTATCCCAAGGTTTTGAAGCCACTCTTTAACCTGAAATGTATAGCATCAAGAAAATGGATTCACCTTAGGCACCTCATTGCAAATGCTATGGGGATAAAGCTTCAATGCACATTTAGTGTTGACTAATGCCAGTATTGGATGTGTGGTGGAGGGTAGGCCTGGATAAGTCTGACTTTTCTAGGGCTAATTCTCACCAACCGATGTAAATTATTTGATGATTTGAACCATGAAACATCACAATCAAGCATGAAAATGCAATTTATGGTGGTTGTCAATTCCAACAATCAAAGGATGAAGAACATTGAAGCATCAACAAGTTTACAGCATTATTGCAGTGGACAATGAACAACAATAATTCCAGTCATCATTTCGATATACCATGCACGATGATATTGCTTATAACATGTGATGGAACAGGATAGGATTTAACAGGTATTGCATCAATGAGAAACTGTACCAATTACAAGCTGCCATGTATCAATCTGCTAAATGAACACCTGGTAAAGCACTTTTAGAAAGTCAAAACTATCCTTGTTTCATAAAACTCGTAGACTACCACATGATATCTAGTGATTAATTGTTATTCCCAGCAGAAACAGAACCTGTATCCAATTCTTTGACCTAAGTTTTCCTGCAAATCATAAATTAATGAGGCTAAACTCAAGTGTGGCCTCACTATTGAGAAAAATATTCTACCAAATGTCATACCTTTTCCATTTTCCATTGCATAATATTAATCAACTCTATACCAAGGGTCCATTTGATCATGGGGAAAGGGGTCCTTTTTTTTTCTTTTTTTTTGGATGGCTGGGTTTTGTTTTGGGGGAGTGGGTTGTTTAAAAAGTGAGAGTTACGCAATGTGATAGGAGTAATGATTAGGGGTAAAGAGGGGGAAGGAAGAGAGTTATGTGATGTGATAGGAGTAATGGTTAGGGGTAAAGAAAATAAAGTTAAAATAGATAAGGTAGTTGTGTAGCAAATGTTTAAAAAATTGGCATGTAGAGGTAATAATAAAAGAAGAGTAGGTAAAGAGAATAAAGATAAAATAGATAGAGTAGTTGTATGACAAATGTTTAAAAAATTGGAATGTCGAGGTAATAATAGAAGAAGAGTAGGTAAAGAGAATAAAGATAAAATAGATAAGGTAGTTGTGTGACAAATGTTTAAAAAATTGGAATGTAGAGGTAATAATATAAGAAGAGTAGTAGGTGGTTAAGATATCACCTCATATCAAAATGTTGGGAAAGTGGGGGACCCTTTTTTTAACTTTTCCTAGACAGCCTAAGTACGAAGTGTCATGTCCTTATAGTTGATGCCTAACTCCTGTAGGCAAAAATCAGAATAGATCTCTAAAATATAAAATTCGATTCAAAACTCCATAGCAGGTTGGGCAAATCAACAACAAAAAAGGGAAAGTGATCTCATATCTTTAAAAATACCCTCGAGATAGAGAACCATCAATGATTATTGATGATTAATTAGTATGTTACTCAAAAGCTAAACATACTATAGATCCTAATCAACCATGGCATTCTATCATCATCCATATCCCTGGTTAAACTAACAGTCCTACAACCATTTCTTACTAGTTACCACCTCAATCCAAATCCCTTTGGGCACCACACTTAGTCAACTCGCCCCTAAACTGTCCACTTCCCTATTTCCTTGAAAACACATATATCTGCTTTCTTCTTGACATTCTACAAAGATTTTTGGAGATAAAACTATTCCGACATAACTCAAACATCCAGAGAACAGACTGATTTACTTTCCTTGATGTTGGACTCAAATAAAGAATATCATAAATGGCTCAGTAAAGAGACTTCTGCAAAAGAATACAGGTTCAAACCTGCTCTTGTTTCTCATGGAATTCCTCAATAAAGGCACGTTTCTTCAATGCAAAATGCAAATAGAAAACTTGAGGAGCTTTCTTCACTAAGCGCCATCTAAACTGCAGAGGAGAAGAAGGTCATTACTTAAAACCAATAATTACTCGTCAGTGTAGTAATCGAGAAATAGCAAAAGGATGCAACCATCATCGGCATTCAAATTGATGGACAGGAATTGAATTGACATTGCCACTTTCAAGTTCGACACGAAGAAATGCAATCAACAAAATGATCAAAAATTCAATTCCGGAGAAGTCGGTTTCCAAGTTTCTAATACAGAAAACGTCAATTCTCATTGGGCTCGACAAATCACATGACTAAATTGAAGGCCACTTACGAAAACGAAATGCCACTTGAATTGTTTCGACTGAACTTGATACAGTTAAAAAAACATATACGATTATCCGAAAAAATAATTAAAAAATTGTTACAACATGGAACAGATCAAACGCGGCGGAAAATGAAATTGCCGAGTCCAAAACCATGCAACTACCAGAAGAAGGAATCGTCATCGGAGGACCGCGCACCTGTTTGAACTTGAATTCGATGGTGTAGGTCAGAAGCAAGGGGCTGATGTCACTGGCATCGGGGCGGGAGACGGAGACGATCGTAGCGCTCGGCAATTCGTCGAACACCCAGGCAGGCTCCGGGCCCAGCCGCAACGAACGTGAAGAAGACTCCGTCTTCGACAACGTCGGCTCGGATTGCATCTTGACGTAGCCGTGGCGGGCCTGCGAAGAATCGTCCGTCAGCATCAACGGAAGATTCCGGCTCCGATCCGGGATAGAGAATTTGGGATCGGAGGATTCCGCCTCCAAAGCCTGAGAGGAGGAGAAGATTTCGAGAGGTCCGATTCTGTTGGTTTTGGGTTCTGCTATGTTTCAAACAGCGGACTGCGAAATTTCCCGAATGCAGGAAACGGAAAAGTGGTGTCCGGATTTGTTCAGCGTTTTATAGCATCACGAGTCCCGTTGTTCTTCTGGTTTCCGTTTTCTCAGTTTGACGTGAATTACCAGTCTACCACCGGTGGCACCCACATGATCGGGACTAGCCCAGAAAGTTTCTGTGGCCACTTTGTCCTTGGGGCCCCGCCTTGGTCAGGATTCACGGCCCTGGGCAAGGGCAAGCGAAGCGCTAATTGATGCAAAACGTGGCTCCTCCTACGGGGCGGAACTAAAATTGCTATTTTAATCATTTAAATTACTTATCTGTTGTTTTTAATTATTTAACAACCGTATTTATTTATTTCATTCCATTTCGATTTAAATAGATATTTTTCATAATTTATGAATATATATTTGAAGTGTTTGCTTAGTGGATGATCGCTTCAGACGGTCCAAAAACAAATTTTTATTTTTAAAAATTTGCATATTTAATTTATAAATCATTTTTACCATTCTGTATTGTATATGTGTACATATTAAATTCGTATTTTTTGCATATATTTTAGCCATCTGAAACATATCCAAAAATAGATATTCAAAATTAGTAAAAAATTCACTAAAATATTTTTATTTAAAATTTTAAAATAAACATATATATCTAAAAATAATAAAAATTAATTTATAAATACTGAGGGTGGTGTTTATTTTTTACCAAAACTTTTCAACATTTCACTTTCAGCAATTAACTTATTTTCTAATTATTTCTCCATATCTTTTTATGTAATTATCTTATTTTTCAATTATTTCTAAACAATTACTCATACAACGGATCCATCTGTTTAACTGCATTCCCTTTACTCCTCGTTATCACTTCTATTATGCCACGTTATTTTCTCTTATTTTAAAAACTTTTATACAAAAATTTTTTAATAAAAAAGTTTCATCACCTACCAAACATTTTCAAATTGGTCTCTGGCCAATCTGAAATTATCAAACTCCTAAGTTTTTTTTCATGTTTTTATGATATTATTTTCTCTGATTCAAACCATCTGTCTGCACAGCCTACAGCGTAGGTTATAGGAGTACTCTACATATGCGCTTGCCGATAAGCGCGAAAGCCAAGTAAGATGCCAATTCACCTTTTTTCAAAGTAAGTTTCAAATGATACAAGACTTTTGAATTGAATCTGTATCACCATTCTTAATATAACTTTTTAATTTTTAATATAATTTTACTCATTCCCAATACGAATTTACATTCTCAATACACATTATTATATTCTCATCTCGGATACAAATTCAATTTAAAAATCTCATGTCATTTGGAACATGCCCTCACTTTTTAGAACTTTTTACTATTTGTCCAACTCAGATTTGGCGATTTAACATCTTAATATTGAACACTTCCACTTTTCTTTGATATTATTTATTAGTTAAAAATACTACTTTATTAGTATATTCATTTTCTGAATTCGTTCATGACTTTCATGTCCATTGCTATATTTTGATGTTGTCAATACTAGAAAATCCTTTTAATACAACTCTTTTTTAATGTTGCCCGTTTGCCACGATTCCAGCAACACTTCTCACCCTTCAATCCAACGTAATCAGCAGTGAGTCCAACAACACCCTTCTTCCACTGGTGGTTCGCTTCTCCATTAATCCCAAATTTAATAGATGGCTGCATCCACAACGACATATCTAAGAAATCTAACAGCAGTAAAAAATAAAAATTCCTCTGCTTCGTTATCAAATCAAGCAACATGTCCGAAAAATCCTTGACAATTAAAAAATGCAGCCGTGAAATTATTTGAAATGGTCGCCCAATGATCCTGACCATGCGCTACCTCCATTTACGCCCTTTTGCACATCTCCCAAATAGAAAGGTTTCTGCCTTCCTCTTCTGCATTTGACTTCTAGCTCGGTGAGCACGTTAAATAAGGAAATGTGTATGCAACAGATTTCAGCATCAATTGCTCTGTAATCTAACCCTTGGGGATGTGAAAACGATGGAATTTACCAAGCCAGTTGGGACACAGGATGCTGCTGGGCAGGCGTTGGTTTTGCTACTTGCTGTTCGATCCAATAGGAAGGACTTCGTGAGAGAAGAGAATGGGCGACTGAAGGGATAGGGGATGGAGGGTTTGGATGGGAGAGGAGGGTTCTTCTGATCACAGTGGTTGAGCTGTAAAATTTCCCCTGTATCGAATGGTCATGTCAGCGCAGGGTTCGATGAAAAATCATCGGACGGTTGATAAGCGTACCTGCATGGTCGGAAACAGCCTCCCTATTCGACCGGTCCCAAATGATCATTGATCACCATACAGCACCTATTAGAGATATTAAGGGTGTGTTTGGTTGAAGGTAAAACTTTTGATGAAAAGTTTTAGATGTAGAAGTTGTCGAATTGATAGAAAATGATGTGATATAATAGAGGTAATAATAAGGAGTAAAGAGAATAAAGTTAAAATAGATAGGTTAATTGTATGGGTAGTTGTGTAGAAATGATTGAAAAATATGAAAGTTTGTATAGAAAAATGTGTAAAAATAATTAAAAAATAGAGTAGTTATGAAGAATGAAAAGTTTTGAGTTGAAAAGTTTTAATTGACAAGTTTTGGCCTCAAACAAACACACCCTAATTTAGTGGTCAATCAAGTCAAAGGAAACTTGAAGCAAAGGATGATGACATGATCTCATATATTCGATTGCAAGGACCTTATCAAATAAATTCCCCACTTCTCCATTTAGAAAATTCCCCGAGAGCAAAATACCCACACCGAAACTTTGGCTATACTAGCCACAACACCTCTTTCAAAATACCAACACCCATTTGCCACTTGAAACAAACAAGTATTACCCATTGCCAAATTAATATTATGGATGCATCTTCTTCGTCCTAGAAAGACGCCCTCATATAATTCCTCGCCAATAGTCATCTACCCAATGATGACAAGGAATCAAAATGCATAAGGAGGCAAGCATTACATTATATAATCATCGATGGAGAACTTTACAGAAAATCATTCTCTACCTCATTACTCTATTGTGTAGCCCTCAATAAAGTCTCTACTATCCTGGAAGAACTGCATCAAGGTTGCTGCAATAATAACTCAGGAAAGTGTACATTAGCATACCAAATCCTTTGTGTAAGATTTTACTGGTGATCCATCCAAAAAGATGCAAAAGACTATGTCCACAAATGTGTCGCATGTCAAAGGTATGCCCCAATCTCCCATATCTCTAATACCCCCTTGCAAACCATCTTCGAAGCACGACCCTTTAAGAAATGAGGCATAGGCTTAGTAGAACCTTGCTTATTACTACTAGAAATCTCAAATTCATAGTTATTGTCGTATATTATTTTTCAAAATGGGTAAAGACTAAAGCCCTTAGTTGTATTGTCTCTACTCAAATTATTGCTTTTATATGGGATCAAATAATATGCCGATTTGGCCTAGATCAAACTATCATCACTAACAACGAAAAGTAATTCGATTGCCAACATTTTAAAGAGTTTTGCACTGGCAACAACATACAATTTAAATTCCCCTCTGTTGCATATTTTCAATGTAATGGATAGGTTAAAAGAACCAATAGGTCCCTCAAAAAAGCCTTACAAAAGAGATTACATGATGAACACACAAATCGGACAGATGCTTTACTTAGGGTGTATTTGTTAACAATGAAAAGTTGTCAAGTTAAAACTTTTCAATCTAAAACTTTTCACTCTCTACAACTATCCTATTTTTTAATTATTTTTTTCACATTTTTCTATAAAACTACTATACTTTTCAATCATTTCTACAAACTACCAACACAACAAAACTATCTATTTAAACTTTATCCTATTTATTTATCATCATTAACCCTATCATATCACATCATTTTACAACTTCTCATCTCTACAACTTTTCATCAAAAGTTTTATCTATTTTCAAACACACCCTTAGTATAATTTGGGCTTATAATACAACTCTCAGAAGAGCAACAGGCCACACCCCTTTCAAGCTCATATATAGCACAAAAGTAATCCTGACTATTAAAATTGCTCATTCCAACTACTTTGTTTCCCAAATGCCACCAACAGTTAACACCCAAGTGCAAAAGAAAAATCTAGATATCTTAGAAGAAATTCAAGATGACGTTGTACAGAGGCTTAGCCTATATCAACACCAGTTAGCCCGTCATTTTAACAAAAAAATGGACAAACAAACTTATCTAGTAGGTGATTTGGTCCTATGCAAAGCAATCTTTTCCTCATAATATGATCACCACAAATTCTCCCTAAATCGGAATGACTCATTCTGCATAAGAAAATGGTTTGACAATGGAATATACAAATTAGAAACAATAGAAGGGCAGCCAATACCTATAGTATGGAACAGCTGGCATCTACAATGTTTTCATGCATGACAAATGGTCCAAAGGACCCCTACAAAAAGTCCATAACAGCCCCCCTCAAATTAAAATGATCAAACAATCTCCACAAAGGAGTTACCACAACCCATCAAATAAAAAGGGTCCAAGGACTTGAGACATACCAAAACAAAAATAGTCACATCAAGCCAAAATGGTTCTGATAAACCAGACATAAAGGTTATAACACCTCATTTTGCAAAAGATTGAATAAATCCCAACAAAGGGACATATAGTATGTATAAAACTAGCTCCAAACAATAGAAGCCCATCATGTTAAAAAAGTTTTTCTCTAAAACCATTCTTTCAAGCATTTAGGGGCCCATTGCCCACACACACAAAAATTTTAGTCTTCAAATCATGTATTTTCCTCTTCTTCACTGTCAGAAATGTCGTAATCACTAATCTTCAAAACATCAAAACCTGCACAGCATGCAACACCTTGTCAATACATATATTAAAATCATTTTTGTAACATCTTTTTTCCAAAATTCATCCTCTTAAGCTCAAGCTTTTCCTTCTGTGCTAACAAGGCTTGCTCTAACTCCTCTCTCTGAGTAACCAAAGCAATCTTCAACCTTTCGATCTACGCTTCTTTGAGCTTCGCCTGAACATCCAAGGATGAATTATTTTCTTTCAACTTGCGATGTTGATCATCTAAAACTTCATAATGTTCCCTTTGTCTCCACTTCTTAAAATTAGTAGCACACAGTTTTTCATTGCAATCCACCATTATTTTCACTAATTTCTCCCTCAAACTTTCTGCTTCAGATTTTGCCCTCTTTGACTGCTCCACAAGAGTGTTATTAATGTTATTTTGTGTCCGCAAGTCCTCCGCCTTATTCGCCCTCTTTACTATCGCACAGCAATGAGTTTTCATTAAAAAGGGAATTTATACCATCAACAAACCCCCTTTTTAGCCACTCAAACATCTTCAAATTTTTTCCTTGTCTTTTCTTCTCTTCTTTTGGCGGAAACACCCCTCATAACACCTCTTAACAAACACCTTCATCCTCTAGCAATGATATCAAACAAACCCTCTATGTCGACACAAGCATCACAGGCTTCGATAGAGATAAGCTCCTTTTTGCATCATCCCCTTTCTTTTAGGCCATAAGACCCTTTTCAAGAATGATCGCCTGCTCTACCACATCTCGGCCCACCTCGACACTTATTCCCTCATGTGTATCCACAATTTTTTCTCCCTCCTCTGTTTGTTCATCTAAAACAAACACCTCACTCAACTTCGAAGACTCTACTCTCTTCTTTAAACTGGGCCACCTTACTATCCTCTTCGCCCCCATCTCAACATTCAGTTCTCCAACAAACTTTAACACTTTCTTCATGTCCTCATCATCGCCCTTTGTCATCACAATTACCCCATAAGTCAGCATCTCCGGCCTCAATGCACTAATAAGCCTTTCCAACACACCAGACAACTTGTTCACCACCCAAGTTTTCACATTATTTAGTGGCATTGCTTCAGTGGTTGTGTTGGGGTTCCAATCCACAAGAACTGCCCAATCTCCCTTCGACGACTGAACAAACAAAAACTAACCCTTCCAACCCCTATACATAGAAGAGGCTTTTCGATCAACTTTGCTATCCCAACTGCTAGCTGATAAGTGGAAAATTAGTATTATATTTTATGGACATTTTATACCATTTTGGTGGGTAATTAATTAAAATTAATATG
>JAXCLR010000050.1:25014088-25030104 GCA_035584095.1 Annona squamosa | reverse complement strand
TAAAAGTCTCCAAAAATAGTAAAAATTGATACATATGTTAAATAAACCTAGATTAACCATTGTATACAAAAATTTTTAAAAAAAATAAAAATAAATTGGTGCAGTGCACCCGGGTGCGTTGAGGCTCAATGCACCCGGGTGCACTGAATTACGGTCCGACATATATATCATTGATTTACAGGGAGCTGATTTGTTGCACCCGGGAGCAGGGAGCGCTCCCTGCTCTCGGGTGCATATACTTTTTTTTTTTAATTTTTTTGAAATTTTTTTTAACATTATTAATGTAGGTGTATTTAACATGTGTATAAATTTTTACCTTTTTTGGAATATTTTAGATATTTATTTTTATTTTTGAAAATCAGTGGCATTTTAGGTAGTTTTAAATTACTAAAATGCTACTTATTTTCAAAAATTAAAAATAAATAACTAAAATATCCCAAAAATGGTAAAAATTTATACGCATGTTAATACACCTAGATTAACAGTTTTACAAAACAATTTTAAAAAAATAAAAAATAAGTATATGCACCCGAGAGCAGAGAGCGTTGCCTGCTCCCGGGTGCAACAAATTAGCTCCCTGATTTACTTTTACAACTGAAAAAAACAACTCCACTGATCTTGCAATGTTCATCCTATGCTATTGGCAGGTATGGTATCTTTGTAACACTTTCAGGGATGGCGGTGCTTGGCCGATGTTTGCTAATACGCTGGAATGGTGTGAGGATTTCCTTGAGAATCACAGGAGAGCTAAGCACCTTATGCAATGGGGCAGTTTGGACCGACTGTTGGTGCCTCAATAGACCAAATTGCCATGGGGGGCTTTCAAGATCAATGTTGATGCAAGAAAAAGCAAGGATAGAAATTTCATGGGCTTTGTAGTGGTCATCAGGGATTTTAGGGGCTTCTTTGTTGCTGCTCAGGAATGGAGGCAGAGGGGAAACATGGAGCATGGAGCCCCTGCTCATGGAGGCCCATGCCTTTCTATTGGCAGTCCGGTGGGCTGTTCAGCTCACGTTCAGGAGCATATTGATTGAGATTGACTCTCTCTTTCTTTATAATTTTTTTACCATTGAGGGACCGATTTGTGCACCAGTGGGGGTTCTCATCGACGAAATTAAGACTTTGCTTTCAAAGGTTTCCCACATATCGGTTCATCATGTATTAAAGCAGAGATGCCTTAGCCGATTTAATGTCTTTTTTTTTTGGATCATCTTTCTTGGTGGGGTAACCCCCTTCTCAAGAAATATTAGGAAAATTTCGTATAGATAACTTTTTTGGGAATGAAATATTGGATCACTCAATCGTGTTAACCTTCCACATTGAAAGGGGATCGGGATAGGGTTGTTTCCTTTTCATAAAAAAAAACTGTCATAATTTTTAAAGAGAGAGCTAGGGTATGTTATGGTTTTTTCGGCTCCAAATGGCGCTAACATTGATTATAAAATTAAATTTCCACCTGTTATATAGTTTAACATCATTTAACATCATTTGGTTCACTGCAAGATTGAAATATTTGGATTGAGGGGTCCCAATTCAATATATGCACGTGCGTTGAAATTTTAGTGCATTTAGATACCAAACTTATTTTTAAAAAGATTTTGATCAAGATTCTCAACTAAGTGACACATTTTCTTAAACTATGTATTTATATATCATTATAAATTATGAAAAATGCCCATATTCATTCACTAATACATTAAAATGTAATAATACTTTATATTAATCTAATACTTTTTAATTTTTATTACTATACTATTTTTAATTATTTTTTACATCTTATATGACTACTCTACATTTCAATTATTTCTATGTAACTATTTATATAATTAACTTATTTATTTTAACTTTATTCTCTTTACTTCTTATTACTACTCTTATTGTATCATATCATTTTCACTAATTTAAAAACTTTTAAACAAAAAATTTTTCACCAAAAATTTACCATTTTCCAAACACACTATAGTCTTTTTTTTTTATGTATGAGCAATGTTATTGAAAATTTGATTTTGAAAAATGCAACTCTAAATTCAATATTTAAATTAAAATATTTTATTATTTTGATTTTGCACAATTTTCAGACTAGACATATATGCATATCTAATTTAAAGAAAACTACATGTTGTAATAAAATAAATAATTTTAAATACAATGAAAAAGTTGATTATAATTAGCATTGGGCTCATTTGCGGTCACATCCTAGCATCTCCCACTTTTAGAAGGAGGTGTGTGTGTATATAAAGTAATGATACTATACACTATGTTGTATATTAGCTTATCGTATAATATTCAATTTTTTCATTTTATCTTTATTTTTTATTTTTCTTCATAAACATATTTTCTTAAGCGTATTTAATTCATATAGTAAGTTTTGCAATTTTATAATACCTTTATATATTTATTTTTTATTTTTAAAATTGCATGGTTTAAGGGTTAAAAATAACTTATATGCCCGTAATATTTTAAAATAAAAAATAAATATATAAAAGTATTATAAAATGGCAAAACTTAGTATATGAATTACATATACTTAAGAAAACATGTTTATGGAGAAAAATTAAAATAAAATAAAAATAAAATGAGAAAATTGAATACTGTACAACAAGCTAATATACAATATATTGTATAATATCATGACTCGCATATATATATATATAATGTTTTTTTTCTTTTTTTATAAAGATAGAATGTTTTTAAGTAGAGGAATTTTAATAGATTAATATTGTTAATGGTGCTTTTTAATTAAAGGATTTGAGATGGTATAACAGGCGTCAACTGGCTTCGATGGGTTTCATTCATTACGTTTCCCAGGAATTGACGGTTTTCCATGATGTTGGAAGAAATTGATGATCTGCAGAGGCCGAAAGTGGGTTTGGTTGGGTAAACATTGCTGCTGTCATTTAATTTAACAATTAGCTAGCAGCAACGTTTTTCCTCTTCCTTTTATAGACTTTGCAGCCGTGAGTTTCTATTTCAAAATCAGCCTAACTTCTTGACTAATAATTAATGCAAGTAGGCAATTGCCTATTCAGGACTTAGTACTGGTGGAAAAAGTCTACCTCTCTTTTCATAATATACATACATAGGCAAGTAATATTTATTAACTCAGACTAAGTAACATATTTATCCTATTCAAAAAACCCTATTTGTTAATTTTTTTTTTTTTATAAATGTATTAATCTTTAAGAGTTCTGATCTTCTTAGATCGGTACAAAATGTGGTAATTTCAGACAGGTCTAAAAATATATTTTTTATTTTTTTAAATTTTTTATAAACGTGTTAATCTAGTTATATTTAATCTATAAACTAAGTTTTACCATTTTTGGATATATATATATATATTTATTTTGCATTTTTAAACACAAGGGTATTTAAGTTATTTTAAATTATTTATGCATATAATGTATAAATCAAATATTATTATTTTTAGACATAGGGCTATTTTAGCCATTTTTATGGTTAAAATTATTAAAATAACTTTATATTTAAAAATCTAAAAAATATATATCTCTCTAAAAATTGTAAATTTGTATAAACCAAAATTTACAGAAAAAAAAAATTGAACAGATTTTTTGAAGTGAGCTAAATAAGCTATCACTTGGCTCCGAATTATGCCTCATGTATATATGGCAGAGAATCTTCAAAGCTTCTGTCCATTAGCATTCGCTCGTATGACATACACGCATCAGATCTGGACCACGCACGTGGTTTGAACTAGAGCTAAACGTCCTGGTTGGATGGCCCAGGAAGGTTAGACAACCACCACTCGTAACCGTTGTAACATAAGAACGCTGCAAAATGCATGTGCCGGTCCAACTTTTTGTGGAGAGTTGAGACCAAACTGAACTACGGGTGTTAACGGATCCGGTTGAACGGATTGGAGCCTAATTCTAATCCTAACTCATTTAATATATTTCAATCCTAATCCGTTTATTAACCCATTTAAAAGCTTCAACTCTAATCTATTTACAACCCATTTAATAAACGGGTTAACGGGTTGTGTTAATTACTAATGTTAATGCTAAATACCTTCAATAAAGTCTGCAAAATGAAATAAATTAAATAAATTGAATAAATTGAAATTAGCATAATTGAATTCTCCACCCGCCTTACCTGCCTAAGCTTGCGCCGATTAGAGGAATAAGCGTTATGCCAGTGGCGCATGTGGGAAAGGAAATGAGGGATTGAGGCTTGAGGTTGAGGGTTGTGTGCGTGCCTGTGCGGGATTTGAGAGGATGGCACAGGAGATCAATTGGAAAAACAATGTGATGGTGGAGAGAGATGAAGGCGACGCCACTGGCTGCAAAGGTTCTCCGCTCTCCAGTCTTTTTCCTTCACTTCGGATTTCGAATCTCTCCGGGAAGGGCTGCGAGTTGCTATTTCAAAGTTCTAATTTTTTATAAAAATATTGTTGTTGTCATCGTAGGCTATAGAGAAGAAAATTAGACATGCGGGGCAAACTACAGAAGGGAATCGAAAAAATAAGGAGAAGCCGAGAAGGTACTCAAAAAAAAATGACAAGGAGCCTAGAGAGTGAAGATAAGGACTGCAAGATAAGGAGGTGGTGTGGCCGTGAGGGGAGAAGAGGGACTAATGAGGCGCTCTCTTCCCTTTCTCAATCTTGAGAAGCCAAAGACGCACTGCAGATGAGAACTCGAACGCGCTTACAGTGTGTTGTGAGCGCCAATGCGGGTAATGGCTATTGGGTGCTGAGTGCCGATCTACAGTTCCTTTGTAGGCAAGGCCCTCCCATGCGACGACCGACTGATTGACGAGATTTGAAATTGGGTTACTCGGTTGCAACTGCTGAACACGTCATGAGCGAGCTCTAGGCAGGATAGAGAGCTGAGAGCGGGAACTGACTAAATTTACTGTCAAAAAAATTTCACATATATACAATTATATATAATATATTATATCTAATGGGTTATATGGGTTGGACGGGTTGTAAAGCATCAACCCTAATCTATTTATTTAGTTAATGTTTAAACGGGTTGGCGGATTATAAACCATTTATTCAAAAATTCCAACCCAAACTCATTTATAAACGGTCGGACGGGCGAGTTGACCATTACTATTAACACCCTTAAACTAAACAGGCATATTAACAGTTGGAACAAATGTTATCACGAACTATAATATATAGAATATAATAAATTAAAATTAAAATTAAAATTAAAATTAAAAACATAATAAAATTGATGAGAAATCCGCAAGACTTTATCAATTCGAGATAATTAATTACAACATACCTTTATCCAAAACCATCAGAAATATTATCCTATATGCCATTGTGTTAACTCCGTCGCCCTCTTCAACTCACCAGGCCGCCTTGGTGTCGCGTGATTTTAACCGTCTCCCCTGAGTTGATGGAAGATTTTACAATTCTCCCAATCTGTAGATTTCTTAAGAATTTTCTATCGTACAAAGGATTTACAAAAAAAATTTCCCTCCATATATTATAAGGGTTAAAAATGCACTTTTTTTATTAAAATATATTTACATCATATCTCAACTTATATTACAATAAAGCTTTAAGATAATTTTTATAATTCTTCAAAGTAAGACCACAAGATTGTGATTTAAAATAAAAATGTTATCAAAAGCAAGGTGTTATTATTAATGCATGCCAATGCATTAAGAGACAGCTACCGTGTATCATTAATGCCATTGAGAGAGGGCAGGCGATTTCGTCCAAAGTTCTTTTCGCAAGGATGCAAAATCTGTCATATTGGGTGGTTCGTATTCCAATTTGACTACTGTTCTGACCGGTTTGCTCTTGTTAAATAACCCTAATCAGTAATCAGAGTAAATCGAACTGGCAGGTGGACCAACGGCCGGCCAGTCGACCCAATTTTTACAGTAGTGGTATTCTTTAGAAATCTTCTAAAGAATACTTTTTAGAGTTATTTTTTTTATAAATTTTATAAATATTATTAATATAATAAATTTGCGGGCAAATTTGGGAGCACTGATCATGGTTTGAATCATCTAAAACATAAATAAATAAAATTTTATTCTAAGCCCGATCTTAAGCTGGTTAATATAATTTAATGAACTTTAACGGAGCTTAACGAGTTTTATTGAAGCCCAGTACAAGCCCATAAAACATTTAACGGATAGATTTAATGGAGTTTAATAAGCTTATAAACCTCCATTAAGCTGTATAAACCTCCATTAAGCTGTACAAAAGTTTATTTTAATTAATACGGAATAATTGATGCCCATAAGCTAAAAAGAACCACGGCTTCCATTGGCCGCATAGAATTCCTACCTAACTCACCCAACGTAACAGCCATTTACGAGAAGCTGATTGATTTTTACTTTTCACTCCTCAAATTTAGGTGGAGGTCGTGTACGGCCAAATGCGATCCAAAATACCGTGCAAGTTTAATACAATTTAAAAATTATATTTTTCTTTTGAAATCTCATCCAAGAAACATGCCCATTGGGCCGCTTAAGGAGCTTGTAAGTTGCAACATGCTTTTGTAATGTAAACAATATAATTAATATGAAGGTTACATTTTAGAAGTGTTGTTTATATCAGACATTAATATAACCAGGTTTCATAAAAGCCGTTTCATTTAATCTCATCTATTTTTGAGATTTTGATGTGTGACAGAAAATTCAATCTATTCATTATATTTAACATCATCTGTTTAGCTAGGAGACTAAATATCATTAAAATCCAATATGTGCATAGGATATATTTGCTCAAAAATGATATATTTATGCATAAATTAGGAAAAATATCTAAAAATTCACACACACACACACATATATTAGAATATAGCAATATTTTATAAATTTATTTATGTTCATATTTATGATATTTTAGATAATTTAGATGTTAAAAATACTACTTAAAATCAATATTTAATATTAATTTATTTTATTATGTTGATTTTACATGTTTGTAAAAGAGGCCTATATATAGTAATACTAGACAAATAAAAGGATTTCTATGATGACTAAATAATGCTAAATATAATAGATGAAATAGATTTTCTATCAACCATCTAGATGTTAAAAATGACTAAAGTTACATGGAAATTAAGTTTTATAGAAGCGCTGTAGTTTTTGAGACTCTTTTTATTATTTTCTCGTTGTTTCTTTAAGTTGTACACTATTTACATTTGCATCATCTCCTTGTGGTTCCGTAATTTTTATCTCATAATTATTAATTCTAAGCATAAAAGCAGTCCCTTAATTATAATTTTCACAAAAATCACCATATAATGATATTCTTCAATCTCATGATCTTGACACCCATAAGTACCATTAGCTATTTCAAGTTGGAGCTTTGTTTATTGATAATCCAACTTTTATGTAATTTTATGTATTTTTTCAACCTTATGATTGAGAAATTTATTTTATCTATTATATTTAGCATCATTGTCATAAAATCTCTATCATTTATCCAATATTGTTGTACATATGTCTTGTCTACAAATATATAAAATTAACTTAATAAAGTAATTTGAAATTAAATAGCAATTTCAAAGTCATATTTTTAACATTTATATCATCTAAAAATATCATTACTATATCCATATAGTTATTTCAAAAAGTATTATTATATTATAGTGAATATGTGAGTGGATCTAAGCATTTTTTATGATTTGCTCATGAATATATACATTTTTAAGTAAATATGACCCATACACATTTCAAGTTGAATGAAACTTAATCTCTTATTTTATAAATGATGTTAAATATAATGAATAAAATGAAGTTTGTACCTATTAGTAAGGTGAGAATAACCAATAAGATTTCATAAAATGGTTTTTTTTTTACTTTTGGTTTATGTGAAAATGTGGCGCCCTGAACCGGGGTGCCTAAAAGTCTTACTCTGGGACTGATTTTGATTGGTAAATGTGAGTCAGGACTATTGTCCTAATCATGCGGCGGGTAATTAATTGGATCTTGTTTAATTTTTTTTTTTCATTCATCACATAAGCATACACTTTATTCATAATAGACTCATCCATATTATTATAAAACTATTCATATATTCTTTTTATTGAAATAATTCACATAAGTACAATCATGTTTGTAATATCCATAAAACATGTTTTCAACATGATTATCATACATTTGTCCCTTTGGATGCATACATAGAACTGCAATTAAATTTATAGGTCATTTATACTTGGCATCTTTATAAGTCAGCTTCATAGCCTATTTGTCATTTTGAAAACACATATGAGTAATAATACTCAATAAGCAAACTTTTTTCTTTGGCAAGTAAATATTTTCTTTTCATTTAAATGCATTTCTCCTCATTTAATTGGAGACACTTACCAAGTGATCAATTACTAATGGGACAGAAACCTTTTCATACATTTTATGAGAATGCAATGCATTCATTCATTCATGTCTTTCCTTGTGCCTCCAACCTTTGGGAGGACGCCGCCGGTACACAACCCTTGCGACTTGGCAATAGCGAAGGGAGATCCTCTGATCCGCTTACTACCTCCACCAAAACTTCTTCCTTGTGCACCATGTTCATACATATGCCGACATAACATGCTCCGTAAAACTTAATAAATCATTTAGAAAGTAATTTAACAAGCCGTTAGCAATCATTTCATTTATAGCAGTATAGGAATAACCATCCTTAAATATAATTCATAAAACATGTGAGCAAACAATTTGCAATCATTTAGAAATATTTTAGAAAGCATATAGCTTGCTTACCTCCTCAGTTTGTGTCCTCCACTTTTTCCTATATAAGGAAAAATGATTTTTTATCTATATCATTCCATGTCTTATATTGTTTCTCATGCATGTTTTATAATCATTCATTACCTCATTTCTATAAAGGTTAATCTTATAAAGATATTTGGTCATTACCTTCTTATATGAATTTTTTTATTCATAAAGTCCTTTAAAAATTCCATCTATATATTCTTTAAGATATAAATACTAATCTCATCTTTTTTACCTAATTTATGCTTTTTACTGTTCATGATGATGTTCATGAGTTACTGTTTATGGGTTACTGTTCACGTTTACTGTTCATAGTAATGTGGGTTACTGTTCATGGGTTACAAAAATTGAATTTTTTTTAAAAATAAAAAAATACAATGATATAGCTCTCAGTTAGTATATTATGAAAAAATTCATGAATTTTGAATTCATTATTATTAACTTGGCTAAATAAATCATTTTCTCCATATACTGAAAATCAACATAATTTCTTTTAAGCATAATCTTTAAATTCAAAAATTATGAGATTAATATATCATCATTTCAACACCATAACTATCATAAACATTCATCCCAAATCATCATTTAGCAATTTTGGAGAATTATTTGCACATTTCATATATGATTTTCTTGAATGCTTTATCTTTACTCCAAATTTATGATATTTTGGCATAATTTCACTTTGGCATTATAACCACACTTATTTTCTCATGCTTATCTAAGCATGATTTTATCTTACTTAACATTTAAAAGAAATTTTGATAGAATTCACTTATCTCAAGTAGAAAAACTCTTTTTCTACTTGCTTTTTTTCTCTTCTCTCTTGGCTAAAATGTGTAGAGGATGGGAAATGAAGTTGCTCAAGTGATTTTTGAGCTTAGGATGAATGTGAATTCGATCAAAGCATGGCCCCTAATTTATAGTGCTCCAAATTTACCCCCCTTACTCAAGGTATTTAATTCTAAGTATTTTTTTTATCAAATCCAACCAATATTTTGAGCAATGTGCTCTTGCTGCCCCCCTCACACCCCCTATCTATACCCTATTTAATTATATTTTATTTATTAAAATTAATTTTTTTAAGCTAATTCATCTCAACCGTTGATTTAGGATAAGATTAATTTTGGGCCATTAGATTTGGCCCCAAAAGTCTAAGCTCATCCACACCCAAGCTGCTCCTCATTTAATTATTTTGCTTTTTAATTTATAAAATAACACAAAAATCAATTTATAATAAATGAAAAAGTGGGCTACTTCTTTTATCTCTAAACGACGTTTCATCTTGACCTTTGATTCATGATTTTTATCAAATTTTAAACCATTCATCATGATCATCATAATATTTTGGTCACCCATAAAAAAATTTTACTTCAATCTGACGTCCGGATTGCAATTTATGAATTTTTTCTATTTTCTCCAAAATTTTCACTAAAATCCAAAATTCCATTAAAATATAAAAAAATATTACTATTTCGTCCTGTAGTAATTAAATCTCCTTTTTCGTCTTTTTTGATTAAGTTAATCCAAGTGATTAACTCTTAATCACGTATCTTAATCACGAAATTACTATTCACATGCACGTGGTTTAATCCCATAATTGCATTTATTTAATCTCTAATACACATGTTTTCATACTTACAAATATATATATATATATATATTTTTTATTACTACATTACCTAAGATTTTATACACGTGCCTGAGATTGGAATTTCACAAAAAATATCCTAAATTTTAGTGTTTTGCAAACAAAGTTCCCAAAATAAATAGTCGTGATAATATTAAAAAACTTATTCCTAAACAATTAAGAGTTATTATTATTGTTAAATTTTATACATGTTTTTATAAAAGTATATATAAAAATATATTTACTATCCATTATAATGTATACGCAAACTTTAGATAAGAAAAGTAAATATATTAAAAATATAAAGGATAGTAAATACATAAATTATTTAAAAATTAAAACTAGGCAAACTTTTAAATAATTATATGACATCCTTTGTATATAACTAACAATCAATGCCAAACATAAAACTTATATATTCATGCGCAATATTAAAAAAAAAAAAATCTAACGAACAAGTTCCACAATGACAAGAATATGGGATGGAAAAAGTTTGTTGTCTATCGAGAATAAAAAAAAGTTGCATATAAAGTATGAAAAAGTCATATAAAAAAGCATGTTATTTTTTTTAAATGAAAAAAAAACTTATTTCTAGGAGTTAAAATATTCGGATCATCTTCGTCACATCCAAGTTGTTACCGTCAAGCTGCAACCGTGTCTTAAAGCACAGAAACCTTCCATGATTCCATGCTTATAGAAAATAGTAGGATGTTTCAAGGCATTACATGGAGTGATTTCTATAATTTTTTTTTTCACTTTTCAAAAGAATATTTTGGGAAATATGTTAATTAGTTATGATATCAGAAATCAAATATTTAAACTACTTTTTACTTATTATATACTTATTTCAAAATGTTCAAAATATACCCTTATTATATTCATCCTTAGGCTTCAACTGATGTTAATATTTAATTATAATAAATAAGCTTCCAATTAAGGTGATTGTTGGCGTTATAAAGATACATTGGTTTACACCTATGACGCCTGATCATTTTAGGCCGGACTCAGTGCGTCCGGCCTGAAAACCTGTCTATTTTTATTTTTATTTTTGATTTTTTTCATGGGTAAGTAAATTTAGGTGTATTAAATTTATAAACCAAGTTTTACCATTTTTGGATATTTTAAGTTTTTTTTTAGATTTTTAAACACAGTGGTATTTTCGCAATTTTTTGATATCCAAAAATTACGAAAATGCCACTGTATTTAAAAATCTAAAAAAAATACTTAAAAATATCTTAAAAATGATAAAATTTGGTTTATAGATTTAATACACCTAGATTTACTTATCCATGAAAAAAAATTAAAAAATTAAAAAATAAATTTTCAGGCGGGACACGTGGAGCTGAAATGATCGGGCCTCATCTTGTATAGTTTAGACATTAAAAAAATAACTTTAGAAGGTAAAAAAGGGTACATAGAAACGTTTACAGGGAGTCATTCTCAAAAAGTACCATGAAGGAGCCTTTTGCCTAGCCAATCAACCCATAAAACAGCAAATGAGAGTACAGAACATACCCCCATTATTACCCAATTGCATATCTTTTTCTCTTTTTCCTTTCGTGGACAGAAATTCATGCCAATTGCAAATGCACAACAGACGGCACCTAATGATTGTCGAGTAGAAGAAGATCAAGAAGAAAAAAGTCTAGATTTATTCAGTTATATTAAAATAAACCCCACCGCTCCCCGCCCCCGCCCCCGCCCCCGCCCGCCCGCGACCCCCCTCCCAACAAAAAAAAAAAAAAATCATGGAAAATGGAAATTCCCCAATCACCGAAACCTCCGTAAGCATCCAACCGCAAAAGAAAAAGATGGGAATTCTGTATCCGAAAATCTCGATATCTACTAAGAATAATTAATTAAACAAGGAGACCGACAATCGACTTGCTAATGCTACTCAAGTTTTCCGACCTCTTGTTCCTGGACGTTAACGGCGAAGGCGACTTAGGACGGGGCGGCATCTTGAAGAAATTTTCGCACTTCACTCCTGCTTCTCCCGCCTCCCCCACCAATCTCCCCACATCAAAGTACTCCCGCAAGCCAAGGAACATGAGCGCATCTCTCAGGTGGTTGATGCCGATGTCGTAAACCGCGGAGCAGTCGTAGAGACACATTCGCATCACGTCGTCGTCGTCCGTCTCGTTGACGAGCTTGTCGATGAAGGAGTAGGTGGCGGTGGCGTCCCCAAGCGTCAGCTCAACCATTATCTTGGAGTAGACGTGGAGATCTGTGTCGGAGCTGCGGGGATCGGATTCCAGGGCCGCCACGCAGACGTCGTAGTGCTTGGTTTTCTTGCAGGTCGATCGAATAAAACTCGTGCTATTGCCGCTGCCGCTGCCGCTGCCGCTGCTTTGGGTCGCCGAAGCCAAGGATGGAGGATGAAGAAAGAGGGAGAGCGTGAAAATGTAGAACGACAGACGACAAGGGAAATCTCCGGCCATGATATGAAGATGATTCGTGTGGGTTTTTGTCTCTTTGGAAGAAGTTTGGCTGGCTACTTATAGGAATATTAGGCAATTAATTTGCAGGATAACAGAGGGCAATTAGGGCCTGCCATTTTTTTTGGAAATCAGCCCACTTTCAAATAGATTGAAATTATAAATATGGATGGAACAGATGATTGCTTAATGATGACTGGCCACGGCGGTCTGATTTTGAAGGCTGGGCCTTTTCGAGGTAATGGCAGTAATGGTCCTAACGGACGCATGGCTGTCCCATGCGATTTGACGCACCCCATCACCACTCCTCTATATGTATATAAGCTTCTTTATTATTAGATTCTTCAAGTTTTAAAGAGGGTGGAGAATCATGGCATATTAGCTGGCTATCCGCATTGGTACGGCCATAATATGTGGGACTCACCCCGTCGCCAACCAAAATCACGCACAAAAGAGAGGAGAATGAAAAGAAAAGAAAAAAACTCATCCTTCCAACTGTTATGACTGGATAATTCAAACCGATAATTACCTTCATACATGATGAACGGTTCGGGTTTCGCACGTTTTCCTCGTGTAATGTGTTTTTGATTACACAACGACGCGATATTTATAAGGCGGTGAAGTTTGCAAATATCGAGCAGGACAGTTGCGGTACGGGACCGCTTCCGGCTTTCAAATTTTAAGATTGTAATTTTTAATAAAATATTTAATTTATTTATTATATTTAACATTAGTTATTTATTTAAGAGACCAAGTTTCATTAAAATCACATTTGTACATATGTTATATTTGTTGAAAATATATGTTTATGTGTATATTACGATAAGTGTTCAAATTTATTTACAAATGTATTAGATAGTAATACTACTTTTTAAAATTATTTACCTATATAGAAATGATATTTTAGGCCATTTAGAAATTGACAATGCAACTTTAAAATTAATTTTGATATTAAATTATTTTATTACGTCTATTATACACATTTGTAGATAGGGCCTATGCTGGATAAATGAAAGATTTTGTAAAATAATATAAATAATATTAAATGTAATATATTGAATGAATTTTTCATGGATGATAATATATTAAAAATGGAAGAAATTATATAAAAATGAATTTTATAAAAGCATTCTCAATTATAGTACATAAGTAACTTTTTATGGTAAATAGTAAGGTACCTTATTAAATTTAAAGAAATAAAAAAGTGCTCATATAAATGATTACAATATCCCTCATATAAGATGCAAAGCAACCAACTAGTGACTGATTGATTACCGTCCAAAGTATATGCCTAAAGATAAATTATTCGAATCCAAATTTCTATTTTTGGTGCGAATTGTTATCACTCAACTTCAATTGGAGACTTTTCTACTATATCATCCTTTGTGTGTTTCAAATTACACAAGATTTTTAGCTAAAAATGTATTGGAAATTGAAAAGATATCTTAAGAATTAGAAAATTATTTTGAACATGATAATACATATTCAATTCGAGAATCTTATATAGCTTGGCATCCGGTCTTGGCTAATTTTCTTGTAACTGTTTGTATCGAACCATGTAAAATTTTTATTTTAAATATTCTGATGTTTGATTTATATAATATCATTTTTTCACTTAAATTAAACATGTATATGAGCCACAATTGCTGAAATATTTTTTATAGGTAAATTATCAATAATGCTTAATTCTATTTATGTATCAAAATATATTAATACGTTAAAAAAGTATTTGTCCACCTAGTAATGATATTTCAATAACTTAGATGTTAAAAATGCAATTTAAAATTTAATATTTAGTATTATTATATTGATTTTATACATTTAACAGAAGTCTGGGTCCATCGGTCGAGCTATTTAATTAGCAATTAAGTTCTTTCACTCCTGATCGGCGAACATCCAGGAGGGAGATGCGGTCAAGACAGGAGGAAGAGAAAATGAGACGAGCATCCAGGAGGGAGATGCGGTCAAGGCAGGAGGAAGAGAAAATGAGATTGGATTCGGATCCGACAATCAGGCCAGTTCAGATGAAAGGTGAGATTCCCGATCCACTCATCTTCAAAGAGGGGTTCATCATCCAGAAAGATGCACATAAGTTTATGCATAGTGATATTAACAAATTAACGAAAAATTATAATAATGTAAATAATGCTAAATAATTGATAAAATATTTTTCATTAGATATTAAGATATTAAAAATGTAATGAGTGACCTTGAAGAGAAGTTTGTTAGAAGCAAAGCTCATATTTAAATTAAAAATTAATAAATTAAACTTTAAAAAGCTTGTCGAATCTACTTCTATAATTCTATTTTCTGTCTGGGTTTGTCTTACACGACTGTGAGATTGTGATTACTTTTTTCTATTTTTGTTTTTAGCAATTTTTGATAATTTCGTGCGTGTTGCTGAGTTTTGAGAAATGCGGGCAAGAGCCGCACTCAGCATGCTCGCCAATTTACGGGCTTACACAGCTCTAAGTAACGTCATGGGAATCTAAGCTCTGTTTAGCCAAGCTTCTAAATTGGAGTTCTTTCTTAAGTTACAATTACAAATAATTTTTTTTTTTTAAAAGTGTGACTCCAAAAAGTTAAGAATTGTTTGGTTTTATAATTTAAAAATACTTTTAGTTATATTTTCTAAAAGATAAAAGTGCATATAAAGATGTAAAATCATAAAAAAGGAAAACATAAGCATTTCTAAATTTGAATTTTTTGATTGGTATATATACACGTATCTCAATATCTATTACGTAGAAGTTATGAAATATTCTTACAAACTATGAGATACAGTATGATCCACCTAAAAATTTACAAAGACACAGCCCTACTAACAAACTAGAAGACATAACTCCTAACTCCTAAATAAGACATGAGAAAACACCCCAACACAGTGCGAAGTCCGGACTGTTGACTACGTTGACATCTAGACTTACTTAGGGGTACAATTGGGCTAGGTTGAGTCTGAACCCCAATTTGAAGGGCGTTTTAACTTGCTTTTTCATACTCCGAACTCGAAAATTCAATTTGAAAATATGATAAGGTTAGCACAATTTTATTTTATATTTATTATAAAATATTTTATATACATAATATTCAAACAATAATTCTTTATATTTTGCGTATATATGTTATTTATATTTATATTTGAATACATGTTTAACACAATTATATTATAAATAAAATATATTATTTTCATTCATATTTATTTTTTTTCTATTATTTACTTTTACATCTATTAATTTTATTTC
>JAXCLR010000050.1:24969929-25002322 GCA_035584095.1 Annona squamosa | reverse complement strand
AAATTTACACACACATTAAATACACTTGGGCTAACAAGTTTATAAAAAAAATTTTAAAAAAAATTAAAAAATAGATGTATGCGTCCGGGAGAGCATCAGATCAAACTCCTTCCATACCACCTGCAAAGGCAGGCGATTTATGGGTGATTGTAAAATTATTTGTTTTTTTTTATTATTTTTTGTACATATACACGCTCCACCTAGATTTTCTAACTTTCAAATGTTTTTATGGTATTTTATGCTGATTTTTGAAAAATCGTGAAAATCCCTCCAGAAAGATCGGTCC
Source organism: Annona squamosa (assembly GCA_035584095.1). Classification (NCBI taxonomy): domain Eukaryota; kingdom Viridiplantae; phylum Streptophyta; class Magnoliopsida; order Magnoliales; family Annonaceae; genus Annona; species Annona squamosa. The sequence goes on along the minus strand of JAXCLR010000050.1, from coordinate 25,002,036 downwards.
CATTTCTGTGACCGCCAGCGACCTGTGATGTGGAAGATCGTCATAACGTAAAGGCTCGGGCTAGGCCCTATAACGACGAGATTTCAACGCAAACGAGCCCAACTGCTAGCTCAGTAGTCCTATCTGAAACCGTTCGATCGACGGTTCGACCCAACCTCCACCCAGCGTCGAAGCTGTTGTTGTTGTTTGCAGCAAGTAAACTATTTATATAAAATATACATATATATTTTAGTGAAATTGAGATCTAATTCCAAAACCCAAATTCAAGTAACATTCAAAAGCATGTCGAGTCTGGCGCTGTGGCGCAGCGGCATGATGGCATGGTTGCCATCGGTACACGGATCAAATATCTGAAACGGAAAAATAATTGTAGGAGCAGTGTCTCCTGGTTGGTAGTGGGAGCAGTGGTCTCCCATTTAGTGGTTGGAAGCTGTGTCTTCCGGATTATTTGGTGGAGCAAATGTCTCCAAATTTGTAAAAATATCTCAAGCCTTCAATGTAATATGTATTGAGATGTGTGAAAAAATATTTCCCAATCAAAAAAAAAAAAAAAAAAAAGCATGTAGATAATTCAGGTCGAAAGCAGATTGAGAATTCAATCTTTTCCACATTTCACCTACTTTTGCATCTCATTCTTTTTACTTGTTGTCTTCCACCGATTCTCATGTTACGCTTCATTCTTACTCCCATGGGTACCAAATCCATGGTGCCACTGGCGCTGTACACTTGGACCGAGCTATGGTGCCAGTTAAGAATAACGGAGACTGTTTCAGATATTGAACAGATGGCTCGTTCCATTATTTACACGTTTGCCGCTGTTTCTTCATTTATCCATTTGCTCTTTATTTGAAATTTCGGGCCGTTCCACCCAATTCACCCACCATTTTGTTTAGATAAACATCAGCAGAAGTCGTTTAAAATTTTGAACCGAAAACCATCTAATTAGTAATACTAAAATATACCTTTTTTTTTAACAATTATCTCCCCTTGAAAACTTATGTATAAAAGGGTATAACAAAATTAAGTAAATATCCGATGGCTCCATCTCTTGCTTTCGATCATGTATTATTGCTTTCTTGCTACGCATTTCTACCACGTGCCAAATTCCACCGCCATTCTCAGAGCAGCCAAAGATAAAAGGACGTTTAACAGAGAAACAAAATTAAAAAAATATATATATTTAATAAAAGAATAAATTTACTTTTGAAATTTGCAGATTTACATTTTGGGGTAGATTTCCAGAAGACTTTCTCCAGATTTTTTAAAATAAAAAAAAAGAAAAGAAAAAGAAAATATCTTTTTGAGTCTCCCCACCGTACTATCAAGGAACGAAAAAAAAAAATCTTTCACTGCTGTCGCTGGCTCTGTTCTTCTCCTCTCTCGACGTCGATTTCCCCAGCAGCGGCGCTGCTACTGCTACCACTACCAGTAGCCGCAGTAGCCCATCTTTCCCTGCCCAGAATCCTTTTCAACGCTAGAATCCCACCCCCCGGCGACCGCAGCGGCGACCCAAATCCTACCTCCTCCAAACTTTTAAAACTCTCGTTCCTCCTCGGCACCTCGATCCCCATTCCCACGAATCCAAACGCCTTCTTCCTGAAAGAAGAAGAAGAAGCAGCCGTAGATTCTTCCCCACGCGAAGAAGACGCCGGCATGCTCAAGTCCTCTGTCTGCTGGCATGAGCTGCAAAGCCTCTCACAATTCGATTCGGGCCGTGGACACGACCCCTCTTCTCCCGAGACCAAGACTTCAACTTGATGTTCGGGAATCGAAGGTGGTGAATCCGCAGAAATGGGTTTCACAGGGGATCGACAGAGAGGGCATGTGGAATGGGAATGAAACCACATGTCGATGCAGTCGGTGTGAAAGCTGTGGTTGCACTTGGGGAGTAGCCGGCCTTTCTCCCCCTCCTCGAACTCCGACAGGCAGACGGCGCACTCCAGCGTCTCCGGGTGGGTCTTGGACGAGAAGCTGAAGACAGGGAGCGACCGGAGGATGGCCACGTCGAGGCCTCGTTGGGCGGCAGCGGCGGCGTCGGGCGCGTGCTGGAAGTGGGAGACGAAGACGAGACGGGAGCGGCGGCGGAGGAGAAGCTGGCGGCGACGGCGGCGGCGGAGGAGGTAGCAGCGGGCGTAGATGTGGAGGCAGAGGATGAGGAGGACGACGGTGAAGAGGACGACGATGGCGCCAAGCATGATCTTGCCACTGAGGGCGTATGTCTGTGGGGAGCGGGTATAGCTCCTTGAGGGGGTCTCTGGGTCCTCCATTGGCAATTTTCCGAGATGGCGTTCATCCATTTGGTGATTTGTAAGGACTTAGGAATGGGATTTGGGTGGAGGGTAAGGAAGGAGAGAAGAACACGAGAAGAAATGGATGAGAGAGGGAGAGATAAGAGGGGGAAGTGGGGGCTTTGTTTTTATTTTAGGTGAAGGACTGAGGGTGAGAAGCTTCTTGGATGGTGGGAAATTCTGTCTCTATTAATTTATTTATGCGAGAGTAATTAAATGGGGTTTGCCTCGACAAAATAGCAACTATCAAGCCGTTGATTTTTGGCCCATGAATCACACAATTTCTGCGTCCCACTTGACGCGTCACGTGTAAATCCAATCGATAAGAAGAGGTGAAAAAGTCATCAATTAGCCCAGGGGTCGAGAATAAAGACATTTATACGAACTTCAGACCGGCCGGAAATGATCAGTCGGCTTTTAGAAATGTCATAAGTGTTATTCAATACAACGATGTGAAAATCGGATCGGGTCGGTTGATTAATCGGTCTCGCCAATAATTGAAAGCCTGCACCATTCGATTTAACCAGTTCCACGTCATCCAAGCCTAGCCAAAACGACCCAGTTCAATCGTCGATCCAACCAATTTTCGGATCAACCAGTAAGAGTAAGACAGGTTCTATCAGGATTCAGGACAGTATAAAAAATTCCCCTCACGCACTAGCCCTTTCCCTCCCCTAACAGGCTTTCGATTCTCCAATCTCCAATTCCATCACCATTCACCTGTTTTACAGCTTGCTGCTGCATTTCGGCTTCCACCATTTTAACCATGTTTGGCTTTAATGCTTCTACGACAGCCATTTTCACCAATGTGCCATTTAGCAACTGCTTCGCTTTCTTACTTCCATTGCTAGCTTTCCTGCCGCTATTGCAATATTATAGCTATTCAATTTTTGCATTCCTCAATTTTATTTATTTTTTTTCTACCTCTTTTGTTGTTTTTGCTGTCGCCACTTCCTCCCACCTGTTTGCCGCTTTACTGTTGTCATTTCCTCCTGGCTGCATCGTTGACTTCGAGATCGGTAATAGCATTAGCAGTTGCTGCACTTGCACTCTGCAAAATTATAGCTATTCGATTTTCTGCTTTTGTCTGTTTTTCTCACGTCTAGTGTTAGATTTAGACAAGCTACATTGGTTGAAATTCCGACATTTGCCATACATTAGTATCCATATTAATTATAATTTTATACACTAAGAGTGTGTTTTGAAAATAATAAAATTTTTAATGAAAAATTTTTTATATAAAAGTTTTTGAAGCAGGAAAAAATATATGATATGATGAGAGTAATAAAGAATAAAGAAAATAAATTTAAAATAGATAAGTTAAATACATAAATAGTTGTGTAGAAATAATGAAAAAGTATGATAGTTGTATGGAAAGAAGTGAATAAATAATTAAAAAATAGAATGATTGTCAGGATTAAAAAGTCGTAGTTTTAAAATTTTTTATTACTAACAAACGCCCCTTAACAATATTGCAGAAATAAATATTACTAAGACCCTCACTCCACCCACCTATTTACAAACAGTGCGTTTGATAATTTGATCTAATCTTTTGGTTATTTGGTGTATACAAATGATTACTTGATTATGTCATTACTAAGAAATAAATGGAAATTTCTATTTTCTATTGAAATGTTGTATACTTGTATTCACATTAATTATAATTCTACTTTAGATTGAAGACTATTTGGAATGAATTTTTATTTATTTGTTGTTTGAAGACTTTTAAAATATTGTGTTAAAAGATATAATCAATTGTAGCCCTAGTGTAGATATATTCAGATTTGATACTATTTGGAACTTAAGGATGTAATTTTGTATGCTTGTTTAATAGTTTTTTATTATGACTGTTAATGACTTTCATATTATTTACTCTTATACTAGTGTCAAAATCTTTTTTAGTAAATTATATGGCTAAGATGATTCTAAATTTTTTTTTTGGTTTCGCTTTTGCAAGTATATTAATTTTTCGAAATCAAAATCATAGTTTAAAACAACAACAAGATTCAATGTTAGTTAAAGTAAGTATAACATTTTCTATTATTGTATAAATACAATCTTTTAATCTAAAATCATAAATACAATTTCAATTATTGCACTATTTTTATATATAGAATTTTAATCTTTTATCTTATGAATTTATTGTAGATTTTATATAAAATGATAATAAACTAATTCAATTCGGTTTTCAAAAAGGGTTTAATTTGTTGGACCAAAATCAATTCCTTGGCCGGTTCATTAACTAGTTTAGACAATATTGATTTAATATTGTTGCTAATTAAAAATATTATTTAACATTATCGTTAATCATTCATATATACTGAGTTTCTATTTAATTAAAATAATTGGAAAAAGATACTATAATGAAAAATTTTAAATAAGTTCATTAAAAAATATAATTAATTCAATTCAGTTATATATTTAAAGGTAATCTAAGATATAAAGTCATACCTAAATGTATTAAAATTGTTTAATTTTGTTTAATCTATATCATTTGAATTGAACTTTCAAATTATTTAAATTATGTGATTCGGGTTATTCCGTTTGGATTACGCTTAACTCAAATAAAATAGTATTGTAATTTGATTTGTGTTAAACTCTAATTTATTACCTAATACCCAAATAATATTGGCACAAACCATTTATAATTTGGGTTACTTGAGTCCGTGTCCAAGTTACCAGAACCTAATTGCACCCCTAATTAATTTAACGTCTTTAAAATTTCATAAGTTTTCACTAAAATTCATGGTAAATAGCAATGTTGGGCACGGATGCAAAATATTTTAAAAGTCTTTGGCCTATAAATGAGAATATTGGCTTAATTTTTGAGCTAGATAGACGCAAATAATCCTGTTTGTGTAGAAGAAATGGATAAATTGTAGTTTGATCCTAGCAGCGGCGGCCCACGGTCCTTGTGAACGCACCGCTAACAGGTCGGTGCAGTTCTTGGCCGGTCATTTTGTAGTCAGTCGCGAAGTATTTCACACGCCATAAGTACTAATAGATTTTGACTAACCTTGTCTGCGAGTGTGGCAATAGTTAAATTATGGCAAGACTTGACTGAGACTAAACAAACGCGTATCAAACCAGCTGATGCCTGCTGTTGGTGTCTTGATGATGATCCTTTTCCAATAAACCACATATGGTACCAGACATGCATGCGTACAGCATCTATATAACTTTATATTTCCGGCAATTTTGGATCGGCGCGTCCTGCTTTTGCAGTTAAAATGGCGCCCGTAAGGAACAAGCAACTCCAGATTAATAATGCCAATAGCTAAGTAATAGACAAAATTTCTGATGTAGTTTTAGTTTCAAGCGAGTAAACTTTCGAATTTCAAATAAGTTGTATTCCAGTTTCCACCAACGTTTTTATTGTTATTTTTCCAAATTTAGGCTATATCTGGTCATGTATAATATGATGGAATGGTGGGAAAGTATGAGAAGTGAAAAAGTAAATATTATGAAAATTGTTTAAACAATACGATAAGGGTAAATTTTGAATAAATAGATTAATTTTAAGAAAAAATCATTTTTTAAAAAATAATTTCATTAGATATTAAGCTGTCAAGTCGTTTATGAAAGATTGTGTAAGGAGTAAACAACCTATGGAGAAATTTTAAATTTGATTACCAAAATTAAGAGCGTGTTTGAGAAGTTATAAAATTTTTAGATGAAAAATTTTTTAAATAATTTTTTTTTAAATTAGTAGAAAGTTGTGTGATACGGTAGAAGTAATGATGAGGAATAAAGAGAATAGTGTTAAAATAAATAGGTTATTTGTGTAGTTAGATATATAGAAATAATAAAAAAGTAAGATAGACATATAGAAAAATATAAAGAAATGATTAAAAATAGAATAGTTATACATATTGACTATATTTGATCAAATGTTGTAAATAGGATCATATACATTAGGATTCTAAATGTTACCTTTTGATGCATTTATTTAATCATTATTATCTAATTCATCATAATAAATATTGTACCTGTTTGAAGTTAACGGCTTGTATAATTTATCGATTCTTTTAAAAATAAGATAATGCACCACATTTGTCAAATTAACAATGTATACTAACATGTTAACATTTAAATATTAAAACAAGTTATCCTCACATGTTAAGGTCTTTCTTAACAAGAATAAAAAAAGAGTAAATTTTTCAATAAAATAAAAACAGATGAGCTTATTCATCTTTAGTGTTGCAGCAACTTCAACTAAAAAACTTATTGCCTTGGATATAATAAATAAATTTAGTTACAAGGATACTCCATGAGTTTAGAGTATTACAGATATAATGATACATTGGAGGCTTGGGTAGGCCATAAATAATCATGTTATGCTGAAACATGTTGTCGTGCATTCTAACTAAAAATATAATATTAAATAGTTTAAATAGATTAAATTTCATTTAATTTAAAATTGAGAGTCATTAGGTTGTTGGGTTTTGATTTGTAATCCTTTATAAAATCATTTTTTTAGTATGTTACAATGAATATATTAATTGATGGATGAATATGTGCTGAAAACAATTCAATGTGATTATATCTAAAATATGATCAGATCAAAGTACCTTAAGTCGGTCATCTTCTTGTCCATAGCATGTGTATGGTCATACTCATACCAAAAGATCCGCCGAAAAAGAATCGGCCCCGAAAGTTGCGGCCGAAAGTCTATACTTTTTCTTCTTAAAATGCTTGTTTTTTGAATTCTAGCTACCAATGATACTTGATAGGTACTGTACGTATCTGTATATCAATCTTGAATTTGACTCATTTTCATCGATTTTGTAATTTGTCCGCAAGTTTTAGCCAGTATTATAAGTGAAATAATGCTATTTACAACAAAATCTTACGATGTTTTTAATGATCTGCTGTCGTAGAATATTTGCATTTCAAGTTTTATTTTTAAAAAGATCTCATTTATTGATTATTCAATCACGATGGTTGCACTTTCTCAAGCGATAAGCGATTGTCGTCTTAAGGTAATTTGATTAAATTGCTTATATAAAAACAACAGCGGTGTTGAAAAACGGGAACGATAAAGAAATTTCGTTTGTGAAAGGAAAAATTGTGGAAAAGCAAAAAAAAAAAAAAAGAATATAACAAATGGGGAAAATGAGAAAATTGGTATCAGACAATAAAAATAATAATTGAGAATAAAATAACCAAGAACAGATAAAATATTTCAATAATAAGATGAAGGACAATGACTCAAATTACAACAAATTTAATTTTTGTCGACAAAAATTTGGTTGCTTTTAAGGTTACAATGGAATCTTTTATTGACTCTATCACAACTAAAAAACTTTTGATTGTTAAAATAGTTGCTAAATGTCAATTAGTAAAAATGAAAAGAACAAAAATAAGATGTAGAGTTACCTACAATTAAAATAAATTATCAATAAAGATAAGAGATATAAGTAGCGCAGAAAATAAAGTGATTAAGTGTTTAATGGATAAAGTTGTTTCAAAAATAGATTTTTTTCTGCTTCTTCTTGCCTAACCTAACAATCTCTAATTAATTTGAAGTATCAGTATCACATCACTTATAACGTAAATGTGGAAGATCATTAACTAAAAAAAATAAATTATACCCGTTTTCTATATTAGCAAAGGTTCCCTCCAAAGATAAAACTTTAATTGACAATTTCATGTTATCATATCGCTATATCGATAAATTTATTTTTGGTGTCATTAGTTATTATCTATATTCGTTTTATATTATTTCTATTCATTTTATTGTTGATCTCATTTTTAAAATTTTCATCATTTTCATCCGAATACGATTAATCAGACGCAAGTAGAAACCAGTGACATTTCACTTTGTGTAAAATTCGAAGGAACACGCAGTACAATTTGAAGTTGAGAAAGGTGACAATCACATTAAACAACCATATCTTATCTCATTTTTTTACATTTTAATTAATTATTTTTTGTTTAAACTATCTAACATTATTGTCTTTTTCCTGACATAAGCCTTCACTTCAAATGCAAACATCGAGTACACAACCCCATCTAATTAAAAATTTGTTAAAAAAAAAATAGAGAAGGAAGTATAATACCACAGAAAAGGGAAACATGATTTATTAATGAAAGAAAAAACGAAGGAAAACTGGTGGAACGTGTAAGCATGCATGCAGTCGGCTCAAATGGGCGATCAGCAGTCAAACATCTGGGTAAAAAAAGGTGGGCGCCGCCGTCCGTTTCTGGTCTTGCGCCGCTTGTGAGTTGTGGAAAGGCTGTTACGCTTATGCCTGCCGGAGATTGTACACGCTGTAGATCACTACTATATCATACATGGCTAGTTATGAGCTGGGTGCCTCTAAAAATAAGCCAAGTATATCCCATACGCCACGCAAGTCCTGGCCGGCCTAACATCAGATAATTAGTTAAAAGGAAGCCGACTGACAATGAACGGTCCCGATCTTTTAAGTGCACGTGCATGCAGTGCAGTGATGCATTATTAGCTAGCTTGCTCCACCCACCAAATTCGGAGTAATGTTCAAAGCATTCATTTCAAGCGCATGCTCCTTTAACTGAATGATGATTATATAAATAAAACCAACGTGAAAGATTAGGCTGCCTATTCTATAAAAGCTGACATAGGTTAATGACTCCTTCATGGATCTACCCTTTGAGTCCTTTTATCCATATTCATTCCATCATAAATTATTCCTCTCAATATGGATTCCTATTCAGCGCGCGTGGAAGAGCGTATAGAAATGTTTTGCCCGGTTGTTCAACTCACGTGGCACTCGTGTGACTTTTCGGTTGCGCGTGAAACCAGCGCCGGCAATCCCGCGGCAGATGACGGGGTGCATTTCCGTGTTTTAATGGTAACGGTCAACTTGGTAGTCCGCTCGTGTACCCTGTATATAAATGAGTTTGAGTTAAAAATTTTGAATAAATATATTATTATGCGCTAACTGGTTTAATCATTTAATTAAATAAATGGATTAGAGTTAAAATTTTATAGCTTGTCGACCTGTTTAGTAATCTATTTAACTCATATAACTCACTTAACTTAATAAAGTTATATATATATGTGTAAGCTTCTTGGTTATTTTTTTTCTCTAAGTTTTCATTCAATTACCTAATTTTCATTTTTCTATTACTGCCCTCATTTCTTTTTTCTGTTACTTTTCTATTTTCATTTCCTCTGTGCTGAAAATATTCTCTCGTTTCTCTCTGCGAGATCATCATCTATTAGAGTTTAGGCTTTTAAATTATTTGCTATACAACGTGTTAACAACCCACCAGCCCGTTTATTAAATGGATTGTAAATGGGTCAAGTTGAGGTTTTTTAAATAGGTTAATAAACAGATTAAGGTTGAGATATTTTAAATGAGTTAGGATTAAGATTAGACTCTAATTCGTCTAACCCGATCCGTTAACACTCCTAGGTATAATTGCCACTGGGTCCGTCCAAATTCACCCCGCCCCATTGGAGGGGAAAAAAAAACTGAGTATGAATTTTATTTTTGTGAAAATTTTCAAAATAGATCTAATTTTAACTCAATAGGAGAGAAATTGAAACTAATACCGAATTTATATTAATCCAATATCAAATCCCAATCCGGTCTAATCTTGTTTAAAAAATTATATTAATTTATGCATTAAATATTTTAATAATAATTATAATAAAATTACTTCCATGTAATCATAACGTAATTAAAGTGTAAAATTTTTATTCTAAAAACTAAATGTCATATACATTTATTCATGAAAAGTTGAATATCTTGCATCTACGTTAACTCAATTTGTAAAGAATTGCAAATATATCAATTTTTTAATATTATTGTATTTATACCAATTAACAATGAAATATATGTCACGCTTTTATTAAATTTATTTAGATAGTAATTTTATGTAACTTTATTTATTTTTATTTTGTTTGTTGATTAAAAATTTAATACATTTATTGTACTTAGTATATTTTAATTAGAAGACTAAATTCATCGAAATCAAAGATATCATAGGTTATATATATCCATGTGTAAATTATGAATAAATAGGTTATCATAATCAAAAGTATATTTTAGAATTAACTGATGCGACACAATAATATTCAAAGAGTTTGTTATTTATATTGATAGATTTTAAACTTTTGTTGATTCGAGAGTAATATGATTTCAACTTGAAACTAATGCCAACCTTGTGTGAACTTAAACTGAACTTGGATTTTAAGAATAAAGTTTATTTAAATTTGATAGATGTAAGGTCAGAGTTTATCTAAACCTCGTATAACCAAATCAGAGTTGCACCCTAGGCAATGTGAGTATTTTTTCAATTTTTTTTCAAAACTGTAGATGTTTGTAGTTAGTATTTGTCACCATAAACAATAATTAATGCAAATAAACAGACAAAAGTCCTATTAAGGCCCGATTACAGCTTGGGTTTGTTAGATATACAAATAAAGAGGATTATTGTGTGAGAAAATAATTGAAATATAAGGATAAATAAAAAAAATAAGATAATTACGAAGTTATGATATAAAATTAAGTTTAGAGAATGTATGGAAAAAGTGAAAAGTGTGTTTCCTAACCCCTACATTTATCAAACGGAGCAAACATGCGTAACATAAATAGGAATGGGCTGAAATTTACCATTCTTGAACATACTTTTTTCATTTAAAAAAAATAACAACAATTTTTTATTTTTCACGTAACTTTTCTTAATTCTCATATAAAATTTCCCATTTATAGCGTACAATACCACTTTTTTTTTAAAAAAATTTATATCGCACGTCCTCATTCAATTAAGTCATAAAAAGGACAAGGGAGCTGATGCTTTTGCTGAATGTTTTCGAGAACAAGAAAGGCAATATTGAAAATTTTAAAAATATGATTGTCATATATTAGAAATGAATTTTTTATCCTGATCTCATGTCTTTCCCAAGATGAGCAAGCTCCCTTCTGTGATTTGGAGTCGCCTCATTCGCATTCACACTCATCTTCTGCAAGGGCCTTCATCGAGCGAAAATTAAAATCTGATGCCGTCGGGGCGTGTAAGTATTTCCACCAAGTGGGCCCATGGCGTTCCAATCCGTTCGCGATCATGATACTCGAACGGGGCCGTGTGCTCTGCATTCCTGCGCTCCGTTCCAATCGCTATGGCTTTTTTGACGCGTTGATCGGCGGATGAACCGGACATCCGAAGGAACGTGACACGAAGCTTCCCGGTCAACGAGGCGAACGTCCCACGAAGGTTCCGAGGATTTGAAATTTCGACTGCCATGACATGCCATGCCTGTCATGCCATTCCTCGGCTTTCAAAATCTTATTGCTTTTATTATTTGTGTCGGTATTTTTGTACCAGCTCTTGGCTATTTGTTCTGATGCACATGAATGCGCTGAGGTATTATAATTGTTGTACGGTTGATTCGCAATGTGAGAATGTTGGTCCAGCCTCTGATGGATCATGAATTACGGTGGGGGAAACGTTTGTGCAAGGTAATGCCATTATTTTTCTTATTCCTTGTGTTCATCTGTTGACTGTTGTGCAGTCTTGGTTTCGTATTTAGGCTCTCCATTTCACAAAAAATGCTTGCATCGTGTTAAGTGGAGTTTGTTTTAAATAATAATGTTAATAGGACTATCTTTGATCTTTTTCGAAATATGTTTAGGGTCTTTTTTGGCGATGTGTTATCTTTATTCTCTAGCCACCAACATTTTTCATATATTGTAGAAGGAACCTAATTATATATGTTATAGGGCGCCCTTCTATGTAACCAAGTTACATAAAAATGATTTTACGTAACCTCTTCTATTTTTCACTTGTTAATGATTAATATAAAATTCAATTCATTTGTTATATTTAATATCGTTCATTTAACTAAAAACTAAAATTTTTTCAGATTAATATGTGTATAGGTCATATTTATTCAAAAATAGATATATTCATGTGTAAACTAAGAAAAATATTTCGATATATTTTCGCATATATTAGAATATAATAATATTTTATAGTACCATTTATCCACTTAGTAATGATATTCTAAAAGGTTAAATGTTAAAAATATTACTTACAAATTGATATTTAGTATTAATCATTTTATGACATTGATTTTGCACATTTACAATCGAGACTCATATATAGTAATACTAAACGAATAAATTTTTTTTCATGATAATAGTCATCATCATTATCATAAGTCATTTCTCACCTAGATGGGGTCGACTGTATGGATTCTATTGCACCATTTTTGTCGATTTAAGACTAAATTTTTTGTAATTTGTAATATTTTAAAATCTTGTTTAATTACTTTCATCTATATTTTTTTTGGATATTTCTCTCATTCTCCTACTACCTTCTACTTGGATAAACTCTGTTCTCTTATCCGGTGCTATTTTAGGCCTCCTTTTAACATGACCAAACCATCTTAATCTATTTTCTTTTATTTTATCATAGATTGATCTCACTTTTAAGTTTTTCTCGAATTATTTTATTCCTAATTTTATCTTTTCTTGTTTTACTACTCATCCACCTTAACATTCTTATTTTTGCTACACTCATTTTTTGTATATGTTGTTCTTTAATCGCTTAACATTCTGCCCCATAAAGCATAACAGGTTTAATCGTAGTCTTATAAAATTTTTCTTTTAGTTTGATTGGAACTCGATGGTGATATAAAATTCCTGATGCACTTCTCTATTTATTCTATCCTACTTGAATTTTATATATTATATCTTTCTCAATTTTTCTAGATCCTAGGTATCAGAAGTGATTAGTTCTTATTATTACTTGATCTAAAATCTTAATTAGTTCATCATCTGATTTTTCACTATTATTAAAATTGTATTTCATATATTTAGTTTTTGTGTGACGCATTCTAAAAGTACTAGATTCTAAAGCATTTACTCACATATTCAATTTTAAATTTAGTCCATCTTTAGTTTCGTCTATTAGAACAATGTCATCTACAAATAATATATACCAAAATACTTCTTTTTGGATATGTTTAGTAATTTCATCTGTTACTAAGGTAAAAAGATAAGGACTCAAGGCTAAGCCTTGATGTAAACCTATTTTAACTAGGAAGATATTAGTATTTTCACTAATAGTCCTCACATTTGTAACAGCCCCTCGTGCATATCTTTAAAAATATCAATGTATCTATTATTAATTCCTTTCTTTTTCATTACTTATCGGATTAAAAAGTAGAGGTATCATATAGAAGCGGCCCCAATACGTCATAATGTATTTAGACTAAACTACATTATTCATTTATTTTTATAATTCGTCATATTTTAAAATTTTTCTTCGTAAATATGTTTTCCCAAGTGTATTTAATACACACACACACACACACACACACACACACACCAAGTTTTGTTATTTTATAATACTTTTATATATCTATTTTTATTTTTAAAAATCACAAATGTCAAGGGCATTTAAGTCATTTTACCTATTAAAAAACTTGATTTTAAAAATAAAAATAAATATGTAAAAGTAATGTAAAATAGAAAATTTTGTTATATGAAATGAACACACTTAGAAAAACATATTTGTGAAAAAGAACAAATATAGCTAATTATAAAAATAAATGAATAATGTATTTTCGCAAATGCGATATAGTATTTTACTACCTAGAGACACTAGGCCGAACAGGACGTTAGATATTTTACAAAAGCAATTTATCTTTATGTAATTAACACTCTAAAAACGCCAATGCTGAATTGACTATGCAATTGGTTGGGTTTAGTTATATGTTAAATATGTACATCCATGGTACATAGTTCTAGCAAGTACAGCTCACTTAAGTATTCATTAAAATTCCCATAAAAAAGAATTTAGTTAAAATAATTTTTAATAATATGTTAAAACAAATGATTTTAAATGAAATAAAGAACAATATTTTAATTTAATTATCAAGATAGGTTTAAATGCTATTTGCACAGCGAAGATTTTAGTAGTATTATTTACAATTGAAATATCTCCTTAATTTAAAAATGATTTTTATAAACTTTTTGAATTAAGATAATTTTAAAGCCCATCGATCTTTTTCGGCCAGTCAGATACCTTTGTGTTTGAATTTTTTTAAAAAAATGTATATACATATATTCAAAAATATTGAAACTTGGTTTATTGTTTATACAAATCTAGTATAGAAGTTTTATTAAAAAAAAACGAAAAAATTTTATTTTTGACTTGTCGAAAATAGTTCACCTATCAAAAATGAGTCATGATATTATACAATATAGTGTATATTAGCTTATCATACAATATTCAATATTCAATTTTAAATTTTATGTTTACTTTTTTTATTTTTCTTCATAAACATGTTTTCTTAAGTGTATTTAATTCTTCTCTCAAAAAAGCGTATTTAATTCATATACTAAGTTTTACCACTTTATAATACTTTTACATATTTATTTTTTATTTTTAAAAATACATGTTTTAAGGGTTAGAAAATGACTTATATGCCCTATTTTTTAAAAATAAAAAGTAAATATGTCAAAGTATTATAAAGTAACAAAACTTATTATATGAATTAAGTACATTTAAGAGAACATGTTTATGAAGAAAAAATTATAAAATTATAAAATAAAAAAATTGAATATTTTATGATAAACTAATGTACAATATATTGTATAGTATCATGACTTGTCAAAAATAGTTTCCTTTCCACTTTGATTGTAGAAAATCATGCCCCGATTTTAAACATGTTGGCTAAATATGATGATTGATTTCAATTTAGTTAGAACATTAAATTAACCACAAGTCACTTCCAACAATTGCACTATACCAAAGCGGAAGTGACCGAATGCACCCAAGTGCATTCAACTTCATTGAACCTGGGTGCATTTTACCCATTTATTTTTATTTTTTGAAAATTTTTATACAATTGTTAATCTAAGTTTATTTAACATGTTATCAATTTTCATAAATTTTGGAGATTTTTAAATATTTGTTTTTAATTTTTTAAAATCAGTGGCATTTTCAAAATTCATAAATTATGAAAATGCCACTGACTTAAAAAAATAAAAAAAAATAACTAAAAGTATCTAAAAATAGTAAAAATGGTTATATATGTTAAATATACATAGATTAACAGTTGCATAAAAATTTTCAAAAAAAATTTAAAAAATGGATTTTTGCACTGGGTTCACTGTATCACGTCCTATATCAAAGTGTAATTTTGCATTACATTTTACTGACAAAGTGAAAATAAGTAAGAAATTTATTATCTAAAAGCATTAATTTAAAATAAATCATTCTATTGAGGATAGTCAAAAGCATATATTTCAACTTTTAGGTATTCAAAGTTGTTGTTGTCAAAGCACAACTTCTTTTTGATTGGTTATAACGTTATTCAATAATGTTTCAAATTAATGTAGGATGTGTTTGGAAAGTAATAAAATTTTTGATGAAAAATTTTTAGTATAAAAGTTTTTAAAATGAGATAAGATAATGTGATATAATAGAGGTAATAATAAAGAGTAAAGACAATAAAGTAAAAATAGATAAGTTAAATGTAAATGCAGTTATGTAGAAATGATTGAAAGTTTGGGTACTTATATCGAAAGAAGTGAAAAAATTATTAAAAAATATGATGATTATGAAGAGTAAAAAGTTTTAGATTAAAATTTTTTTTGGTGTTAACAAAAATCCTTGTAATGTTATTCAATTAAGTTTCAAATTAAGTAGTTGTGTCTCACATAGTTTATGACTAAAAATTGCAAGTGTATCACTTAACTTTTAAAAATTGTATTTTAGCATCTAAGGTTATTTTGTGGCCTAAAATTGCAAGCATGCAATTTTGTCTAAAAATTTTAAAGGATGAAAATGCCTTTATAAATAAATAAAATTATAAAATGCAAGAAAACATTTATAATAGAAAAGAATATTTTTAAAATATTCCCCATATTAATGTGAGGAATTTTTTTAACATAACATTTTTTATTTTATAGTTTTATTTGTTTACATGGGCATTTTTATTATTTTAAAAATTTTAAACAGAAATGATGCAACTACGCTTTCATGTAAATTATATAGGTATTGATGCAATTTTTTAAAAACTAATAACAATCCTGCAATTTTATCTAAACTATACAGTGTTAGAGGTAAAAACCGCAAACATATTCAAGAGATTAAACGCTATCTCATCGACATAAAGTACTCAGCTGCTCCAGAACCGGTATATGATACCGACCCTTGGGAAAGGGTAAATGTAGTAAATGGGTCTCGGGTAAATCATGGAACAAGTCGTCGCACATCTCACATGGAAAAGGCGCCAATTATGCCAGACATGCGGGTACTACCTTCCCCGAAACATCAGGGATGAATGTAAACAAGAGAATCTTGAAACTGGCCAGCCGCCGATATGTGAAATTCAACCAATGCCGTGTATGCATGGACTATTTGTTGGATCTTTGGATTCATGGAAGGAAGCTACTCCTCCATACGGCATTTGCTCGTCACCCCAGCTGCTAATTACTAAGTGGCTAATTGCATATACGGACCCCGACCATCAATAGTTACTTATTGGCCTTAATTCACTGCAGTAAAAATTCGTTTTATGCGACTGATTTTTAAGAGCATATATATATATATATTTGACTGTATTTACGAATACTTCATTGTTTTTTAGTGGTGACATTTGATTGATTAAATCTAATATTTTTACATCAAATGTAAGTTAAATTCAGGCTTTTTGCGACAATCTAGCCAGTCCGCTGTTAGAAACCATGCATATTCATGTAAGTATTAAAATTTAGTTGCAAATAGTAATAAAACTTTAACCATAATTACTATATTTGGTAGCAAATGTAGCCAAATTAAAATGAGAAATTTAACTGGAAAAGCCTATCATGTAATGATCTTCAGCATTTATGGGTGATAGTTGTTGGGTGGATTCTCCCTGCTTCCTTTTCTTTGTACAGAAAGGTGAAAGGGAGGGAGCTGGGGCCCCAATTTGCTTTATCTGTACTCGAAAAAAAAAAAGTTTAAAAGAAGTGGTGGTCACGTATAAATTTTTTTGTAGTCTATTTTAAGGGACGCTATCATTATGAGGCTATTCGATTCGCTGAACTAAAAAAAAGCTATTTGATTCAGCTTAATTCACGAGCTTATTGTTATTTTTCTGTTTTAAATCATTTATAAATATAACATTATCATATTTGTCAATCAAGTTATAAACACCTCTTTATATGCTTTTTAGCTTATTAAATACTCAATTTTCATAAATAACTTTATATGCGTTATAACATTTTTATATTATCATATTTTTCTGCCAAAGTTTTTTTCTCCCATTCTTCCCTCGTACGATTGTTATGGGGATTTATATATTTAGAAAACCAACCCTAATACAATTATCTTACGAGTTATTCTTTAAAAGGTGTAAAATGTTGAAAAAATAATAATAATAATTTAAGTTGATTGGTCAAAATCCACGTAGGGCATCCAACGTGGCCAGGGTAGACTTTTTGACAAACTAGGCTAGATAAGTAATAATGGGTTTTACCCAATTATTATTTAAATACACCGCGAGTTATATTCATATTTTCATTTTTGAATGTTATTTTAGTAATCCGTGTAGCTCGGTTGTTATACAGGTTGTTTAAGTGGTCTTAGAGGTCTAGGGTTCGAGTAAGAGGTTCACAGAAAAATAATTAACTTTTGAACTTTTGCCTCCCAAGCATGTAGGCCCCACGTGATAAGATAAAATGAGATAAGATTTAGTTTAATTGAAATTTAAGTTTAAAAGGAGTTCTATATCTTATTCACTATCTTAGCTACAATAGTTTTCATAAAAGAGTTTGAAGAGTTGGTGGATGGAAGCATCCGTAAGAAAGGTTTGAAAAATAGAATTTTAGAATGAGAGAAAGCTACGTAAGGCAAGTAGAATTTTATTTGAAAATTAATTTTAGTTCAATAATTATGCAATTTATGTGTTGGAATTATTTTTATATAATTGTTATCTATAAAGCATTACATTATATGATTTTTAGGCTATATTTGATATAATCAAATTTTATAATCTTAAGTTTTTATGATATAAAATTTTACATGTAAATATATTGAATTTTATGCTTGAAATTATATGTATTGAGATTTTTGAGTTTTACTGTGTATTTTATTTTTATACAAATGCATTGGTATGCTATAAGTATATACATATTGAAATTATTTATGAATGATGTGGGTTAAATATAGTATATGCAATAATGCTTATGTATAATATTAACCTACTTAAAATTAAATTACATAGCCCAAAAGCTCGGACGTCCAAGACTAAAATTCATAAGGGAAGAATTTTTGTTAAAAAGGGATTCGTCAGAGCAAGTTAGGACAAGAGGTTTACCTTGTATTTGCAACGAAATTTTTTTGTTGCTTTTATTGCTTTAATGCATTTAATATTTTTTGGTACTTCTAATATTCATGTGTTTTTGAAAATTAACGTGTAGGCCATTGTAGCAATAACGGCTAAGTAGGAGAGCTTCGAGGGACCCATTTGCAGTAAACGCAATGATGATGTGGCTTAATACAGGCTGTTCATTTCGTTTTGTTATGATTTATTCATTTAAACTCCATTTTGAATGATCAAATAATCCATTTTTATGTTTTTAATACTTTTGGACTCAATGGAATGGTTTGATTTTGCATTTGAGACCTAATTTTTAAGATGTTAAATTCAATGATTATTTTATCATTTAATTAAGTTTTATTTGGGCTATTATCTATTTTCAAATAATTTTCTACCTAGTAGTCATGTTGAGAATAATCCATTATTTTTATAGGTGTACCAAATTAAGTGGGACACTAGCGTATTGGATTTATAAGAAGATTTTTAAGAATATTTATTTCTATTTATTTATTTCAAAGACATGTATTAAGAATGACAGACTTGAAATTTTTTTTTTCTTTGTGTCTTGGTGTAATAATGGGAACATGACTAGTAGAAGTGGAATTTTTGAAATTTTAATGAAATTATAATAATTAATTTTGCCATAAATATGTGATTGATCTTAGAAAATTGCATTAAATACACGGTCTGGGATCGCTTTTCTGGACTGGTATGTTATAGATGGTATCAGAGCGGTAGAAATATAAAATATGGATTATTAATTATTATATAAAATTTTCTTTTAAAAAAAATTAAAATGGATTTGCAAATCTAACCATATGTTTTCTTTTTTAGTCCAGAAAATGATCAGTTCAAGTGCATTAGTATACTATAATCCTAAAATCCAAGGAAAGACTCTCTCTACTACACATGAAATGTTAAATGCCCTAGAAAATAAGTTTTAACCTGAAGAAAGGAATCCTATCTACAGTACCAAGTCCTAAATAAAAAGCTAAATGGGATCCTAGAGGCTGTGGATGCTGCCAACCCACCTACACTTGTTAAGCCTCGGGTTAGAAATTTAAGTAAGGAATAGGGTGAGAAACCAGTAACCCAAGTAATGACTGATTCAAAAATTGATCTAGATAATAAAACCCTGACAGATAAAAGTAAAAGACTGTGTGCCCAAAAACCCATAGAGGATGAGCAATCTAAGAAAAGAAAAGCTAAAACTTAGGTTGTACCTACATCTAAGAAGGTTGTACTCGTACTGTGGATGGCTGGAATCTTAAAACAAGATGATCCTTCAACCTTAAGAAACCCTCTATACGGACTAAGGTTGCTGTTTTAAAACTTAAGATATTACTTATTAACATACTCAAAGCCTTGGACGAGTTCAAAGCTGCTAATATACCCAAAGTCGTGGATGAGTTCAAAGCTGCTAATGTACTCAAAGCTAAGGATGTGCTAAAAGCTATGTATGAGTTTGAAGCTGCTAATGTACCTAAGGCAGTGAATGTACCCAAGGTTGTAGATGTGCCCAAGGCAGTGGATGTACTCAAGTTTGTGGATGTGCCCAAAGTGGTGTATGTACCTAAGGTTGCTGATTTACCTAGGCTATGAGTGAGTCCTTTGTTATACCCAAGCCAAAGGTTATGATTGAACCTAGTCCAGAGTTGCATAAAGAAGTTTTTCCTGTTCAAGGACCCAGTCCCGATCTTGTCTATACTGAGGTAGAGACTTGAGAATTACCGTCTTAGGCTAATCATAAGCTATCCTCTATATAGTCACAAGGTTAAGATATACAGACTAGAGTCGAGTTTAAGGAAGCCTATGCTAGGAAGGAACTAAGGACTTTTTATAATCAATGACCCATTGTAATTGAGTTGAGTGTTATTTTTGTGGTACCAATGAACATATATCTAAGGCATGTCCATATGGTAGCCAAGTTTGTTTTCTAAGTCATTCCTTTGACTGCCTTAAGGAAAATTATCCTTTTAGCAAATATGCAAATTAGGTTGTAATATTTTTTTATAATAAAAGTTACGATCATTCCTGTTTGCTTAAGAATATTTGTTGATATCATATTTCTCTTTCATGCCAGAATGGAAAGTAATTCTGATGATCTAAATGCCCAAGTTGGTCACCCAAAGCAATATCTTAGTAAAAAGCTGAAAAAAGAAACAGGTTAAGGACCAACCAGAAGCTAAGTCTAGAAAGAGGCCCAGTAAAAGGAAGGATAAAGCTCTAGTTGAATCTCCGACTAGAACTAACATGCTTGAGCAGCATCCAAATAAGCAAGGGCAAACCTTTGTTGCGATTCAAATAGAGGCTTTTCATTAGTGGAAACGGATGCAAGCACAGCTAGAATAGATTATTCAATAGCAATCATCAGCAATGCTAAGAAACCAAGAGCACCGCCGCCACGGGCATGATGAACATTAGTCGACTGCTAGTATACATGCGAGTAAGAGAGAAGGGCCAGATTAGAACCCAGATGCTCAGGTTTTGGAAGGAAAGTCGAAATTTGGTAAGTACGAAGAAAGGAAGGTCTTGATCAGGCAAACAAAGTGGCTAGTGATAAAGTTCAAGGAACGGTAGTAAAAAGTCTAAGTGTTGCAACCACGGGTTGTCCCGAACAGTGAGAAATAGATCAGCGAGATGCTAATGCATTCCGTCGTCGAAAACTCTCATCCTTTACCGGTGGTGATTATTTAACTATAGAGCATTGATTCAAGGCGATGGAAAAGATTTTTGACTTTCCGGGTTGTGACGACCGACATAAAATTTTATTTGCTCCATTCAAACTTAGCGGAAAGGCCTATAGATGGTGGAAGACACAACAACGTGTCTTCAACAATAGGAAAAAAAATGTAATTTGGGGATAAATTTAAGGAATCTTTCTTCGCCAAGTTCTTTCCATCTTCTGTTAGAATTTCGAAGGCTCGAGAGTTTGCCGAATTGAAGCAAGGCACTATGACGACGACTGAGTATGAAACGAAATTCAATTCTCTACTTCAATTTGCTCCAAGCTCAGAATGCAAAGAAGATAGTCAGATTCGGAGATTTGAGGATGATCTGACTGAGAGTATACATGTCGAGTAATACTTTGCCATAATAAAACCTATGGTGATGCAGTCGATGATGCTCAAGTGATACCACTAAGCTTGATAGGCGTTACCTGAAGAGAGAACGATCACCAGTAAGAGATCATTTAGAAATGAAGCAGATAAGATAGTCTTTTTAGTGCAAACTAGAGTTGAGAGAAGTGCAAAGAATGGAGGATTTCAAAAGAAGAAAAGAGTCCTCAAGTGCAATAGATGCAGAAAGTTTCATACCAGACTTTGCAAATGCTTTAAGCGTGGGAAGACTGGTCACCGACCATCAAATTGTGTTGTGGGCTTCGTGTGCTACAACTGTGGACAGCCTGGTCATATCATTTAGGATTATCCAACAGCCAGAAATGTCAAACAACCACAACAGCATGGGCAAAATCATCCAGTTGGTAGACCAACAGGACAACAGTACCAAGGTAATGTGGACGACAACCAGTTTTACCAGCTTAAGTTTAGTCCGTGCCCTAATACCGGAGCAAACCCAAACACTGGCGGAGATAGTGGCCGGTATTATTCAACTCTGTGGTATTTTTGCTCGAGTATTATTTGACACATGTGCAAATATCTCTTTTATATCCAAAGAGTTCATGCGAGAGCATAGGTTGGAAGTCATTGAGTTGACTTAGGATGTTTAGGTCACATCACCTGTTGAGGGGTAGTTTATTAGTCAGAAATGCTTGTATGACTTGTACCATAGAAATTGAAAATTTAGTCATCCCAGTAGATCTTTTAATCATACGCATGCAAGATTTAGAATTTATTTTGGGAATGAATTGGTTAGCTAAGTGGGTACATGGAATTTACCCTCGTCAGCGTCATGTCAGCTTAAGAGGATCTGATGAATAAGATATTGATTTCAATGGAAGTCAATTGATAGTACCCCACCTCATATCAACTTTTCAAGCTAGAAAACTTCTTAAAAAGGGTTGGCAAGGATGCCTTATTTCAATTCTAGCAATAGAAGATAAAGAGGTTAAATTAGAAGACATTTTGGTTGTTCATGAATTTCTGAATGTATTTCCAAAAGAGTTGCCGAGAGTACCCCTAAAAAATGATTTCATTATAAAATTGATGCCTGGTACTACTCTAATTTCAATAGCTCTTTATCGAATGGCTCTTGTAGAGTTGAAAGAATTAAAGATGTAGTTGCGAGAGCTTCTCGATTTAGGATTTATTCAACCTAGTAAGTCACTTTTGGGAGTACCTGTGCTTTTTATAAAGAAGAAAGATGACAGTATAAGACTGTACATCAATTACAGAGAGCTGAATAAGGTAACAATCAAGAATAACTATCCACTTCCCCGAGTTGATAATCTCTTTGATCAATTGCACAGTGCATCGGTCTTCTCCAAAATAGATCTATGGTCAAGATATCATCACTTAAAAGTTCGTGACAAAGATATTCCTAAGACAACTTCTAGAACCCGGTACGGGCATTACAAATTTTTAGTAATACCATTTTAAGTAACTAATGCCTCAACTGCATTTATGGACCTTATGAATAGGATATTTTGATAGTTCTTAGATAAGTATGTTGTGGTATTTATTGATGATATTCTAGTATATTCTAAAGAAGAGACAGAACATGTTAGTCATCTAAGGAAAGTACTACAGACCCCAAGAGAACATAAATTGTATGTTAAACTCAAGAAATATGAGTTTTGGATAGATAGTGTGACCGTCTTAAGTCATGTAGTTAGCAAGGATGATATCAGTCGACCCAAAGAAGATAGAAGCTATAACTAATTGGAGTAGACCGACTACTGTAATTGAGATTAGAAGTTTCCTAGTTATGGTAAGGTATTATCGAAAATTTGTGAAAAATTTTCTCAAGCATAGTAGTATTGATTACGAGGTTAACCTACAAGAATGCCAAATTTATATGGTCAAATTCTTGTGAGAAAAATTTCCAAGAATTAAAGAGTCGCTTAATTTCAGCGCTGATTTTAGCCTTACCGATCACTGGCGAAAGTTATGTAGTGTATAGTGATGCATCTAGGAAAGACCTCGGCTGTGTACTCATGCAACAAGGTAGGGTAATGACCTATGCATTTAGACAGTTAAGACCCTATGAACAAAATTAACTTACCCATGACTTGGAGTTAGCTGCAGTGGTGTTTGCTTTAAAAATATGGTGACACTACTTGTATGGTGAGAAAATAAAATTTTTTACAGATAATAAAAGCCTAAAGTACATTTTCTCTAAAAAAGAGTTAAACCTTCAGCAAAAAAGATGATCGGAGTTACTAAAGGACTGACATTAGTCTTTAGTATCACTCCGATAAAGCAAATGCAGTTCAAATTCCTCAACAATTGCCTCTGATACAAGAAATTCAATCTTTGCAATTAAAAGTAATAACTCCAAGGGAAATTCAAAGAATAAATACTTTACAAATTCAATCAACACTAATTGATCGGAAAAAGTAAGACAAACTTATTCTTCATATTTTAGAAAAGTCGAAAAATGGAGAACCCTCAGATTTCGGTTGTGGTTCTGATGGTACATTACTTTTTCAGGGAAGGTTAGTTGTGGCCAAAGATGACATGTTGCGGCGAGAAATTTTAGAAGAAACTTATTAGTCTAAATTTTCTATGCATCCTGGTAGTATCAAGATGTACAAAAATTTAAAACAAAATTTTTGGTGGAAAATGCTACGTGTCAAGTGTGCCAAATTTGTGTCTTAGTATTTAGTATGTCAACAGGTCAAAGCTGAATAAAAAAGACAAGTCGGATCGTTGCAACCTTTAGAAATACTAGAGTGGAAATGGGAGCACATTACTGTGCACTTTGTAAGCGCTCTTCCTAGGATACAAGCTTGTTATGATGCTGTATGGGTAGTAGTAGATAGACTTACCAAATACACTCACTTCTTACCCTATCACATGACCTTTAAAATGGATCAAATGACAGACTTGTACCTACGGGAGATTATTCGTTTACATGGTATTCCTATTTTCATTATGTCAGACAGAGATCAACGATTTATTTTTGATTTTTGGCAAAATTACAAAAATATATGGGAACAGAGCTGTGGTTGAACACCATGTATCACCTGTAGACGGATGGTCAGTCTAAAAGAACAATTCAAATTTTATTGAGAGCTTGTGCCTTAGATTTTTCTGATTCATGGGATGAGCACTTATCCTTGATTGAATATGCTTATAACAATAGTTATCAGGCTAGTATCGGTATGGCTCTGTTTGAAGCTTTGTACGAAAAAAGGTGACGAACGCTTGTCAGGAAGAAATCGGTACAGACAATTTTTAGCTCTAGCCCTAGTTCAGTAAGCTGCTGATGTGGTTCGAGTTATTATGCGACAGTTAGAAGTAGCACAAGATCGCTATAAAAAAATATGCTGATGGTAGACGAAGAGACCTACAATTTACAGCAAGCAAGTTAATCTTCTTAAAAGTCTCTCCCACCAAAGCTGTGACTCTTTTCTGGGTGAAAGGTAAATTATCTCATCGATATATCGGACCTTTTGAGGTAGTGGAAATTATTAGTCGTGTTGTCTATCTGCTAGCATTGCTTCCTTCGCTAGCGAGTATTCATAATGTCTTCCATATCTCACAGTTAAGAAAGTATGTGGCTGATTCAACTTATATTTTATCAGCTGAATCATATGAGATCGAGGAAGATTTAACTCATCTGAAATGTCCTATTTGAATCTTGGATAGTTGCAGGAAGAAGTTAAGAGGAGGACAATTCGGCATGTTCTACTACAATGGAGCAACTATAGTGAGCGTGAAGCTAAGCGGGAGTTAAAGAATGATATTCATAGAATTTGCTCCGAATTGTTCCGAAATCTATCATGATTATTGTAAAGTGGGAAGAATGTAAAATGTTGAAATAATAATAATAATAATAATTTAAGTTGACTGGTCAAAATCCATGTAGGGCATCCAACGTGGCAAGGGTAGACTTTTTGACTAACTGGGTCAGATAAGTAATAATGAGCCTTACCCAATTATTATTTAAATATACCACGGGTTATATTTATAATTTCATTTTTTAATGTTATTTCAATAAACCGTGTAGCTCGATTAATATATAGGTTGTCCAAATGGTCTTGGAGGTCTAGGGTTCAAGTAGGGAGGTTCACAGAAAAATAATTAATTTTTGCACTTTTGCCTCCCCAAGCATGTTGACCCCACTGGATAAGATAGGATGAAATAAGATTTAGTTTAATTGAAATTTAAGTTCAAAAGAAGTTCTATCTCTTATTCCCTATCTTAGCTATGGTAGTTTTTATAAGAGAGTTTGGGGAATTGGTGGATACAACATACAAGCATCTGTAAGAAAGGTTTGCAAATAGAATTTTGGAAGGAGAGAAAGCTATGTTAGGCAAGTGAGATTTTATTTGAAAATTGATTTTAGTTCAATAATTATGCAATTTATGTGCTGGAATTATTTTTATATAATTGTTATGTATAAAACATTATATTATATAATTTTTAGACTATATTTGATATAATTAAATTTTATAATTCTAAGTTTTTAGGATATAAAATTTTATAGGTAAATATGTTGAATTTTATGTTTGAAATTATACATATTGAGATTTTTGAGTTTTACTATGCATTTTATTTTTATATAAATGCAACGGTCGGCTATAAATATATGCATATTAAAATTATTTATTAATGATGTGGGTTAAATATAGTATATGTAATAATGCTTATGTATAATATTAACCTGCTTAAAATTAAATTACATAACCTAAAATCTTGGACATCCATGAGTAAAATTCGTCCGGGAAGAATTTTCGTCAGAGGAGTGTCAGAGAGCAAATTCAGCCTGGAGGTTTACCTTGTATTTGCAAAGAAAAATTTTTCATTGCAGCAAAGACTATGATGATGTGGCTTAATACGGGCAGTTAATTCCATTTTGTTATGATTTATTCATTTAAACTCCGATTTGAATGATCAAATAGTCAATTTTTATATTTTTAATATTTCTGGACTCAATTGAAGGGTTTGATTTCGTATTTGAGGCCTAATTTTTAAGAAGTTAAATTAAATAATTATTTTATTATTTAATTAAGTTTTATTTGGGCCATTATCCATTTTCAAATAATTTTTTACTTGTTAGTCATGTTGAAAGTAACCTATTATTTTTACAGGTGTACCAAATCAAGTGGGACACTAGCGTATTGGATTTACAAAAAGTTTTTTAAGAATATTTATTTCCATTTATTTATTTCATAAGCATATATTAAGAATGATAGACTTGAAAAAAATTCTTTTTCTTTGTACTTTAATGTAATAATGGGAATATGACTAGTGGAAGTAGAATTTTTGAAATTTTTATGAAATTATAATAATTAATTTTGCCATAAATGTGTAATTAATCTTGAAAAATTGCATTAAATACACAGTCCAGGATCGCTTTTCTGGACCGGTATGTTACAAAAGGTATTAGGGGAGAAAGGCTATAAATTAAAATTTGTAACTATAGTAAATCTTTTATGTTTAGTTTGTTATTTATGTTATTTTTATTTTTGAATGATTCAAATAAATTTACGATAATTTTAGTTTGAAATCAAGTTATGGGATGTTAATTCTTCATGATTAGGGTGTTACTATAATTTTTTTTTACTGGATTCGTTTGAATGCATGGAATGGTGGAGCAATTCCATATATTCTTTTCACTAATTGTTATTTATGATATTTTGCATATTTATGTTGTGAAAATAGTATTACAGTAGATTTCTATTACCCTTTCTTTTTTGTATACTTTTTCTAATTAATGATTTCATTGCAATTAAACATAAAATCAAGCATTGTATTGAAATACTCAAAAACATAACAATATAAATCTTTGCCTTTTACTTAAGAACAATTAAGGCATTTCTTCAGAACTTTAAAAAACATTAAAACATAAGGATATTATTGTTCAACATAATATATTTCGGTATTTCAGCTCCAACTATTTCAAACACAACATATTAGTTTAGATCATTTTATTCAAGTTATATCAAAAAAATTTTACTCTTGACTTCAGTTGCCTATCTATCGTTTAATAAGCGCTACTGCTCCCATTTAATCAAACAAGGCTCGTTGCCTATCTATCGTTTAATAAGCACTACTGCTCCCATTTAATCAAACAAGGCTCATACCAACTGCTCACACACGTGTTTAAGTATTAATCAAGTAAATTTTTTTATTTTAGGCACGTGGTTATTTATATTTTAAATCTGTATAGCCTAAAAATAAGTTTATTTGTTTAACAATAAAACCTTTTGAAGTAAAACTTCTCAATTTAAAAATTTTCAATCTTTGTAACTAGCATATTTTTTTAATTATTTGTTTATATCTTTCTACACAACTACCATACTTTTCAATCATTTCCAGATAACTAATCATATAATTAACTTATCTATTTTAATTTTATTCTTGTTACTCTTAATCATTAACCCAATTATATCATATCATTTTTTTCATTTAAAAAAATTTTATACCAAAAATTTAATTACTTCCAAACAGGAATGAGATAAGAATGGTATAAGAATTTGGGATGAAATTGCATTGGGAATGGGTAAGAGTGTATTGGGAATGAGTAAGATGTATCGAAATGAGTAAAGGTATATTGAAAATAATAAAAGTGTATTGAGAACGAGTAAAGGTGTATTGGAAAATGTGATATCTCATTTCATCTTATACTTATTTTATGTGTAAAATACCCTTAAATATAAAATATTTGACAAAGAGTGTATTTGACAAGTTAAAAATTTTTTATGAACAATTTTTAGTATAAAAGTTTTTGAAATAAGAGAAAATGATATAAATTTTTCACTCTTTACAATTATCCTATTTTTAATTTTTTTTGACTTTTTCCTATGCAATTACTTTATTTTCAATCATTTTCACACAATGACCTACATAACTAACTTATCTATTTTAAATTTATTCTCTTTACTCATTATTATTACCCATATCATATAATATCATTTACTTTTAATTCAAAAATTTTTATATTAAAATTTTTCATCCAAAAATTTTATCATTTCCCAAAAGCATCCTAAAAAGTTTTAGGTTGAAAAATTTTTTGGAAAACAAACACCCAAAATGTATTTTAAATTTTTGACTTGAGGCCGATGCAAATCAGCAGGCTGATGTATGGATGAGAATCGGGGTGGGTCAAGGTGTGCCAAACTTTGAGCCTACATTTTAAAATCATGTTTGACCATTATTTTTATATTAGGTTGGGACAAGGTCAGTTTAACACTTACTTTTTTCTTTCAGTCGGTCTTGGGACAAGCTTTAAACCGATATTGAGACAGTGGTAAGGCAAAAATGCAGTCAAAGATAATTTAAAGAATTTATGAACCTATTAAGTATAAAAAGATATAGATGCTAAATTTAAATATTGTATGCTTCGACCTATTAATAATTAGCAACATAAAATATCATTATTTAAATATTAGAAATACTTCTATGAAATCGGGTTTCATAGAAGTGATTTTCTGAAACACTTTTCGACATATGTGGATAGACCGCATTTGCTAAAAAATAGGTGTATTCATGTGTAAATTATGAAACATGCTTAGATCCATTCACAAGTGTATCAGAATGTAACAATACTTTGTTTCATCATTTATCTAGATATTATTGATATTTTCAATGGTTTAGATGTTAAAAAAATTACTTTAAAATTGATATTTTAACATTGAATCATTTTGTTACGTTGATTTTATAAATTTATAGATGGGACCCATATATAGTAAAATTTAAAAAATAAAAGAATTTTCAGGATACTATAAATGATATTAAATACAATAAATAAAGTAGATTTTCTATCAACCATCAAGATTTTAAAAATAGAGGGGATTTCATAAAAGCGTCCCCATTTAAATATAACATGAATATTAGAACAAATTAATAAAACATATCTCATTTAAAATTTTATTTATAACTTGAAGAATCAAGTTTGACGGGTTGGGCGGGTCAAAGATTTTATAAGAAAGTTGAGGTCTAGTTGATTTACCCCAACTCTTTTTTTTAGAAAATATTGAATTCTAGACCCATCTCCGTATGAAATAGGATTGGGTCGGGTCATGGATCGACTTGCTCCAATTTTCATCCATAGATTGATTGTAACGTCAGCGTGGACTCAAGCTTTCGTGGAGGGTTTCAGTAGTATCTTCTTATTTATTTATTTATTTATTATTATTATTATTATTATTATTATTTACTATTATTATTATTTTTTTGGCGCTTGCTTCATAGTCTGATAGTCCTTGGATTTTTGCTTTCAGCGGCTTGACATAGTCCCGTCACAGTAGATTGGACAGCTTGGATGCCTTTTTACATGTAGCGACGTATGGTGCGGTATACAAGCAAGGTTTCGTACCTAATTGGCTTCCGTTCGGATTTTGGAATGTCTTCTACTGTATTTGTTGGAGTCTCCCTTTCTATTCCGACCTGGCTTTAATTCCACAAAACCAGTTCCTTGTTGTTTGAATCTTCCGGTTTAAAGGGTCTTTTGTTTTGTGGGACGACCAAGATCATACAGTTTCATTATTATCTTAATAGGCGATTTAGAAAGTCATTTAGGTGGAGATGACGTGGACGGGCAAAAGTGAGGGGACGGACCCGCAAAGCCGGCAGAGTCAAATACGGGACTTGGAGTCTTGGACTATACTCTGGTCGCACGAGAGAAACAAGGAGCTGCGCGTGCTTGCCGTGTGGGAAAGGATGCCCACACGTATTCTATAATTTGGGGGTGTTAGCAAGTGCAGTAGTAGGTGGACGGCGATGCACGACTTTTGGTAAGGCATATAGCCCGTAGACATTTGTCAACTTTTGAATTTTGAGAACTAAAATTTCCTTGCAAAAGGTGGAAATATGGTCATTAAAGAAAAAAAATAGTTGCTAATGATTTGTTGTATATTCAAATTAAGAAGAAATTTGATTGCTAATAACCCATCGTTTTTGAGTTTATACAACCAAATTTTGATTTAATTGCTAACGTATTATTATAATCAAGAAAAATTTTCCTTGCCTATGAAGGGAAGCAATTTCTGGCATATAAAAACATTATCATTAGTGTGAAAATTTTTCCTTTTATAAGCAAGTTCTTTGCTGATAAAGGTTGCAAAAAAATATATTTTCTTATAACATTTCGATTTTCATACTCGAGTGAATCACCAAATCACCGTAAAAAACATGCAGTATACAGTACTCAATGTTCAATGTGTATTTGGTGATCGTTAAAAAAAGTGAGGAACAAACTATAGGATTTTTTATTTTTCAAAATTAAGATAGCTATGCAATGTGAGAGCGGCCCTGGTTATTAATAAAGAAAAAAAGGTAAAAAAAGGAGAGAGTAGTTATATGAAAAAATGTAAAAAAAAAAAAAAAACAACTGAAGTTAATAATAAAAAGCAATTCAACAATTAAATTTCAATTTATATTAAAAATATAGAAAGAAGTGAAACTTCTTTTACCAATGTCGACATACAGTAAAAAATTGTCTTAGTTAAGGCTTAAGCCTTAGCCTACGATTTTGATTTGACTTACGGTCCTGAATATTGATCAACTAAGGCTCTTGCATTTAAAGTAGTTACTAGAATTGGCCAAAGCTTAACCATGACAACCATGCAGGTTGATGCCTTGTTCACGTCATCATTCCTGATTAGCTTTTTGACACTAGCACAAAGTGACCATGTTAATAAACAACCTTTATCTAATTATTTCTTGATCACGATGACAGGATCTCATATGAGCCTATTGTTTAGAAGATTTAGATAGAAACTCATGGAGGAGACTTGCATTATTGAGGCTTGAGCCCTAGCCCGCGCATTTGCCTTGACTTATATAACTAGCAAAATTTTGTCACATTTAAATTAATTTAACGGCAATTGATTTTTGGTTATAAGTATTTAATTGCTTACAAGTGGTTGCAGTTAGTTAAATGTAGCCATTTTTGTATAGTACATAGTAGCCAAAAAATAACGTGTGATGCTACTGTTTAAATTTGATTACAAATAAAGATAAACTAAGCTATATTTGGCATCAAATGCAACCAAATTAATTTTAGGAGGGGGTGTTTGGCAACAAGTAAAACTTTTCACCTAAATTTTTTCAATCTAAAATTTTTCACTCAATACAATTATTAAGTTTTTTTTTCACGTATCCCTATACAAATTATGTTACTTTTCAATCATTTTTATACAATTATTTATATAACTAACCTATTTGTTTTAACTTTATTTTCTTTACTCATCATCATTATTCCTATTATATTACGGGTGTGTTTATTTAGGGTAAAAAAAT
The DNA here is from genome assembly GCA_035584095.1 of Annona squamosa. Lineage (NCBI taxonomy): Eukaryota > Viridiplantae > Streptophyta > Magnoliopsida > Magnoliales > Annonaceae > Annona > Annona squamosa. The sequence continues at coordinate 24,970,063 of JAXCLR010000050.1, read as the reverse complement.
GTCAACTAAAACTGTTCAATCTAAAACTTTTCACTCTCCATAATTACTCTATTTTTTAATTATTTTTTTCACATTTTTCTATACAAACTACCCTACTTTTCAATCATTTCTACACAACTACCCATACAACTAAC
>JAXCLR010000050.1:24952365-24969829 GCA_035584095.1 Annona squamosa | reverse complement strand
ACTCCTCATCATTACTCTTATTATATCATATCACTTTCTATTGATTTGACAACTTCTACTCCAAAAACTTTTCATCAGAAGTTTTATCTCCAATCAAACACACCCTACATAATTTTTCTATCAATTTCATAACTTCTATACTAAAAACTTTTCTTCAAAAAATTTTATCACTTCACTGACATACCATTAATTGTAAAAATGTCGACGTGTAAGAAATTTTATTGTAATGTATTTTTTTGCATTAGTGGAAAAATTCATTCAAGGAAATAAAAAAGGAAGAGCACAATTACACAAAAATATGTTATCACATAATATTTTCATTTCCAAACAGAAATTCGTTTCACTCGAGGCTAGCCAGACAAGCCCCTGTCATCTCCTCTCCTTCTTACAGAATTAGAATTTATAATAAGACTTTTTAATCGCAAAAGCTAACCTAAAAATGTGACTTTCTTTTACACTTATAATTGTACACTCAGCACATTTCATAATTGATGTGAGTTAACCCAAAAATCTTTCCTTCACACATATTTCTTGGTAGGGGTTTCTTCATCTTGGACTATGATATCCTATATTGTGTTTTTATGCTTTCTCAGTTTCAAAATCTAATATTAATGGTGAAACTTTCCATCACACTTATAATTTTACACTTAACCCCTTACACAATAGATGTGATAAATCTAACATTTTTCCCAACTTTCACAACTGAAAACAACTTTACATGCCATTTGATACCAAGTCTCATGACCAATTGTCCATGAATACTTACCGCGTCATCCACCAGCTACGGTATTATCATCTTGCCTCTAGAGGCTTTGCATAGATATGAGAATTACCGGCCAACGCCAATGGAATGCTTGGTGTGGGCGCTCCGGAGATGGCGTACATCATTTTCTGCATGCGAATGTGATCAGCGGTTGATGCAGTTTGCCCGCCTGTTTTAAAGGATTTAAGAGGCTTCAATATAGGATAAAAAAAGCAATAATATATGCTGAAAATTAAAAAAAAAATTATATAGGAATTATATTAAAAATTAAAATAGTTATCTCGGGAATATAAAATCTTATCTCATGTAAACACCAGAAACTGTTTGTTTCCAGCAAGCTAGAACAGATAAAGTTTTTAGTACACCTTAACTAGCCAATTGGGTCTCATCCAGTTAGTTTCGAAGTCTCCTCTTGGTGAGAGCGTGGGGGAGTTATATCGCCCTTTAATTAATATAGGTGAGGATTAGTCTCCAATCTCCATCGAGGATTTATAGGACGTCAGTGTGTCTTCATATGAATGAGCTTTACTTGTAATATTAAATGTGATGTTATAAATTACCAACAAAAAAAGTGCACCTTAACTATAATAAAATTTTGATTAAGATTCTTTTTTTTTTGGCGAACAATCTTGATTAATATTTGTTAACTGATACAATCAAGTGCCTTTCACAACTCTCACTTAATGAAAGGAATACAATCAAGTATATACAGTTCTAACTAATTTCTACTTTTGATGTAAGTATCGAAAATATAATGTATTTAAATAATTTTTGTTAATGAGGCCTAATCTTTTCGGGCTGGATGCAAGGCCTGCTCTATGCGTCTGGCCTGAAAAGGTATTTTTTTTTATTATTTTATCATGGATAAGTAAATCTAGGTGTATTAAATTTATAAACCAAGTTTTACTATTTTGAATTTTTAAGTATTTTTTATTTTTAAACACAGTGACATTTTCGTAATTTCTGAATCTAAAGAAATTACGAAAATGCCATTGTGTTTAAAAATAAAAAAATATTTAAAACATCTAAAAATGGTAAAACTTGGTTTATCGATTTAATACACCTAGATTTAATTACCCATGAAAAAATGAAAAAAAAAAAAGGTTTTTGAGCCGGAAGCACGGGGCAAGCCGTGGGTCTAGCCTGAAAAGATAAGGCGTCTTTGTTAATTATGTAAAATTTATGTTTCTAGAAAACTAGAACGGACAGCTTCTTGCAAAAGTTAAGCCAAACATGCCCTGGCTAAAAAACTTACGTATTTTAAAATAGGTTTCGCTGACTATCCCTTATGTCTTTGTTAATTAAGAAGATAACTATTCCACGACAGCATAGAATGCTTGAGTTTGAAATCTAAACGACCTCAAAGCCATCAGGGTTAAATTGAAGATTTATAAAAGGGGGAAGGGGTAAAGGTTGAATCAAACTTTCAAAAGGGGATAGAATGCCATATTCTATTTACCGTGATATGTGGAGTGGGGTATAGAATGTAGGACTTAAAAATAATATGGTTGCATAGACTAGAAGACACAGAGCCAAATAAGACAACTAGATTGAGACAAAATACATTATGTTGGCAACCTTGTTCGCAAACATCAGCTGTCTGTCATTCTATGCATAAACGGTGGCATTGTAATTAAAATAAGCTAGTTGTCACCTTTCATGTTATTAATAGTAGTAGGTGCATGCTCCGACATTGGTTAGGGGATATATGCCGGTCCAGATGTGATTCTTTCTCAACCACCACAATCATCCCCTCCGTGTGCTGCTTGCTACGAAGACTACCATTTACGGGAAGCTTCCATGGGAGACGGAAGGGAAGAATGTTTCGATGCAACTGAAAATTTCATTTATTATTATTTTTTACAAATTTTTTATTAAAACTTTTAAACCCGATATATTTAATCTATAATCCAAATTTTACCTTTTTTAAAAAATGTATATACGTATATTTTTATTCTTTAAAATAGAGAGCTTTTAGTACTTGTTAAATGACTAAACTATCCCTACTTTTAAAAATCAAAAAAATATACATACACATTTCTAAAAAGGTAAAACTTAGGTTATATGCTAAATACACATAAATTAAGAATTTTACTGAGAAAGATTTTCAAAAAATAATAAAAAATAAAATTTCTAGCCGAATGTATTGAAACAAACCCAAGCAAGAAGGGGATGGTATTCTTAGAGCTCAATTACATACAACATGATATATTTTAGCATTTTAAGTTAAATATAATATTAATTTATTTTATTTTATTTTATTTAATTCTTATTCATAAACGTATTTTACCAAATGTATTTAATTCACATATCAAGTTTTACCATTTTATAATACTTTTATATATTTATTTTTATTTTAAAAAATATCAATTTCATGGCATTTAAGTCATTTTTATCCCTTAAAATTTAATTTTTAAAAATAAAAAATAAATATGTGGAATTATTGTGACAGATTTTGGATTATAAATTGAATACGCTTAGTAAAACATGTTTATGAAAAATAAAAAATATAAGTAATTGTAAAAATAAATGAATAATATATTTTAAGTTAAAATATACCATGATATATATAATTAGGCTCTATGTACACCTCTAAACAGAGTATGTATGCATGAGCCATGATTTAAAAAAACAAAAATTATCTTTTCTGGGATGCCAGTATAAATGAGGATTAGGACAATTTATGAATTGTCTTGCCGTAACAGCCCTTTCACAAAGGTAGAATACTACCTTTGTGTGTAAAAATAGCATGCTAATCGAAATAGTATGCTATATTATACTGAGAATGGACACATGCTATCAGCCCCCAGCTATATATCCCTCAGTATACAGGAAGTACTCAACTCACATTTCGACAACATCCGCATTCGAGGTTTATTTTACAAAACTTTGGGGATTTAGTAAATACCCAAATTACACCTTTCGATCTCCAATTAAGCAAAGTTACAGAGCTATTTTGCTTGAAAATACTTTTTATTGCATTAAAATCATATCAAGTGATTCATATTTTATTGGTTCTGATGTAGTTAAAACATGAAGGCCGACTGACATTTTAAAATAAAAATTTTGACAGAAATAAAATATAAATTTCGGTCTCACGGTAGTGGCAAAATATAACGTCGAATTCATAAACCTAAGTCAAGAATGGAAATCGGAAGTAGTGTGGGATTATTAAAAAGATAAGCCCAGTAAATCTTGGCTGGGCTCGGACAAACTAGAAAATGGTGAGATTTCCTCTCTTAACACAGCTACTAGTGGCAGATGTGCCAATATTTGTGGAATGGCCTAGAATTACCTTTGATTTCTCTGGCATCAGATTTCAGGAAATATAAAGCCCTCTGAAATCCAATGGGAAATATCAGCAATTGTTATCAGAACTATTTCATTGAAATTCTTTCTTCCATTTTGGCATATATTCATGGATCCCGATTGCATGTGCCCTTTTTTTTAAATTTTTTTTCAAATTTTTTTATAAAATTATTAATCTAAGTGTATTTAACATGTGTATAATTTTTTAGCATTTTTAAAGTATTTTAAATATTTATTTTTAATTTTTGAAAATCAATGACCTTTTAAATTATCTAAAATGTCACTGATCTTCAAAAATAAAAAATAAATATCTAAAATACTCTAAAAATGGTAAAAATTTATATACATATTAAATAGATATAGATCTGCATGCTCCCGGGTGCATGCAATCGGGGTCCTGTATTCATGGCATTCACATTGATATTAATTTTTTATTTCTTTTCTTTTATTTGTTAAATGAACTCCATCTGACTTAAGAAACGCAAATTTTGGGCTCTGTAAAGACCACAAATTGCCGTATTGGATCTGTGATGCAACTGCAAGAGAAGTTCACCAAAAACGTCGGCCCACCTCACCATTTCATTTTCACACATGCCCTGCAAGGCTGCAACGTTGGGTAGAAAATGTAACCCTCTCTTTTACTCTTTACACGCTTTTAATATTTCCTTTTACACGTGGTGGGAGACGAAACGCTCGCGTAGACAATTTTAAATGGAGTGGTAGACAAGTGTAAATGGAGTGGACCCAAATAAATTTTGGACGAAAACGAGGTCTAGGGACCGTAGCATCCCAAAAACCATTGCGGTCGGGCAGTTTTGAATCTGATGATTTGGAGGTCTTTAGAAGCTAGTGTGTGATGAGTGATGACAATCCATGACTGGGACACGTGGGGGTGCACATGGTAGGTCTTCGATTTGGCTCTTAGATTCCAGACTACATAAAACCTGAGACAGCGATAGCAGAGAGAGAGAGAGAGAGAGAGAGAGCAAAAAGAAAATAACATCCCCAATCACATCGCATTCACATTCACACCGTAATACGAACCAGCAGCATGTCAAGCAGCCGAAGATCTCCAGAACTTCCCCAGCTGCCACAGCAACACCATTTCAGTGACTATGGTTTCGACACTCAGATCGACTACTTCCAGGTACGTATATATGCTACAAACGTACATTTCTCTCCTTATCTCGAGTTATTTTAGTTTTCCCTTGTATTCTAGATCTTGGACGAGGCACTCTATCTCAAGCTGCAAAAGCCCATGGAAGAGCCGAAGAAGAAGAAGAAGAAGAGGTGGTGGAGGAATGCCATTTCGTTCTGGAGAGGGAAGACGAGCAAGGAAGAAGAGCAGCAGCAGCAGCAGCAGCAGCAAGATCATCTTCTTGGGCGTGTAGCATTCTCAGGGCCCATCTACGAGACGGGAAGCGGGTCGAGCACTCCGAGCCGAAGCAGGCGAGTGAGTTCGGCAAGACTCAGTGGGTTGGTGAGTCCAAGTGGCAGAAGGGATCTGGACGGGCCCTACGTGAACCTCAGAGACATTGATCCCAACTCAAATCAAAGGAGCGCATCTGCCTCTTCCTCACCCATCTACTTGGTCACTTAAAGACGACAACCCACCTACCTATAATCCTATCTTTAATTTGCATTTATTACACGTTTTCAATCAGTTAAAATTATGTTTCTGTTGAGTGGGTCGAAAAATACATAAAGACCAAGGTTCGAAGTTTATATTAAGACCCTTTTTTTCTCCATGCCATTTTACTTAATTTATCGTTGGTTTAATTTTCTTATTTATTTTTTTATCAAATTTATAGGATTTTTATTTATAGTGACGAATAATCATAACGTGAATGTGCGTGATGATGTTAATGTAACTATTGTATGGATAATGAGGTCACAAAGAATATGAAAATAAATCTAAACAACAACAAATGAAATTAATTATAAATTGTAAAGTCTAAAATTTAAATGAGTATTGCTTTACATCATTTAAAACAACACAAAATATTTTTTTATATGTTATCATTGGTTATTGTGGGAACTAATTTGAAACTGGAATTAAAACCAATCTTATGAGTAATTGGTAGAGTAAGGTATAGTAGCAACCGACCTTTTAAGCGGGTAGCGTATGATAAACTTTTTGAAAATAAAATATGAGTATGATAGATTACTAACCGAACCGAACAGATCCGAGTTTCACTCCTAACTCTACTAGTTCAGTAGATAGCTGCGAAAGAGTGAAAAGAAACCTTCTTTGTCCATTTTATTCCTTATCAAATATATATACATATAGCCCAAAGTGCAATAGAGATAAATATCAGTTTTAAGTAAATAAAGATAAAATAAACACGTTTTTTTTATAAAAATAAGAATATATAATAATTAAATATATTAATATTATAAACAAGAAAAATCATTAAAAATGGTAAAATTTTTGCAGTAAAATTACAATAAACATACATCTACGATGGCTTGTCGTAGTCCCCTCATCGGGATGTTAGTGGATGTGATCTGAACCAAGAGTTGGCTGAGAGTTTTAGTATTTTTTCCCTGTTACTTAAAAAAGAGAATTAATTCGATCAAAAAATACAAGTCAAACCTAACATAAGGAATATCTTTGGAAAAAAGCCCACATGTCGGTACGTTGGATTGCAGACGCAATATCACATGATCCTTTATTTCCATCGTTTTATTCCCTTGCAATAAAGAAAAAGTCGCTTAAAAATGGACTGAGGTTGTCTTCATTGGCCCATCAAAGTGCTCAAAGTTGCGGTTCTTCTCTTTATCTCTTTTCATTTTTTGAGACACTTTGAATTTTTTTCCTTTAAAAAAAAACTGAGTTGATCAGTTTATTAATTCACATGAGGATAGGCAGCAATGACAGTGGAACCAGCTTTGGAATATTATGATGTGATGGCTATCTATTCGCAAATAACTGTGTTAAGAGATCACTGATATTATATGAAACTGATGCAGTTGAATTTTTATGGGCAAATTTACGTATTGTCTTAAATTCTATTTGTACCCATAAGTTTTTTAAAATTCCTAATATACCCATGTATTTTGCTTAAAATTTCCCTTATACTCACGCAATTAAAAATCCATTAAACATTAACACTCCAGTGAGATGATGAATATGACCAAATCTTAATATAATTCTATATTAGTTTGTTCAAAATTTAAAATTTATATTGAAATAATATAAAATTTATAGTTGTAAAATAGCTAAAAATTTTCTAAAATTATAATGAGGCATGAACATTGTTGTCATTTTACATAGATAAGAAAACATTTTCATTGCAATTCTAAGCTTATTGGAACTTAATTTTTCGTTGCTCATATGCGATCAGTTGCAAGGAAACTCATTTTCGTTTCTAAATATCAACAGCAACAGCCATGTTGGAATGAACGTGCGATGAAAATTTTTTGTTGCAATTGACTTTTGGCAACGATTTTTCACTAGTTGCAACGAATTTGTACATTGCAATTGCTGAGTTTTATTGTAGTTAACCCATTTAACGAATTCCTCATGACTTAGGCATAAGTGGAATTTTTGATAAAAATGTGGATATATTAGAAATTTTTAAAAAAATTTGAATATAAAAGAAATTATGAGTAAAATTCATAAGTACATATGGAATTTATTAATGACCCTAGCTTAATTAGCATTTTGGAGATTCACTTTACGAATTCGGTAATGAAAACTTGCTTATAAATGACTCTGAACAAGGACGAAGCATTGAAACTTTGATCGATCAACTAAGTAATTATGAATTTTGATTGGAATTGACTTTCGTTGAAAACTCCATGTTTGGAGTCTTTAAAATTACTTGTCATGTGCTTCCACGATAATTAGACTTTTCCCATGACCGATAACTGCATTCTTGATCAATGATCTTAATTTATTTCATGCCAATTAATTTTTTAACGTTGCAAAACAAACCCTCACTTTCAAAGTTTATTTTCTCAAGTCAACCGTTGACCAGTTGAGCTTTTAAGTAATCAAATTTTGTGACTCGGGTACTTGATATAGGGTGTGTTTGGTAATTGATAAAAAATGTTAAGTTAAAACTTTTCAATCTAAAATTTTTTACTTTTTGCAACTATCATATTTTTTAATTATTTTTTCACATTTTCCTATACAACTACTGTACTTTTCAATCATTTCTACACAACTATTCACATAAATAACCCATCTATTTTAACTTTATCATCTTTATTACTAATCATTACTCTTATTATATCACATTATTTGACAACTTTGACTTTCTAAAATTTTTAATCGAAAGTTTTATTCATTACAAAACACACACATAATAAGAAAAAATTCTCGATATATCCTTACTTCTGGCCATTATTCCCTTTATGTCTGTAATCTTTTAAAAATTCCTCACATGCCCGCCATACTTAATCCGGTTGAACCCTTGGTTCCTCCTTTGCCTACGGCGTCCCGTTCCGTCCACACGTACGCATCTCTTTTTCTGTAATTCCAGAAATGCCCAAATGTCATCACATTCTGTCCGCACGCAGGCGATGATTGATGGATCGATGCAACCATTTTTGCTTCGAGCGGTCTTTCGATGGATCAGTTTGAGATCGACGTGAAGAGAAGGAAAAAGGCGGTCGGAATTTTGGGGCCTGTTATTTTTAGGAAGAAAAACAGAGGCAGAAAAATAGCAACATGCGTGGGACCGTGGCGATGTAGACGATCCAGCAGAAGCACATCTTGAAGAAGAAAAGCGGCGGTCGCTATGAGAGAAAAGGAAGGAGGCAGATCGAGTACCAGTGCGTTGTTGCGGCAATAGAGGCGTTGTCAAAAATAAATATTGTTGATCATCTTGTCTTCTATAATGCTCAAGACTGGATGGGCAATGTGACTTCAAATGCTTCGGTGTTTGGAGCTAACGCCTCCGTTTCGGTTTTATACCAATGCAATCTATCGAATTCATGGTGCCCAGGGCAGCGAAAGCCAATGCTACTTCATAGAAGTAGTCTTCTCGGGCTTGTGTTTCATGTCCTTCGAATTACGACAGTTTCATCAAAGGTAGCAAGCAGTAGTTAGCGAATTTCATTCGTTTCAACTACAACTACAACGGAGTTGTACTATAACAGAGTCATTTACATATTCAAGCTTGCCATTTGGAACTTCTTCCTTATGTTTTTATCATCTGTTTGAGCCCATTTCGGTGTCATTCTTGCAACTAGTCTCTTGCAGACCTTTCACCCTCACCGCCCAAACCATCGATGTCATGCAATATCTACCCTAAAATAATCAGTCATATGTAATTTGGGTCATGCTCTGTTCCCTAATTCATGGAATCTCCAGTTCCAGGCTGTATGACGTTCATGATCTACAATAGTAAAAGAGGAAAATTTTACGAGATGGCATGCTCTTGTATTTGGTTGCTTGGTCCATGTATTTGCACATCCCTGAAAACGAGCTCCACTATCTGCATCTTTCGGAAAAAGAGCTTCACGATCTACGACGATAGATTTGGCCTCCTCACCACCAATGTCCAAGGCCTCATCCCAAAACCTCCCAATTCCTTATGGTTTTGGACCGGTCAAGTCCTCCATTACCCTTGCCACACTTCCATCCCTCCTTTACAGGCACTTCTACATCCCCTTTTACGGCAACCCTAGGAATAAGAAGACGAAGAATGTGACGGACGAGGGCATTTTTGGAATTTTATGAAAAGAGACGTGCGAATGTGACCGCATGAGTTGGGAAGGAACTAAGTTAAATGCTATAGGTTTTCCGACAAATTTTGAAATGACACATGCACAAGAAGAATAATGATGAAATGTTGTAGGTGTGTGCAAAATTTTTCCATATAATAAAATTAAGTCATCTAATGAAACGCTTAGTTCTCTATACTAACTCGAGGATTTACAGTATTAAAACCCTGCTGTTTTCAACCTAAGCCATATTCTTCCCAGACCGAATGCATACAGTGCTTAGGTTCGGGTTGCTATAAGCCCGAACCCGAATCTAAAATATCAATATTTTTATCTTTATCCTATTCCTAATATCCCGTTCATTCTTGTATTCTGATCCAAATTTGAAAATCAAAAAATCAAACCCTAAGCCCTTTCTCTTTCTCCCCTTTCTACTTCACCACGTTTGCAGCCCTGCGGCCTGCTTTCTTTCTTCCAGACGTCGGACGACCGGAGTTTGATGGCCGATTGCCACTGCTCACTATGCACCTGCTGCCTGCTCGATCGCAACGTCTGCGGCCTGCCTTCTTCCTTCCAGACGCCAAATGGCCGAAGTTAGATCGCCGCACCTGTCTGCAACTCTACTTGTTCCAGATGCCGGACGTCTATAGTCCTGCCTGTGGCCTGTGCCTGTGCCTGCATCACTGTTCCTGCTCCTACGCCTCTCTCCTCTCCGACAATGCCTCTCTTCTCTTTGGCAGCTCTTGCGCCCGCAATGCCTCTTTCTCCTCTCTGGCTAAGCCTGTCTTCGCCTTCGCTGCTCTTCACCAGTCCGCTTGCGTCATGCCTCCTCTCCGCTAGACCTACTGTGCCTGTGCCTGTTCTTAATTGACCACCCGAGCACAATAGCCCACACTGCCCACCTCTGTAATTAACTTTTCTTTCATAGATGTCATTTCGTTTTAGTCCTCAATTAATTTTTTCCATTTGGTAAGTTAGAACATGATTTGGTTCGCATGCCCGCACGAAGAACCTCATCTTAGTTGAAATAGTTAGTAAAATTCATGCAACCAATTTTTATGACATGTAACGGCTCTTCTAATAATCTTTCTCAAACCATTCGTTACCACAATTTAGTTATATTCCTTTGGGCTTTTGCACAATAAAAAATCATTTTTAAATTCTAAATCGGGCAATTTAAGGCATGTATTTGGTATAAAAGATGGGCATTTTAAGGTATGTGTGCTTGTGTTAATATGTATTGGTTAATGTTTTGGTTTAATTTAGTTATTGATATAATGTGGAAAAAATTGTTGGGATTGAAACAAAAATCTATAATTGTGATTATATGTTATAAAAATGATATCTAGGTAGTTAATAAATGCAAACGAGCATCCTCCCAAGAAGAAAAAAGGATATAAAATTTCATTACTTGTTTGAGAAGAATTTGAAAGGATTTTGGACAAAAATGAAAAAGTAGCATGGGAAATTTATAAGTATTGTAAGATTAAATTTAAGTGTCCAAGTACTCAAGGAACGAGCACATTAACTAGACACTTAAAGTTATGCAAGTATAATACCAACAAAAGAGCTGAAAGCCAGCGCTTATTATCATTTCAACAGTAACTGATAATGGTTGAATGGTTCCGTCAAATTGGAAGTTTGACTAAGAAGCTTGCAAAAGAACAATGATAAGAATAATTATTCTTGATAAATTGCCATTTAAATTTTTCGAAAATGAAGGTTTAAGAGAATTTTGTAAAGTTGTGCAGTCACTTATTAAACATGTTTCAAGGACCACAATTGTAAAAGAAATCTTCAAAATATACATGTTAGAGAAGGCTAAATTACGAAAGATTTTTAGTGAAGATGTTCGGTGTGTATGCTTGACAACAGATTTGTGGACTTCAATTTAGAATATTGGGTATTTATGTTTGACTGCTCATTTTATAGATTCTAATTAGACTCTTCAAAAGTGCATTCTTAATTTATGTAGTCTTCCTTTACCACACACGGGTGAAGCTATTGCTAACGCAATTGAAAAATGTCTGAATGCTTGGAATATTAGACGAGTGTGTATTCTTATGGTTGATAATGCATAGGCCAATGATGTTGCACTAAATACTTTGTGTTTAAATTTAAAAATGAAGAATGCTCTATTTAGGGATGAAGAATCTTTACATGTTTGTTGTGTTGCGTACATTTTAAATTTGGTTGTAAAGGAGGGAACTGATTAAATCAAGGATTCCATTGCTCGAATTCGTAATAACATAAAATGGGTCAAGAGTTCTCTTAGTAGAGAGCAAGCATTTGGAAAATCTTGTGAAAGTGTTAGAATTTCGAGTAAAATGTCTTTCTGTTTAGATATGTCAACACATTGGAATTCTACATACTTGATGTTGAAAAATGCTATATCCTTTGAAATGGCTTTCAAACATCTTAAAGTGAATGATGCAAGCTTTAAAAGCACTAGTCCTCCTCTTGAAGAAGATTGAAACCATGCTAGAGTCCTTTGTGACTTCTTGATTTTATTTTTTAAAGCTACTGCGATCTTGTCGGGGTACTAAATATGTCACTTTCCCACATCATTTTTCTCAACTTGATGCAATTCAAGATTGATTAAATTCATTTGTAGCCAAGAATAGTAATCCTATCCTTCTTCACATGTGCAACAAAATGAAGGAAAAACTTCGGAGCGGAAGTTCACGCGCATCTAGAGCTCCAACGTTCCAATTTTCGACCGTTACGAGTTGAAGTCACAAGTGGAGTCGACTTCGGATGAGTGGAGTCGACTTCGGATGGGTGAAGTCAACTTGGGATGCGACTTCGTCTTGTTAAAACTCACTGTCAACTCTCTGTCCAGAATTCTGTCTTTGAAGTTGCAAGTGAAGTCAAGTTGGGATGAGTGAAGTCGACTTGGGATGAGACTTCACTTTGTTGCATGTTCGAAATTGCAGGCGAAGTTGACTTGGGTCTGGGACTTCTCTCAAGTCGCAAGTGAAGTCGACTTGGCTATGAGACTTCACTATGTTGGACTTGCTATACATGAACATTAGCTCTTGAAACTTAAATTATTCAATATTTTCATTTTCATACACATAATTGGAGACAAAATATCTAAGAACACTTAGAAAAATTTATTAGATTATTTTTAATAATATTTCAATTATTTGTTAATCATCAAAATCAAATTAATCATTCTTAAAGCAAGCATATGATCAACAGAAATTTCATGGGTAAGCCTAAATTAATATGCTTCACTTACCGAATGGATTAGATTATACAAAACATGATCAGAAATGGATATGAAAAAAGTAAAATTTCAGTGAATAGGCATTGGTTTACTTTAAATGCTGATATCTTATCCAATTTATTCATTTAGGCATGAAACTTATTATGGGCAGTTAATTTAATACGCTTTAAAATATAAATGGAATAGATTATAAAGAATACCCTTACAAACTTTAAATCAATGTTGAAATATGTGAAATAATATATACATAAGTATATATAAAGATGCAGTTAGAGAGACGGTAGTCATAAATATCTTTTTAAGAAATGAAATAAGTGGCTAAAAAAGGGACCGACCTAGCCTAGTGAATTGGATTTTTGCCATCTGTGCATGGTAATTAACGTGGAGAGCTGGAAAAAAAACTAAATAAAATATACACAAAACAACACATAAGGATGCTGCATGAAATGAAAAGCAAGAGCTGCTAGCAATATGTGAAACCACATAAGTATGGTTAAAAGAGCTTACCTAGGTAACTGCTTGAAGAAGGGATTTAAAAATGTTGGTTACCACACTACAATATTTGAACTAAAGCTGCCAAAAAGGGGAAGGGACGAGCAAGTGGTATAAACACTTAATAGATTTTTGGATAATTTTATTTAGAGAAGGGTAAAGGAAAGAGGAAAGAAAGGATAAAAGAAAGAGGTAAACAAGCCCTTCAAAATTGTGTTTCAAAAGAATTTTAAGGTAAGAATATCCGTTTCTTTCCATTTTATAAAATGATATTTTCCAACGAATGATTATACTATTTTTCTTTTATGTGTTTGAATTGTGCACCTTGAAATGACAATTTCTAGTTTATTTTATGATGTCATGCATATTTCCTCACAATGATCATGATTCATAGTATGCTTGAATGCATTAAGTAGCCTTGTGAGGAGAGCTAGGAGGTGATTTTTTGAGGAAATTGAGCCCAGTTACCTGACCTCGAGTCTTAAGGGTGGTGCTAGAGGCGTTTCAAGTACCCTCTGGAGTTAAGCAGGATGTATATGATTCATGCATTGCATTATTAAGAATGTAAGATAAAAAAAAAGTTATGATAGGTGGATGATCACTTGGTAAGTGTCATCTGCCGAATGAGAAATAAATCATAATGCATGTATGCCCTCATTTTATGAAAAGAATTTAAGAATTTTATATATCCAACTAATGCTATGAGTTTTGGAGAATTATGGGTTTTTTTAATTGCTTACTTACTAAGTATTTAATACTTATTGTTTTCAAATAACTAGTAAATGCATATGATACAAGGCTAATAGAAGAGCCTAACATAGATATGCTGTCTAGTACTTTTGAGGTATTTGGAGCCTTAGAACGTAATTGTTAAAATTATATGTATTAAATTTCTATTATGTTAAGATTGATTAGTGTATGTAGCCACTTGTGTGAAATACGATTTAAATAAATGACGTACTAGATAAATTGAAGTAGATGTGAATGATTTCGTAGAAAATGTTAGATTATATACTGATTATCAAGTTTTGTGCTGCTCAATTATCCTAAACATAGACAGCATGCTGTTGGACTTTAGTTATAAAAATGTGACAAATGTAAAAAGAATTTCAGGAGAATTTTTCAACACACTAGGTAAAGCTTCCGCTCGTATAAGGATGAAAGTTTCACCACTTAAAGATCCGTAGAGTAAGGTTAATGCACTCCCACGTCGGGGTGCTACAGTATCGACTTCAAAGCCTCATTTTTCAATAGTGCTGAGATATAGATATTTGAGTAGACAAAGTTGCAACCGAAGTCAACTTCGCATACGACTTAGGTGAAGTCATAACACCAAGTTGACTCCGTCAGCGACTTGGAATATATTCAGCAACCAGAGTTAAAATTGAAAGAGTCAAGTCGCAATCCAAGTCGACCTCATCATGTGAATTAGGTGAAGTCGCACATGAAATCGACTTAGACGTACGATTTAAATGGTGTAGTGAATCAAGTTGGTCCCAAACACTAGACTCAGAAAGATGAAGTCCAAATCATGGAAGAATGACATGCTTGAGCAAAAAATACATTAAGTTTTCATCAAATGCTCGAGAGAGATTGACCAAGCTCAATTTTCATAGAGAATGAATAGACCTCAAATACAAATGAAGATTTATAAGTATGAATTATAAAAAACAAAGAAAGACAAACAAACAAATGAAGATCACATTATGTCCAAGTGCCAAGAAGTCAAATAGATGGTGAAGTCACAATCCAAGTCAACCACACTTGCGACTTGGGTCAAGTCTGAGACCAAGTTGAATCAAGTCTGGAACTTGACTAAAGAACTAAAGACCGAAGTCACAACTTAAGTCGACTCCAGTCCGCGACTTAACTGAAGTCGCATCCAAGGTCAACTTCAAGTGCGACTTGAATTGCAATAATTGAAAAAATTTGAACCTTGGTGCATTAAATGCACGCCACCTACCTCCAAATGTTCGAAATTACTCTCTCCTATTTAAGAAACTTCAAATGAGCGGGAAAGGGTAGAGAAAAAGCATTGATTGAGTTCAACCTCTTTATTCTCAAGCATTTATGTGATCTAAAAGAAAGTTTATAAGAAAAACTGAGTAACAAATTATAAGTGCTGAACTGCTTCATCAACAACTCATCTTATAAATTCTTCTCTGTGCTAAAATTTATTTCCTATACATTTGTAAAGTGTAGCATCATTTTCTCTTTATTATTTATTTGTGTTTCCACTTTATTTAGTATTGGAGACTAAGACTGAATAAAAGCAAAGTAGCGTGTGACTAGAGTGTAACTCGTCACCTACTTGTGCTAAGTTTATAAAAGGCTTCCTAGACATGGAATCTAGAAGAGAGCAAGTGTCCTGATTGTATCATTATTTTTCTTAATAGAACCCAAGACACTAAGGTATGTTCTTGGAGGATTGGAGTAGGGAGGGTTGTCCCAAACTACTATAATTTTTTATGTTTATTTTCAATTTCTTTTATATTTTACGTTTTCCATTCGAAGAAATTATAACTCTTAAGGTGTTAAGCTTCTAATTACGAAAGAATTTTCAAGAACCCAATTCACCCCTCCCCTAGTTTTGCCACAAACTTGGGACCAACAAGGGTGTCAATTGAAATGAATAGTATATTACTAACGTAGTATGCTTATATATTTTGTTGTTAAGAAAGGTAGATAAGGAATTTAGAAAGAATTGGTTACAATTAACTTGCTATGAAGTAAGAAAGAGTCCCTTGAATGATTTTATGTGTAAGAAAGGATATCTTGAATAGTTTCAAGAGATTCCTACACTAGACATGAGTATGAAAGAAAAGAAATGAACCAATTATTAAAATTATGTGAGTATGAGGTTATCAGAAAATGCAAATCTTAATCTCAGATAAAAAATGATTTAAAGTTAACTTATTATGAACCATATGAGAATTAAAAACCATATGACATGCATATATGAATTGATATAAAGACAAGGTATACAAGTACAAGACATCATGTACATGTATCAGAAGATCATTTTCACTTGTCTAGGAAGAGGAAAGGAAAAGATGGAAGGTGCAAGAGGATTGCCTTAGATATGCAAGCAAACTTTTAAAAATATTTTTCTTCTCAAATGATTGGAAAAAATTTATAAATTTTTTTATTTGAATGTTTCTAAGATTGTTTAAGGATGGCTATTCTTTCATTCCAATATGTTGATTGAAATATTGTTTTAAGCATTTCTATCATTTGTAGATGATTTGATTATTGTTTTATTGATAATATGTTCAAAGGGATTGTGCAAATACTTTTCCACATGAGAATGACATGTTACCATGCAAAGGAGATATATAATGTCGGGTTGAATGAGAGTAATGCATGGAATGAAAGTTAGGTAGGCGAGTCAAGGTAGAAGCTGGACACAATGTTCGCCCTTGAAGTTGCCAAGTCGGAAGGTCCGACGTCATGGATGGAAAGGATTGTATCATGAAAGTATATTCTCCTGGCTAACATACCCTCACATGAAAGATTATGTTATGGGTAGATGATTACTTTATAAGTGTCATCTATCGAATGGAAAGAATGTATTTGCATGTCCATGGTTGACGAAATGCCTAGAAATTGGGATTGCAAAGGTTTTCATGAACGGTTTACATGAATGATTTACACGAAATGTGTTACGTGAAAATGAAGAAAATACTTGATTATTAAGTTTCGTACTCATGTTTTGTTTTCCCAACCATAGATAGGTGTAAGGAAATTCAAGTGATGGAAAACATGTTCTTGCTGAGAAAAGGAAAAAAGAATTTTCAAAGGTTTGTAGTCCTTTGTATGTTAAAATATGAACAAATGAGCTATTGGGATATGATATAAGTAGTACATATGTGGCGCCCCGAACCGAGGCGTCACATTTGTCCTTACTCCAAGATTTTGTCGATTGGTAAGTGTGAATCAGGATTGTTGCCCTGATCACGCGGCGGGTACTTAATTCGATCTTGTCCAATTTT
>JAXCLR010000050.1:24907672-24930204 GCA_035584095.1 Annona squamosa | reverse complement strand
AACCATAGACAGGTACAACACAGGCCAAGAAGAAAAGGAAAAAGAAGGTATGAAGAAAATTTTATGATATGCTGATCTATATATGGTATGACATGAACATATGATAAGGAGATTTCAAATTATGTATATATGAAATGTTCAGGTTAAAATAACCTGTATTGTACAAAAATAAGTATTGATGTTATCAATGATAATTGAGATTTGATGATAAGTATGTGTCTTTATGTGATAAAAGAAAAAAAAAATTTAGACGAGATCGAATTAAGTACCTGCCGCGTGATTAGGGCAACAATCCTAATTCACACTTACCAATCGACAAGATCTTGGAGTAAGGACAAATGTGACGCCTCAGTTCGGGGCGCCACAGTAATTCATCAGGAATCACATCTTTGTATTCTTTCATTAATGTTTGGATTTCACGTAATGCTACGTTAGTCTCATGAAGAACAGTAGTTGTTTCATCTTTGGTTACTATAGCTAAAATGAGTCCTGAATCTTGTCTTTCATTTTCAAATTGCTTTATTATAAGAATATGCAAAGGTCGTTTTCAGATGAATCAACTGGAGACTCTTTGTGGGATCTATCACTTTCTTTAGGTTTAGCAGGTTTCAAAAGGATAGATTTTCCATTATGCTTAATAATATAGGTGTTGGGTTGCCCATAATGGATTACTTTTAAATTATATAGTCATGGTCGACCAAGAAGAATATGAGCCACATCCATGGGTAGCACATCACACTAAATATGATCAAAATAATCAACCATCGATATAGGAACCAAACATCTTTCATTAACTGGAAGTATAATTTTGTCTACCCATGCTACACGTTATGGATGAGGATATGGTTCAGTTTTCAAATTCAATCTGGCTATAGTTGATTTGGCAATCACATTCATGGAATTACCTCTATCTATAACAATCTTGCATACTGTATTCCCACACTTAAAAAATTGATGAAATATATTTGTACGTCTCCAATTATTATTTGAAAAAGTAGTCAAAATGCAACATTTAATTGCAAGTTCTCATTGTAGCTATAGTCTCCATCAAGTTTACAATCCGATGGTTCCTCAAAAGTTTCAGCAACTTGATCAATGATCACATCTTCATGATCTTCTACATGATTAATTGTGAGTGTGTGCTGAGGACATTGTGATGTAATATGACCTTTACCCCCACAACGAAAACATGGATCATTAACCCGCTTACTAGTGACATCAAATCGAGAAACTGGATTACTCTTTTCCCTACTTGTGTATTGTTCAGGCAATGGTTTAGTTGTTCCTTGAAAAGACGTTAGATTAGAATTTAATTTGGATACCCTTGTCTCTTCAGTTTGTGGAATTAAACGTTTGTTGGTGAAAGATTTTTGAAAATTTTTCAATTCGAGAGCTTTATAATATGCGTCTTCCACAGAAACAACTGAATGCAATTTCAACAAAGTTTTGATTTTTGATTTTAACCCATTGATAAACTTTGTTCGTGTAACCCAAGAATCTTTCCGTATTCCACATTTCATTTTTAAATCTTCGAACTTATTAAGATAGTCAGTTACACTTAATAATCCTTATCTCAAGTTAACCAGTTGTTCCAATAGTTGAGTTTGATGATATTCGGGAAGGTATTTCTCTTTCAATTTAACTTTCATTTCAGCCCATGTTGTGATAGGTACTCCTATGCGTTGACGTTCATCTAGAACCTCTTGCCAATAGCGTTTGGCAGACCCAACAAGTTTCATTTTTGTAAATTTCAATCGTTGGGCATCATCCATGTCATATCAACAAAAAAAATCTTCCATGTCTGCCAACTAATCTAAGAAAGCATTAGGGTCTAGGCGACCGTCATAACTAGGAGCATCTACCTTGACTTGTTTTACCCCCCAAGAATTATCAGTTACACGCCGTTGTTGTTGTGGAAAAGGTATATTATAATTTCTCTGATAGTTCTCATGTCTAAGATTGTTTGCAAAATCAATTGCATAAAAATTATTGTCGTTTTCATGATTTTCCAAATTTGTATGCATTTCTGGAATATATGAATGCTCTGGGTTATGATGACCTGTAGCATGTATGTTTAGATTTTGGAGAATACCAGTTATGATAGGAGAGCTACTAGAAGCATGAGTATTGTGTGATTGACCATTTCGAAATGATTGTCCAGTCTCCATCATAGGACGTTTTCCAACAATTTCAGTCAACTTGTTTACTGAGCTAATGAGAGATTGAATGTAAGAGGTGATTTCTCTTTGGAAATCTTTTTGCTTTTAGGCCAAGGTATCACAAAAGGTTGTTAAAGATTCAAATCGATTATCAATAGAATTGGATAAAGCTTCGAGTTCGACATTTAATTCAACATTAGTAGGCTTGGTGACTCAAAATTCAACTTATGCTGATATAAGAAAGAATTACTACTAAGAATATTTTTTTTTCCTCTCCTTTTTTTTTTAAAGATTCAAAAGCAAAGAACTTGATTGAAACAGATATGAATTAAGTACTTTCAACTAGAGAAAATGTACCTGTTGAGGTCCAATATTACTAAGTTTAGCAAGAGATAACTTGAAGGTAATTTCAGCAATTTTTTAGCAGTATTTTTGCGATGACTAGTAGGTTGTTGTGATGGCAATAGTAGGCAGCATAAAACAAAGACGGAATGGACAGCAATGATAGCACCAGCTTGTGGATAGCAAACTCCAATAGAATGAACAACAATGTTTTGTAGATGGCAGTAGTTCATGGACAGCAAAATGACAATAGAATGGACAGCAGTGATTTGTGGACAGCAGCAGTTTTTTTTTTATATAGCAAATAGTATTAAAATTGGGTGAAAGTAGTACCAGGTTTGACTTTGATGCCAATTGATGTAGGGTGGGTAGAGAAGAAAATAGAAGAAAGAGAAATGAACCTCTATAGATGAGAAGTGAAGAAAGTAGGTAGAAAGAATAGATGAATAAGGAGACAAGAACAAGAAGAAGAAGTAGAGAACACTTTTATAAATCTCAGAACTGATCCCTTTTAGAGCTTACAATGGCAGTATTGATAGATGAACATACCACCTAATCTTAACAAATAAAATCCTTCTAAAAAAGGAAGTATATTTCAAACAGATTCTAAAATATCCTAAGAATTTTCTGATATCTTTCAAAAATAACAAAATCAAAATTTTTTTAAACAGATTCTAAAATATCCTAAGAATCTTCTAATATATTTCAAAATAAAAAAATGAAATCTTTTTAAACAGATTCTAAAATATTCTAGGAATCTTTCCATTTTATAAAATTTTTGCGCCTAGAATAGACAGATTTGAAAAGTCTCTTGTTATTTTCATCAGAATGGACTTAATGAATGAGTCGAAAACAAATATATTAAAACGTGGGCCAACAAAAAGTTTACTGTTCCCCATCTTGAAGAGATATTTTCTAAAACAAACTGAGTATATAGAAACAAGAAATAAAAAAAAGAAAAAGAAAAAAGAAAACCTTACCACGGTTGCACCGGAAAGAGTACCAGATCCGCTGGTGTTACTGTTACTGGCAGTTACGACAGTCATGTTGATGCCGTTCCCCACAAACACTACATTGGTTTGATCGGTTTGGATGGTCACGTTTGCATGATATCACCAGCTTTAATATATACCACATACCGTCTCTAACTCCTAGGGACGACAGCCAAGGCAGCACCCACATTGCTAAAATTTTTGCTTCCATCAACAGCTACAGTCACATTAGCTATCTATTTGAAGTTGAATCGACCACTCACATAATCACTGTATAGTACAAGTAGAAGAAACAATGAAATCAAGAAAGCAATATGATGGACACGGAGAACAGAAGCGAAGGTAGCCATTTCAGAACAAAATGGATGATGAACTTGTCGAGTTCCAAAATTTCTCTTTTACATGTCGCCATCGGCCATTGGAGGTGAATTAGTTTGTCATCATGCCTTAGGCCAGCTACCTATGCTTTCAACAGCCTTTCTTCTTCCAGAAACTGATCAAATTTAACATAGCATATGGCTGATTCGAATAACTGCATGAACTGCATTTTTTTCTTACAAGCATCCATCACATTGTTTTTATAAAACTTGTTACATAGAAATACTACTAACTAAAACATATCGTAGAAATACTACTAACTAAAACATATCGGCTGTTAGAAAAAATGACGGGGATTATATGCAATGTAACAAACTTGTATTTATGTAATGACTGGGATTATGCAATGTAACAAACTTGTATTTATGTATGGTAACTTCGAAAATAGTTGTCACAGCTGTTCATGAGAGAATGCAAAGAAAACGTGACACGGCTCCATGCATGCATGCATATTAATTTGCAAATTAGCTTTCATCCAAAATACATATCTATTAACTTACACTGTTTTAGAACAATAAAGAAAAAAAAAAAAACTTACAAAGTTCTAGGCGTATTCACTAATGCCGTCTGCAGAAAGCAACACAAAGGGAAAATCTAGGTTCAAATTAATAATCATTACATGTTGGCAATGCCATAGACCATATATCCTCATAAAAAATTTGTAAGCGGCCCTAGGTATATACTCTTTGTTATGTGGGCTAAATCAGAAGATGACTATAATGCCCATGATTCAATCACTCATGGGTTTTCCGATTCATCATATATACTCTAAGCACGGGTCTGGCTAGCTCTGTTTTGGGCCCATCTCAGAGGACCATAATACAATAGTCAATAAACACACAGAAAAACTGGAAATGAAGAATTTAGCTAGAAACACTCACCCGCAGTTACAGTTCATAAGAGCATACAGAGAAAGCATGACAAAGTACCACGTGTATATTCGCATATTCTCTTTCAAGTAATATATCTGTTAGCTTAATTCTATGCACAGTCATTAGAAAAATCATGCTAATCTATGGAAGATGCAAACTCAGGGGAAATAATAATCATGATGTCTGCATGGTTCTGCTCCAACAGATTGATAATCATAAGTAGTTCATTACAGGTTTGCTTTACGTGCTTGGTCGTGTGGGCTAACTCTTTGAATTTTCGAATCCATCAAATTCGAGCACCGGCAGGGTGTTGGGTGAATCGGGCAGACTTGGTTTTGGGCTCATCTCAGCAGGCCATATAACAATGCAACACAGGGAAACACTAGAAATGAACAAGCTATCAAGAAACAATAAACCAAAGTCACTATTTTGAATGGCTGTTATCGCATTTTCCTGATATACACCGGCAACTTTGGATATGAATCTCATTAACCATCTTTCATTCTCACTGTTTTTCTTTCATTACACTGTTGTGTGAACCGTAAGATCTGCCATCTGTTTGAAACTTTGCAACTTTTTGAATTTATTAATTATCTTTGATTTTTGAAAAGCAAGAAAAAGAGGCACTCATGGATACATGCGTCCATGCAAAAACTCAAAAAAGAAAATATATTGTAAAATTTCACTGGTGAATTCTAGTGAAGCCCTTTTTGGTGGAGCCAAATAGAGCAGAATTTTTTTAAATTAGAAAACTCCTCTTGAAAATTATTTAATATTTTTAAATTGTATGTTATGATCCCTCCGTGGCAAATTGCCTACCCTCGTCCAAGGTCATGGCTCCATCACTGGAACCAAAATCATATGTAGTAGGACAATTCAATTTGGCTTACTAAGTAGAACTCCAAGCCTAAACCTTTTGTGTGACTGACAGGAATTCAGCCAGCCGCAATAACTGCATGCTGGGCTACACGAGGCAGGAGTTTAATTATTAAATCTCATGTGCAAATTAATCAAACATTCACACGGCCTAAAGACATTCAACATTTACATTTACCCTTTAAATACAATTATGGAACGTCAGACGCTTCAATTCCAAGTGGAATGGGAAACCTTTAGATGCACGGATCTAGATTAAATGGATAACATTTACATTTAATCTTTACATACAATTACAAAATTTGAGTTACTTCAATTCCAAGCAGAAAATATCATCCCAAAAAAAAAAAAAAAAAAAAAAAAATCCAAGCAGAAAGGTACACCCACATATGAAAGTCATAAATCACCCGGAATGAAATTCTGACTGAATGGCTGGGTACTATATAATCCAGCTTATTCAATTTGTTCGTCACCAAATTCATTTCCTACATGTCAAAAAAAAAAATGTGGTTGACGTTCTATTTTCCTTTTTTTGATGTACGCGAGCATATAGCAAGTGTAATGTTAATCGATGCAAACTATTGATCACCGTTCAACTAGCTCGAAAACTTCGCTTCATAGAGTACATTCTTAAGGTAAAATTTTGAAGGTCATGCTATTGTCGCCTTTTTCTTCAACTTATTTCGTTAATTATGGCGCCTCCTCATATCCAACCAGGTGCGTTGAGTGCATATGATCCATTTTTTTAAATTTTTTAAAATTTTTTCATGGAACTGTTAATATAAGTTTATTTAACATGTATATTAATTTTTTATTATTTTTATAAATCTGTAGATATTTTCAGGCTTTTTAAAAATTAGTGCCATTTTTAGTAATTTTATAAAAATCAGTGAGATTTTTTGGGATTTTTAAATTACTAAAAATGTCATTAATTTTTTTTAAAATCTCGAAAAATCTAAAAACAGTAAAATTTGTTACATATATTTTTTTCGAGATTGATACACATGTTAAATAAACTTAAACAACAGTTGTCTAAAAAAATTTCCAAAAAAATATATACACCCGGGTGCATTGAGCCAGAGTCTCAATTTATAGGAATATTCTAACTTAATTTTCACCGCACACCGTTGCATTGGTAAAATCTCACCTCTTCAGGTGTTCAAATCGCCAAACTGAATTCCTTCAAGATTCGAGATATATCTTCGGGCTTTCCAGTGGTTGCTGATTCTGAGTATTCACCGATTTTTTAGCATCCTTACACTACAACGGGTTTAATTTAAATTAATTTTTTCTTTCCTTTTTGCTGCATATAATGCTTATTTGAGCGCGCGCACATATATATGTGTGTTGTTTTTGATGAACAATTACATATATTCTGTTATACATTTTTTTTATGAGAATATATTCTGTTATATTTATACATGACGTAATTTGCATATATGCCCACTTAGTTTGATCAAAAATGCAAAAAGATCCGATAGTTTCAAAAATTATAACTCCCGCGCTGTTATGACGCTGTTGCTGTATTCTTATGACATGAGGATTATTTTCAATTATGGTGAAGTTATTTGCAAAAATTAAATATACTACTTAATTTCTGAAATTGCAAATATACCTATATAATTTACATATTTTTGCAAATATATCCACGTCGTGATGCTGTTATAATGATACGAGGGTTGTTTGCAATTATGGTTAAATTATATAAATTTTATTTACATTTTTTGAAATTAAGTAGGTATATTTGCAATTTTGATCAAACTAAGTAGACATATTTGCGAATTACCCTTCGTACATCACTACTAAAAGATTATAACACTTACTGAAACACAATCAATTTTCGTCTTATATGCAACCAAAATTAATATCTAATGCACCTATTAAATGATGTATTTGGAAAGTAATAAAGTTTTTGGTGGAAAAGTTTTTGTAATGGAATGAAATGAAGTAAGATAGTAGAATAATGATGAGGAGTAAAGAGAAAAAAGTTAAAATAAATAGATTAGTTATATAAGTAGTTGTTAGAAGATGTGAAAAAATAATTAAAAAAGAATGTATTTATGAAGCGTAAAAAGTTTTAGATTAATAAGTTTTAACTTGAAAATTTTTTTAAGCCGCCGAACATGCTGCAAATAATAATAACTAACTTTTTTTTTGATGATTTCAAGTATGGTAGTTGCCTGCGTTAAATATTAGATATAAAATTAGCCACATATAAACTTTCGTGTCAATAAAAATATAACAGAGATCATTGATAAATTTTTTTGATCAAAAGATCATTGATAAATTAAACAGCACGACCTTCAGACAATATCATGAAATAAAAAAACTTTTTTTTTTTTTTTTTTTTCTATTGATCAGATCCCACATCAGTACATCTCAATTAATTAATATTGTCGATGACCAGCAAAGGGCCAGTCGAAGTTATTTAATTATTTATTTGGTAATTGAGGAGAAGGAAAATTAATTATTAGGGGCATTGACATCATCAAACAAGATTCAATGTAAGGTCCAAAGAGAAACTAGTCATGTTAAAGAATATTGCGTTCTTGGAAGCGAGAGTTGGAGGGACTGGAACATCTTTTTGGATGAAATAGGTCCCGCAGCCGCCACTGACGTCCATAGCATCACTCAACTTCTCATTCGCTCCATAGTAATCCCCCTTATCAAGGAGCTCACTAACGCGTTGCAGGCGATGTGCCCCCATGTCATAGACACGACTGCACTTCTCAAGGCATTGCCGCAGCTTGGAATCATCTGTTGCCTCAGCTTCGGGTAGCAGCTTGTCATTGATGAACTTGTACGCGTCCACCGCATTTTCATGACAATGATCGACGGAGATCTTGACTAAGTCCTTGAGATGCTTCGCATCGGAGCTTCTTTTGTCAGACTCAAGAACAGTAATGCAGTAATCAGGCAGCGCGGACAGCTTACAGGATTTCTTGATCAAAGAATGATCATGTCCGTTTATCAGCCTTGTACCCAAGAGTTGGATGGTGAAAAAGGCAACAAGGAGAAATGCATGCTGGAAACTTAGAATCTTCATGGCTTCGATGAGAAATGAAATTAAGACGGACTAGGGAGGGATGAATGGTGCTGACAACTATATATATGGTCTGTCCTCTCGGGGCATGTTCGGTATGTGGTATAACCAATATTGCAAGATTTTTGCAATCGCTGACAACTGGTATGCCCAGGAATAGCTCGAGAATACCACCATTGGAATAGCTTGCGACTAAAAATACTTGTCAGTTGCAACTGATCAATTAGCTGGAGAAGTAGGCGCAATCAATGGATAACCAGTATTTAACGGGCTCTGATCTAAAGCTACCCACGTCCATGCAACCATTTACTTTAGATGTTTTTAAAATCTAAACAATTAGTTATATTTATTAATAGGCGTTTATTTATGATGTCGAAATTTAATTTTATTTGTAATTTATGCATTTTATAAACTTAACATCTTGTGGGAGTGAATATACAATTATTGATTAAGACTAAAAATAAAAATATAATCAAATATTTTAACGTAAGTGATTTTCGACACAAAGTGCATATACACATGAGTTGCATTAGATTATAACTCATATTTAACATTTGGGAATGTTCAGTAAAACCAATTAAAACAATTTCAAGGCATTCCATTTAAAATTTCAAAACTCAAATATTTAAAAATTTATGACTATTTGCACAAGAACTTCCCTGCCCTCTCGCAAAGTCTAATTGTGTTGTGATCAACCAGCAATCGTACAGCAAATTCAAAACTAATTCTCCAAAAAAAAATAAAAATCTGCATTAACAAAAAAAAAAAGAAGAAGAAAGAAGAAAGAATAACTGAAATTTCTCTTCAATCCATCTCATGTCTAGCATTTTCTAGTTATAGATTTTAAAGGGATCATTTCCGGTTTCTTATGGTTTAGATTATCATAAAATAATTAGATTTTTTCCAAAATATACCCACTATGTTTAACCTTAATCCTGAATATGTCTACTATGTTTTCAAAACCTCAGTTATACCCACTACATTTTACAAGACATGATTATCAAACTCTCATCTCCATTTATCATTGTAGCAAAGGTTTGGAGGGGAAGGGGTGTTTTACATGTATGTCCCTCTAACTATGCGTATTTGCTTTTCAACCCACATGTTTCATATATATGCTTTTTAAATTTCGTAAGTTTGCTCTTTTTGCATTTAAACCCTACAGTTTCACATTATCAAAATACCTAACTAATGGCTATAATTTATAAATGAAAAATCTAAAATCATGACTTAGTTGAGTGTACTTATATATATAAACAGAATTTTATATGGCCTAGTTAAGTTGACTCATAATCTTAAACTTGCATACAGTGAGATTTTTGTACTCTTTTTAAGGGCAATGTTGTCTTACTCAAGTTGACTCGTAATCTTCAATTGGCAGACAGTAAGATTTTTGTACTCTTTTGAAGGACAATATTGTCATATATGTGAACAAGTCTTGGTTAAGTTGACTTATAATCTTAAACTTGAAGACAATGAGATTTTTATACTTTTTAAGGGTAATATTGTCATTTAAAATTTTTTAGATACCTATTGACAGTTTTTTCATTTTTTTTGGTGGTTTGCATTAATGGAAATATTTAAAAAGCAAAAGGGAAAGTTTACAAAATTAAAAAAAAAACAAATACACCAAATGTGTAAGTTATAAAGCAAATATACATAATTACGGAGAAAAAATTGTAAAAATCCGGAAGAGGCAAAAAAAGGAGAAATACTGGCTTCAGGCTTGAAATCTTCATAGCCTCGATGAAAGTGGAAATTAAGAGTGTATTTGGTATTGAATAAAACTTATGGTGAAAAGTTTTAGAAAATAAAAGTTGTCAAATGATGTGATATGATAGGGGTAATAATGAGTAGTAAAGAGGATAAAGTTAAAATAGATAGGTTAGTTGTGTGGATAGTTGTGTAGAAATGATTAAAAAGTAGGGTAGTTGCATAGGAAAATGTGAAAAAATGATTAAAAAATATAATAGTTGTGGAGAATGAAAAGTTTTAGATTGAAAAGTTTTAACTTGACATGTTTTTTTAATTGCCAAACACACCCTAAGAAATAACCGTGTCAGTGCTCACATCCCGTCACTACAGCACACATTTGGTCAACGACAACAAAATTTTGTTATTGCTAATAACATATAATTGTTGCCATTGCTATTAGCAACAAATTTTTTTGTTATAGCATTTGTTGCTGATACCTTGTGGCATTTAGGCAATAACAATAATTAAAAGAAAATTTTGTTACCAATGAAGGTTAACAAAGTTATAGCAAGAGGAAGATGAAACAGAAAAACAATAATTATCCATTTTGTCACCAAAGATCGGATTTGTTTTAGTGCATCTCTTACGTATTGGTCAAATCATATAAATTTTTTTGATGGGAAGTTAGATCATATAATTAATTAACGATCATTGCAAGATCATGTTGTGGCCACATATAGCAGGAAAGTTCCGCCATTGTAATGGCTGCCACTAAAAGGAGTAATGTTTTAATGCCTCATAATGCATGGAGATTTCAATACATCAAGGCGCAAAACCTTATGTTTAAAAATATTTTTGAAATTTTTTTTATAAAATTGTTAATCTATGTGTATTTAACTTGTGTATTAGATTTTACCATTTTTAGAAGTGTATAAATATATTTTTTATGTTTTTAAATAGAGGAAGATTTAGTAATTTTTATGTATTTTCAAAAATAGTAAAATTTGGTGTATAGATTAAATATACATAAATTAACAGTTTTACAAAAAAAATTTTAAATAGGGTTTTGCACCCTATGCATTGGGAGGCATTGAAACATTACTCAAGTAAAAAGTAGTTGTAGTTAATTGATTGGGGATGGGATGGCAGATGAAATTAACAGAATCAAGGAAGATCTCCACGTGCGTAATTTCTTTTTTTTTTTTTTTGATGAATGGAAACAACCTATCTCACTACCCTAGAAATCATCTAGGGAGGAGGGATAGGACGATCCGAGATTCATTTCTAAAAAATTGTCTATACAAATTTTTTGCTGAATGGCTTGAGGGGAGATGCCCCACCAGACCTGTTGATCCACAGAAGAAACAGAAAGGGAATCAGCTAAAGCATGTGTCGCGACATTTCCTTGCCTAAGAACATGATGAGCTGTGACATGGGTAGAATGTAAGAGAATAGACTTGATCTTGTCAACCACAACACCAACAGGAGAGGAGATGAGATCATTTGAGAGTAGAAAGTTGATCAGGAGGAGCGAATCGGACTCAATTTGGAGTTTGCCTAAGTTAAGCTCCTATCCCCAGCTTGCTCCAAGGAGGAGTGTGTGTGTGCCTCCATAAGCAAAGGCTCCATAAGGCCACATCTTCGCCATCCTTTTGCAGTGACAAAAGAACCCTCCGAGTCCCTGAGAACGGCCGCAAAGCCCATAGATGCATTATGATGGAGAATCCGAGCATCAACATTAAGTTTAAGAAACCCCTCCGGAGGTCTGGACCATCTGGGGATCAGCGATCGATCAATCGCACCTCCAAGGGTGAGAGGAGTGGCCCTACGGTATTGCTCCAGATAATCCTTGTACCATTTGAGAGTGTTGGCAAAGTCCGATTTTGCTCCTTCAACTCTTAGCGCATTTCGCATGAACCAAATCCTCCAGCAACAGAGAATAGATATCCTGAACTGGGGTCGAAGCAGAGATACACCCGGTGGCCCTCGAACAAATAGTCTTTGTGAGCTCGCAATCCGAAAATAAATGATTTGTGTCCTCGAAGCCGGACCTGCAAAAAAAGCAAAGGGGTTCCACATCAATACCCCTGGTCCTTAAATTTAGGAGGGTCGGGAGTCTATTTTTGAACAGTCTCCATCCAAAGATGAGAATTTTGCTAGGAAGTTTGGTCCGCCAGATTTCCTTATAGATGGAGGAATGAAGGGAGCGGCAATGTCCCGAGGTAAGCACCCTGTATGCTGACTTGACAGTGTAGGCCCCATGAGGTTCAAACTTCCAGAATACCGTATCCTCTTGTGCAGGAAGGGGCATGGGAATTTGATTGATCACTTGCCACCCCTCATCCCCGACAACTGCCAATATGCGATCCTTGATCCATGAGTTTGAAGCCTCGCAGATAAAGTGTCTGACATTTATGTCGTCCGGGATTGATAACGGAAGGGGTCCAACCTTGGAGATCATAGTGTCAAGCCAAGCATCCTTAAAAAACTGGACTCACTTTCCGTTGCCGATCCGCCACCTACAACCGAACCGAATCGCATCCCTTGCCTTAAGAATACTCCTCGAGGTGAAAGAGTTTGAAATTTTTGCTTGGCAACTCCAAATGTCGCCCCTCGGGAAATATCTGGCTTTAAGAATATTATAGCACAGTGAGTTGGTGATCGTGGACAGGCGCCAAGCCTGCTTTGCGAGGATAGCATAATTGAAAGTGTTTAAATCATCGTGTCAACCATTGTTTCTGATACATAAGATTCCTAATTATATATTTAATAAATGAAGTAATAAGATTTCTAATTATATATTTAATAAATAAAAAATTATATATAATGTAATGTACTTCCTATCTAAGAATTATGAAAATGGTTAAACAACGAGAACATTATATTTGACGGGTTCCCATTCTGTGAACTGGTTAGACCAAAAAGATTTGTGGAACTTCTTTATTTGGGCTCACTATGATAAGCAAATGAAAATTTAGTACAATTATTTTTTTTAGAAGAATTAATATATGTAGCTAAAATCCCAATATCATATAAATCTTCGAATTCTACAAGTAATCATTATTTAAAACATCAAAAAATTATTATTTAACGGGTTTATCAACATAATAAATTTGCTCGATTGTTTGATGAATTTTAGGGTTTTAGTTAAGTATGTGTAATGATTCATTAATCCAAGCTAAGCAAACTACTACTTATGGCCAAAAATTTAATTTTTAGTATTTTTAAAAATTTTCTAATAAAATTATCAATCTAAGTGTACTTAATTTATAAACTAAAATTTACCATTTTTTAATATATATTTTTTAGAGTTTTAAACATATGGGGCATTTTAGTAATTTTCATCATTAAAAGAGATTAAAACACCCCTATGTTTAAAAATCTAAAAATATATATATATCTCAAAAAATAGTAAAACTTAGTTAATAGATTAAATATATTTAAATTAACATTCTTATAAAAAATTTAATTATTATTAAAAATAAATTTTTTTGTATAAACTAAGCAGTAATTTACTTAGCTTAGGTTAATAGAACAACTACTAATTAAGTAGTATACCACATTTTATACATGACTCCATATTTTTAATTAGCTAAGAGGCATAATTAACCTGATGTGACCGTTAATTCAAATGAGTTTAATAATTTAAAAATTATCCTAAATGATTAGATTTTTATCAATCATCATATTAAAAGGTTTCAAAAATTCTTATGAATTGAACCAGTTATATATATATAAGTTTAACTCCTAAAACAATCCACGAGGACCTATATATATTATTTTTTATTCTTATATATATTTACATCTCAATTTAAGTATATTTTTTTACCTAAGGATGATAAATTTAACAATGTTGCTAAGAAAATAGTTACAAAACACTATTATAAAAATAAAAGAAAAACTCCTAAAACTAAGAATTGAAGGTAGGATCTCGCGCACAAAAAGCTAGACTCTTTATTTGCCTGCCACATGTTGCTACTAGATATTGGGAGTGTAACATGGGTAGAGTACCTACTAACCTCACCCTAATTTGGATAGGGTAGAGTATAAAATATTACCCGCGAGTATAAGTAGGGTCCAAATTATTACCTACCTCCTCAAATAGGAAACGAGTATAGTAGATACGTTGGGTACCTAGAACGGATTCATATAAGTATAATTATATATGTATATGATATATATTATATAGTATACGCTATTTTTTTGTCTGTGAAGTCTTGTGTATAGTCTATTTTAATCAATCTTGTGCCTAGCTTGTCGAGTTGTGTTTATAAAGTAAGAGACTAGTTAGGTTTTTATGTCATTGACCTCTAAAAGCCATTTATAAATAAACTTACGAATTATGATTATAATATATTAATTGTTTTAAGGAGTAGTTGTGATAGTTTATACTTTATATTTTTTATATAATTATGTAAACAATAACATATGTACTTGTGATTTTAAAATATCAATGAGTATTTTTGTATTATTTAAAATAATATATAAATATTTTTAAGCAAATATTATACGTGAGTATTAGATGAACCGATATGAAACCGAAATCACAACAAACTCTACGGTTAATGGGCAGGTTAGGGTAGGATAGAGTTTATTAGGATCCGAACAACAAATGAGTAAGCTTTTTGAACGCAAGGGACAGGTAAAGTAGGCTTCTACCTGACCGAACTGACCCGACTTGTGCCCCGCCCGAAATCCTACAATCTTGGCAAAGCTTTTACAACGATTTATAACACTTACGATCCCATCTCGTGCTAACTACTAAGCAGGACGTGGCATGCAACAGCTAAGCAAATAAATATAAATTGCTTTCGAAAATTTGAAAGTTAAGATTTGTCTCCGTTATTCTGTCATAATGTGCTTTTTCTTTGCATGAGTACGCCGTTGTAGAATTTTGAACTATTTTAAACCGTATTAACTAAATATGGGACCATTTGTGAAATGACAATATTTGGTATTATATGATGCATCATTCGGCTAGGTTTACACTTGTGGGATCACTGCAAGTTTATTAAATGATCAGTTTGTGAGAATCAACGGTCCAGATTGTTGGATACAGTTCACAAGCACACAAGCTTTCGTACTACCGCGGACTACCAAACCAAGTGCATCTTCCCCCAAACTGAGCTCCTCCCATGGCTGCCCTTCCGCGATCTCCTCCCATAGCCATCCGATGGACGATCGGAGCCACTCGTCACGACATGTGCAACACTGCCCATCTTCTTCGGCGCAGCCCCACTCCTTCATCTTCGGTTGATCCGCCCAGCCTTGTTTCCGATGGCATTCGACCTCCATGGCGGCAACCTGTTGTCGACATAGCTTCATACCAACAACTCCCGCCATCTCTCCTCCGGATCTGGCAGTAAGGCAGCAATCCACATCCTCGCAAAACAGGCCTGACATCTCCAATTCACGGCAACCCAACGCTGGCGTCCCCCATCTCCGGCAGCCCCGCCAAATTCGGCAATAAGCTCCATTGAGCAGGGGGCGACGTCGTTTGCTAGCTTGTTCTGCTCCAAGCGAGCTTGCTATGCTGTTTCTTTCTCTCAAGCCTACTAGCCTTTATTCCATAGCACCCTTTTTTTTTCTCCGCCCCTTATTTCCACGTAAGAAAAATCTAAGCTATTGTCCCTTTGTTCTAACCAATCCGAAAATAACCAAAGCCTCTGTCTTACTGCCACTGTCACTATTCCAACCCCCTAAAAAATGCCTCATTTATTTGGATTATGTCATAACATGTGATTTGCTGGTAATCCTATCTTTGTTTACGTAAACCAGTATTTTATACATCACTACAATATTTGGGTTATAATCTTCCCAAAAAGATTAGTGGTGACTCTCCTCTTTTTATATTTTTGTTTTAATATTGTAATCCTTATTTACTGCAACAATATCTACCGTAGCGCTGACCACCTATGAAAGGGGCGCTACAGTTGTATATACATCCAGTTTACACTAAACCAGCTGTATGGTAAGGACAACAAAGCCATGCATTGATAAACGATGCAACCGTAAATGGTTGACATGCATCATAGCTGTTGGGACATGAAATGCGGGCCATGTAAATCTGTTGTTTGTATTGGCCTTTGGTTATTTTTTTTAGTATTTTGCATAATAAAAATATACAATGCGTCCAATGTCCCATGTCAAGGTAGGTATTTTGAAATGAGGCTAAATTCAGGGGAAGCCCTTCCTGTGCTTTTCTCGCAAGAAGCTACCTATCAACTATCTATTTTTATTGGATGGTTTGGATTGCATGGGACATTTTCGAAAATGGAAAAATTAAGGAGAAGGCACCTACTGGCGACTGCTCTCACATGCAAGCGAGAATCCATTTCTCCCCTCTCTCCTGAGTCAGTGCCCTAGCTGTCTCCCTCTCCCTTTCCCGCTTCAGCTCCCCCCAACTCTCTTGCAATCTCTAGTTCACCACCTCCCTTTCCCACTAAACTGCTTTTGCAAACAGACATGTTGCTAATACCATGGATTTTGCAAAAAAAAAAAAAAAGATTGTTATGCACGAAGTTGGAGATCTTTGGCCGGAGATGCTGTTGCAAGATGAACTTTGATAGTAGAAGACTACTTCTGATTTGCCTTACTATGTAATCAGGCTGCTGTGCAAGGTTTGGATTTGGGGTGGAAAACATGGTCATATGGTCATCTTGCTCAAATATTCACCTAATTGCTTGAATCCAAGGAAGATCTTGCCACCGGACTTCAAAGTTTCTCACTGCCTACAATTTGAACAGGTTTGATCTACCAAAATCTGCTTATTGGCACCAGATCTGAGATCGCTACTGAAGGTTGGTTAGCCGGCTATGGAGAAAATGAGAAAAAGAAGGTGAGGGAGCACCAAGTTTGGTGCTCCACTAACGTAATTTTATTTGTGCACATGCGTTCCCTAAAAAATAAAATACAGTCATTAAATCTCTTAAAAGTTTTACAAAACTACCCAAATCTCAAAAGTATGTTTTTGGAATAATTTTCATATGAATTCTTTAATAAATGAAATTTTAAATATTTTAAAATATGAAAATATTAGATAAAATGGTAATTATCAGCGGGCTAAGTGCTCATGCAATTAGTTGGGTGCATATGATCGGCGTTTTATATAAAATATACTTAGATTAACAGTTTTATTAAAAAATTTAAAAACTAAAAAAGAATTTTTGCACCCAGGTGCATTAAAACATAATAAAAAATATGATACTTAAGAGTCAACATATGCAATTTTTTAAAATTAAGGACCTAAAGGAAAAATGAAGGCATTTTTCAATATTTTGTAACAAGAAAGCGCCACTTTGAAGATTGATCAATGACTTTATTTAAAATTCATAATTTTATATTGATTTAATTTCGGTTAAATCAATAGTACAATATTACAATAAAGATTAATGTAGAAACAAAGTAAGTTAATCAAAATAATTATTTTCATTTAGTTTAAAAATATTTTCATAAATTTTAAAATAAAATTCAAAAGTTAATATCTTTTAATTTTTTTACATAAATTATAATATTATTTTAGACAATTTTGATAATTCTATATTGATTAAATTTAATTTAAATTAATATTTATTTTTATTTGGATACTTTTAGCTTAACTTATTAATATAAAAAATTACATGTGGTTAGATATAGTTAGATGTGGTTATATGCAATTAGATGCGGTTAGATACAGTTAGATGTGATTAGATGTAGTTAGATGTGGTTAGACACAATTAGATATGTTTAGACGCATTTAGATTTAAGTGGATTTTATTATATCATATTATCTAAGTTTTAATTTCGGATATTAAGCTACAAAAGACCTAATTAGGAGCCTATAATCATACTACTCGTACTAAATTATGATTAATTTATTAATATAAAAAAGTAGATCCGATTAGATGCGATTAGATATGGTTAGATGATGTTAGATACAGTTAGATATAGTTAGATGTGCTTAGACGCGGTTAGATATTGTTAGATTTAGGTGAATTTTATGAAATCATATTAGCTAAGTTATAATTTCGAATATTAAGGTATAAATTACCTGATTAGAAGCCTATAATCATATTATAGATGTTAAATTGGGATTAACTTATTAATATGTAAAATTAGATCTGGTTAGATGCAATTAGATATGGTTAGATGATGTTAACCGCAGTTAGGCGCGGTTAGATGTAGTTAGATGCAGTTAGATTTAAGTAGATTTTATTAAATCATATTATTTGAATTTTAATTTCAGATATTAAGGTGTAAATGACCTAATTAGGAGCTTATAATCATGTTATAGGTGTTAAATTACGATTAACTTATTAATATAAAAAATTAGATCCGATTAGATATAGTTAGATGTGGTTAGATACAGTTAGATTTGATATAGAGACAATTATATGCAGTTAGAATTAAGTAGATTTGATTAAATCATATTATCTGAGTTTTAATTTCGGATATTAAGGTATAAATTGCTTAATTAGGAGTCTATAATCATATTATAGATGTTAAATTAGAATTAACTCATTAATATAAAAAATTAGATCTAATTAGATGCGGTTAGATATTGTTAGATACAGTTAGATATGATTAAACATAGTTAATCTTGTTAGATATTGCTAGATGAGGTTAGACGTGGTTAAATGCGATTAGATTTAAGTAGATTTTATTTAATCATATTATCCGAATTTTAATTTCGGATATTAAGGTATAAATGACCTAATTATGAACCTATAATCATATTATATGTGTTAAATTAGAATTAATCTTATTAACATAAAAAATTAGATGCAGTTAAATATCGTTAAAATTAATTACAACTATTAAATTTTGTCAATTAAATTTTAAAGTATATACCAAGGGCATAAATTGCATTATAAAGAGTACAAAATTACATCACGAGTGTTAAATCATAATTAACATATATAAAATAAAAGTTAGATATGGTTAGATATAATTAGATTTGGTTAAATATTGTTAGATATTGTTAGATTCGGTTAGATGTGGTTAGATGCGAAAAATTTAAAAATATTATTTAATTTTTAAAAATTTAGAAATAAATATCGAAATTATTATCTTTGAGAGTCCTTTATTTATATGAACTTTAAATAATATAAAATTATTTCTAATATAAAATATATTTTTCAACTTTACCAATTATAATGAAATCTTAGTAAAAACTAATATTTTCCACAAAAATATTTTTACAAAATGTCAAATAATAAAAATATGTTTATATATATATTTTTGTAGTTGATCTACCAAATGAATGGATTGGATTGAGATTTTACGTACATTTAATATAAATTTTATAAAAAAACCAAACGTACTCATATTTTTAAATAAATGTACTTACACAGTCAAATTACCAAGAGGCCCTTACTTCCTATTTTTTCTCTATTAAGTAGTTTTCCATGAATTGGGCCTCAAAGTACAACATATATAAAATAGAAAAATAGATTTCTTTTCTAGGCATGTTACAAAGCCTCAATGGGAAATAAGGAGAAAAATATAGAAAGTAAAACATATACAAAATAGAAAAATAGATTTCTTTTCCAAGCGTGCTACAAAGTCATTTTCCTTAGATCAATATTTGTACTCTCACAACTGTTTTCTAATTATAAAACTTGCTTCTTTATATATTTTTGATAATTAAATTAGGTTTGAATGGAATATGAAAACAGGTTTTGAACGGAGTAAAATGAATAAAAACAAACAGGATGGCTGCAAGACGTTAGATTGCAAAACCTATTCATATGTAGCATCGGTTCAAACGCAATGCATATAAATTGTATATGAGATAGGTAACCCATTATATTTACTTTTTTTTTATTTTGAAAATTCCCAACATCCCATTCTACTCCGGCCATCATTTAGAGTCTACCAAGTCATATAAGAAAGGTTGCATCACAACAGTTCTTGAATATTCCTGCCATGAGTGACTCAAGTAGGATTTTGCTGTCGACTTGTTCAGCTCTTGTGTGGCAGTAATCACAAATCCACCATTCTCTTCGGTAAACATGTTGTCTGTGTAGCCATGAAATAGCGTTTTGGAAGGTCTGAGCTAGTGGATGTGGATGTTGTCTTCCCTAAAATCCAATTAAGTGGGCAGTTGGATTGCTATCTCGAGTAATTTGAGAGGCTGCATAACCATGCAACATGATTGGTCTACTAAGAACCTTAGTGGGATTTTCACTAGGGGCTGCGTGGAGATTTAAAAGGGTCCTAAGCCTCAAACTACGGTCCAAGATATTGCATTGGCACGCCAGTTAGACCATAGGAGTCAGATTAAGTTTTTGACATCCAAGGAAAGCAAGAACAGATCCATGGGGGTGGCACGATGCAAATAGGGCTAGTGCACCATGGGCAACAAGATTGAGAAAACTAGTATCACTAAGGAGAGCGGACAAGTCAAGAAACTCACATTTGAGCAGATGCAAGAGAAGACAATTTATGCAGTAATGTTTCTCATTTGACGAAAAGTATGTCGGGGGCATTTCTACAAAAC
The DNA here is from genome assembly GCA_035584095.1 of Annona squamosa. Lineage (NCBI taxonomy): Eukaryota > Viridiplantae > Streptophyta > Magnoliopsida > Magnoliales > Annonaceae > Annona > Annona squamosa. The sequence continues at coordinate 24,909,367 of JAXCLR010000050.1, read as the reverse complement.
CAGGCAGTTGTGTATTTTGTTGCAAGATGAGGAAGAAGGATTCTCATGGAAACAAAGAAGACAATGAGGAGGGCCGTCTGAATGTTGTTTTCTTCGTTTGGGGTTTGGCAATGCAACAATGGAAATGTTGTTACGCGCGAAAAGCATGGGTTTGTTTGTGGCTATTATTATATGTATCGTAGTTAGAATGTCATTTTCATTCACTTGGTTGTTAAGAATTTTGTGGCTCAGGGATGAGAGGGGTGGGGGTGGTGTGGTTGGTGTGGGGTGGGGGTGGAGGAGGGGAGGGGAGGTGTGGGGGAGTGTGGGAGGAGGGAGGTAGAGAGGAGAGAGATCTTCATTGTTTTGGAACTGTTCCTTAAATTTCTGTTCCTCTTCAATAAAATTGCTTAGATCCAGTTTGGCATCTATCAATGAGCAACCGACGGTCAAATGTGGTCTTGACAAAGGCGGATGGTTCTGTTTGGGCACAAGAGTTTTTTTTATTTTTATTTTCATGGAAGACACAAGAGTTAAGAAACAAGGGATTGCATATGTAACAATTTTTAAACATTTTTTAATATTAATGTGAAATAACGACTCTACTTCTTATCATTATTCACTACATGTTATTTTTAAAATCACTTTTCTGTATATTTTGTTATTGATGTCATGCCTTACTAGATCATGATGTATTTTTGGCTAAAATACATTATTTCTTCTATTTTTACAATTAGTTATATTTAAAAAAAAATTATAAACATGTTTTTCTAAGTACATTCAATTCATATACCAAAATTTACCATTTACGGTATTTCTTACATATTCATTTCTCATTTTTTAAAAATCAAGTTTTTTAAGGGATGAAAAATGACTTAAATGCCCCTAAAATTGATAATTTTTTAAAAAATCAAAAATAAATATATAAGAATATTGTAAAACGTTAAACTTGGCATGTGAATCAGATAACACAACAAGAGAAGTATCAATTCATCTCAATTTAATTAACCAATCACCAGAAAGAGGCAAGCTGATTATTTATTGGAATGAAGGCGAAGGTAAAGGCCTTTGACATCAACCAAGGAGTACTGCAAGCTCTAAAGAGACACTAGTGAGTTTAAGTAGTATAGCATTCTTGAATGCTAGACTCGGAGGGATTGGAACATCGAATTGGTTGAAAATGTTCCGGCAACCAAAACTGTTTTCTACTCCATCTCCTATTACCTGATTCGCCCCATCATAATCCCTCTTGTCAAGGAGATCGAGGCTACTAAATAGGTCATATGCGCCTAAATCATAAACATGAGCGGCACTCTGCAAGGCACTCCCCCAACATGGGAGGATCTGTTGCATTTGGGAGAAGTTTCTCACTGATGAACTTGTATGTGTCAGTTGCATTTGCGTAAGAATGATCAACAGAGATCTTGACTAAGCCAAGGAGTGTTAGAGTTATACTCCTATAAAGTATCCTAATTAAATAATAAGTCTTGGATTTAAAGAAAGCCCAGTCATATCTGAATTGCATACGCAATCCGAGTTCAGATCAATGTTGTCAGAACCAAACTGGTGATTGAACCGGTAAAGGAACTGGTTTGGTTCGAACCGGTTCGACCGGTTAATTAAACCGGTTTGAACCGATGACGTCAGCATGACATATTTATGACGTCATAAATATTAATTTTTTAAAATTTTAAATAAATATATTAATAAAATTAT
>JAXCLR010000050.1:24881593-24907572 GCA_035584095.1 Annona squamosa | reverse complement strand
AACTGATCAATTAGAAGTGATCGGTTACACAGATTCAGATTATGCTGGTTGTACAGACAGCAGAAGATCCACATCAGACTATGTTTTTCTATTGGCCGGTAGAGCAGTTTCATGGAAGAGTGGGAGACAAAATCGTATAGTTGACTCTACCATGGAGCTGAATTTATCGGTTGTCATGAAGTATTCTCACATGCACTTTAGTTGAGAAAATTTATCTCGGAGCTTAAAATTATGGATTCTATCTCTAGGCCTCTGAGAATCAGTTGTAACAATTCATCAGCGATTAGCTTCTCCAATTATAGAAAAATTACTGGCGCTAACAAACATATTGATACTAAGTTTATGTCAGTACAAGAAAGGATTAATGATCATCTGATATCGATTAGTTTTGTTGGTACTGCTGACATGATTGCTAATCTCATGACTAAGGCCCTGGCGCCTAAGGTCTTCTCTAGACCTGTAAGAAATATGGATCTTGTTATGTGGGACAATTATTGATGTAATCGATACATTTTGAGATCTCATGTTGGATGATTATTTTCTTTTGTTTCATTATGATATTTTGTTGACAATTTTATGTGATTTGGAAACAAAAGATTTTATCTATTTGATATTAATGTGGGACATTAAAATCACATAATTGTAAAATCTGCCATTAAGAACTTAATTAAATAAGTTTGTTAATATCGTGATGCATGGAAGGAAGTATGCTTATATTGCATATAACCGCCATGATCCATGTTAACAAATTTTCTTAACTAAAGTATTAAAGTTGGATTGCGTATGTAATGACTAGGGCATGTTTTTCAAATAAGTGCACTCGTCTGGTAATTTTTTAAATGTTAAATCCAAGGATTATATTTTAATATAATTTTCTTTTCTTTCTTATTTTTTTATTTTAATTAGGCCAAGTGGGAGAATGTTAGAGTTATACTCCTATAAGGTGTCCTAATTAAATAATAAGTCTTAAATTTAAAGAAAGCCTAGTTATATCTGAATTGCGTACACAATCCGAGTTCAGGTAGAACTACACTTCTAATTGAGTCATGATGGGAAGGACTCTATAAATAGAGGAGTCTAGGTCCCTCTCTTACACGTTTACATCGCTAGCGGTTCCCATCTACTACTAGTATCATAGGGAGAAGTGTTGAGGGAGAAGACCTCGTACTCTACTCGGTCTACAGGTGGAATCTACACACATATGGATTCAGGTACGCTTCCGCATCACATGGTTTCTAACAAGGAGATCTACGCTGAAGCTTCTTCGATCAGACTCAAGAACAGAAATGCAGTAATCAGAGAGCCTGGTCCTTTTGCAGGATGTGATTATATTTGTCGTTGTAACAAAGATTTGGAGGCTAGAAAAGGCAACGAAAATGAGAAATAAAGGCTTCAAGCTAGGAATCTTCATATCTTTGATGACGGTAAAAATTAAGCAGTAGTGGTGATGGTGTTTATATGGCCTGTCTCTTCACGTATTGGTCAGCTCATACAATTAATTAAGCATTGTTGTAAGATTTGTTATGCCCACAAATAGTAAGAAAATCCCACCATTGTAGTGGCTGCAACTAAAAATAGTTGAAATTTGAGGAAATAGGCGAAATTAATGGAATCTAGAGCATATCTCCCCCTGATTAAGTTCTAAGGGTTTGTTTTAAAATCATCGTATCAACCACTTTTCTGAATATAAGATTTCTAATTGTATATTTAATAAATGAAATAATTATATATAATGAAATGTACTTCCTAGCCAAAATAATTATAAAACAAGTTAAACAGTGAGAACATTCTTTTTTACGGTTTCCCATTCTTTGAACTGGTCCCACAAAATGAATTTGTGTAACCTCTTCATAAGGGCCCACTACGATAAGCAAATCAAAATTTAGTCCAACCATTTCTTTTAGAATAATTTACATAGCTAAAATCCCAATTTCATAAATCTTTCATTTATATAATTACTTTGCTTGATTTTGCAAACTCGGTGCAAAGAGGTATATTAAGGTGACGTTTGATAATGTGTAAAATTGTGCAATTGTGGGAAATTATGGGAAACAAAAAAAAAATATTTTGATAAATGTGTGATTGATAGGAAATGATAGATGTATAGTTGAAATAAATAGGTTTGTTGTACGTAGTTAGCAGGGAAAATAATTAGAATGTAAGGGTAAAAGTGAAAAAAATAATGTGATTGATGGAATAATAATTAGTATTGAGAAACTAAATACCATGGAAAAACCATGGTTCCTACACCCATAGGTTACCAAAAGTCCCCTTAGAAAGAGCGCCATTATTTGCAATATTCCAAACCATCCACAAGAAATATTATTTGAAATATTCCACAATCTTGGTAGAGCTTTTATAATAGTTGATGATCGGATCTTGTGCTAAGCAGGACGTAGCATGCACTTGTGGCTAATCACGCAATAAATTATTTCCCAAGATTCGAAAGTTAAGGTCATGGGCTAAGAGTATTTGTCTCTTTTTTTCCAATGTGCTTTTTCTTTGCTACCCTTTTAGATCTTAATCAAGATATTACTAGAATTTTGAGATTTTAACATCTTTCAACTTGTTACAAATACATGCATGACTAAGCCTTATATATGTGGTTTACATAATTGTTTGCGTTAAGCTAGGATGGTATGGGACACTTATAGGATTGAGTTCAATTTCAAACACACAAGAACATAGGAAGATAACGTGGATCAACTCCAAGCCTACTCCACCAGAGCAACGAGTAATTAATTAATCACCAACTAATTACAACTTTCCTCCCACGGACAACAGACTGTCGCTCTCAAAGAATCTCTCATACCGGTACTCTCTAAACTCTCTCTGTAATCTCCCTTAAAACCCTATAGATTACGTGTTTATTTATAACTCCCATATATAACTTTGCATAACCCATAGTCAAACCTAGACCTACTCAACTAAGATACGCAGAATACGCAATCCTAATCCGAGCAGAATACAAAAAAAAACTAACAAATCTCCACATTTGCTTGAATTCTATGCACAACAAGCTAACTAGCTCATAGAGAAACTTATTTCTTCAACCGCTCTGCGATCTTCTAACCATGCTCGAACTTGCATGGTCTGTCACACCTTTCCTGGGTGTTGGGTATAACTTACCTCTGCATCACGCTCTTTAGTGGCCTCGTAGGAACTCCACATGTTTGCAAACTCCCTAGAAGTCTATAGAGACTTCCACTCTTCAGACCTTTCATCACAACCGTAGCTCCTTTTGACACCTCGAGAACGCCACCTCTAGCTGAAATCTCGAAACCTCTGGAGTCTAATATTCCCAATGAAATCAAATTCATCCGTAAATTAGGAACATGCCTCATACCAGTCAATGTCCATACAAATTCATAAACATGCGAAGTTGTATTGTACCAATGCCCGCAACTCTGCTCCTTGCCTTATTTGCCATCCTTACGTACTCACCATCGCATTCCTTGTAAGAACTGAATTGTTCCTTGGTTGCACACATATGAAAGGAATGTCCTGAATCTAAGATCTAATCATCACTACTTGTAGTCGCTTCTGCTTTAAGCAACACATCACTATCCGAATCCACAGCTATTGAGGAATAATCAAATGTTTCATCATCTACCTTCTCTTTCCCCTTCTCCTTTTCTTTCTCTTTATCTTTCCTCTGTCTCTCCTTCCATTTATAGTAGAATTTGTTCATATAACCCTTCTTGTCGCATTCCCAGCACTCAATATCTCTACTCGATCTAAATGAACTTCTGGATCTAGTGGGACTATTTGATCTGTATTGCCGACCACCAATCACAACCAAAGCACTCTCACCTGATGATCTATTACTGTTGTTCCTTCTATGAGTTTCATTCATCAGTAGAGAAGTAACAACGTCGTCACAATATGATCAAACGAATAAGGTAATGAGGCCAACAAAAGTAACGCCTTGTCATCTTCTTTAATTTCCTCTCCCAAAGCAGTTAAATCTATTGTGATTCTATTAAATTCATCCAAGTACTTCCCAAGATCTCCAGACTCTTCAAATTTCAATACATAGAATTTCTTTTTCAGATATAATTTATTAGTCAAAGATTTATATTTGTATCTAGTCTCCAATTTTGTTCAAAATTCTTCAAGATCTGTCAAACGGATCACCTCCCAAAGAGTATTATCTGCAAGAAACATCTAAATTGTGCTAGTTGTCAAATCTCTCATAGTCTGTCATTCATCATCACTCATCTTCTCGAGCTTCTCAAATTCTTTCTTCCATGCTTTGACTGTCCCTTCTCTAGTCAAAATATTCTTTACCTATTGCTGCCATAAGGTAGAATCATTCTAACCATTAAATGACTCCACTGCAAAACCAGCCCCCTTCATACTCTCCACATTTAAAATTCTTCAAATAAACTTTTCTGAATAAGCTAAATTTGCCCAATCTGAACCGTCCATGTGATTTAGAAAATCTCAAAATATAGAAAATGACTCTTGAATCACACAAATCAAACCGGGATCACCAGGTCAGAGCAAAACAAAATTTGCTATTTATAGTTAAATTGCTTCTATCTGTCGCAGCATACATCTTCAGTACATCACCTTCTTTAGCCAACTCACAAATCGCAACCCTAGCTGCCACATGAACTGCCTTGACATCCACTGTCGTCCATCCACCGGACCTCCGATCAAGACTACCCAGATGCCACATTTCGTCACCGGCGAAGTGAGCCATCGCTGCACCCGGATCTGCTCAAAATCGATGCGTCCACACAGCCAGCACCGATCGTTGCCTGCGTCACTACCCACCAGCACCCGTTCTTCTCTTCTCCTTTCCTAGTTACCCGCGTCGCTGCTTGCGTACCAGAAAAAACCACTGCTGCTGGCTCTTGTCCAAATGTTGTGCCAGCCGCCGCTGTAGATCCAAGCAGTGGATGTCGGCCAAAGCCGTAAATATTACAGAAAACTTCCCATGAATTTATAATTTTGCAAAAAGGTACCTATTTTGAATAAATTATAGAAAAACACAAATTTTGCTAGAAAATTTGTGGAAGATATTTTTAAAAATATTATTCCAAAATAACCTCTTGATTTGTGAAGGAATTTTATAAGAAATTTTTTTTAAAAATTACGAAACAGCCCCCTTTGAATGAAATAGTTTGCAAAAATGCCTTATATTAGCTAGGAATTCATAGAATAAATAGAAAAATATAATTTTCTCTAAATAAAATTATGATGTATGTTGGATAGGTCATAAATGAGGATTTAAATAATATTTATAAGAAAATAATAAGGTAAAATAATGAACATATTGTGATGAAATTAGGAAGAGAGACTTGAGGCTACTTCAAGAGATTAAAAAGGAAGTTTAAAGCCTTCTTAGAGGTAAGTAAATTTTTATCGAATCATGACTTTAAAAAAATATTATATTGAATATCATGATTTGCTATGAAGTGTGATTATTGACTAAGTTTAGAATTTTCTTTCGAATGGATTTATTTAGACATCAGCATGAATATTTTAAAGTTTTCTTAATCATGTTAAGTAATGAATCTAAGTGGTGCATTGATCATAATACATGAGCATGATGCATGTTTGGATTTGCCGCCAAAGAGTAAAAGTAGTATGGTATTACTTGAGTAGCGATCTCAAAACTACCAAAAAAGATGAACGTGTAGCACGACCGCACGCGAACACAAATAGATGGTAATACGTATAGTGTGAACACATGATTATATCAAGATGTTTTAAAATTTTCATTAACTACGGTTGGTTGTGCATAAAAGATAATATGGATGTTATCTTTGTTGTTGAAAAATCAAAATGATTGAAAAATAAATTTAGTAAAAATATATTTTTACGAACTGAACTTTCAGCTCACATAGGGTATGTTTGGCAATTGATAGGAAATGTTAAATTAAAACTTTTCAATCTAAAACTTTTTACTCTTGACAATTATTATATGTTTTAATCATTTTTTTACATTTTTCTATACAACTACCCTACTTTTCAATCATTTCTACACAACTATCCACACGACTAACCTATCTATTTTTAACTTTATCCTATTTATTACTTATCATTATTCCTATCATATCACATCATTTGACAATTTTTACTCTCCAAAACTTTTCATCAAAAGTTTTATTTATTACCAAACACACCCATTGTTTTGTTTTCAGTGAAAAAACAGGAATATAATGCTAAATTAGAGTCACCATCAACATGACAAAAAGGTGAAACTAGCGTAACAAAAGACAAAGAAGTTTAGAGTTGTTAAAATTTTATATAATGCTTACTTGTATTGATAATAGATACCAAATATATATAATAATTTCATGCGGAGTAGACTTGAGATGCGTTAATTAAGATTTTCATGATTTTGCATCTTGGTCTCTATTTTCATTTTGGGAGATTTTATTCACCACAATATTCTCAGCATTGACATAGTAGACCATGTTTATGACACCTCGAGGGTGGGGTGTTATATCTTTGCCGGCCACAAATCACCACTGCATTACTTGTTCTACTGGAAATCATTAGCAACCACCAAATCTGCCGCCAAGATGGGTCGTCTTCTTCCTGTCCAACGCTGGTTCGCCATCTCTGTCTATGCACGATCTGAGCATGATTTGGACGTTCGCACCAAGCAATCCAAGCCGTCCAAATCTACTTGTAATCTACCTCAACACTTCCGAATTTTCCAAATTGGAAAACCCTTTTATGAATCACAAACCTTGCTCTAATACCAATTTGATTGGTTTGAGATCAATTTCAAGCACGCAAGAACATAGGGAGATAACGTGAATCAACTCCAAGCCTACTCCACCAGAGAAAAGAGTAATTAATTAATCACCAAACTAATTATAATGTTCCTCCCACAGGCAACAGACTGCCGCTCTTAGAGAATCTCTTAGACTAGAACTTTTAAACTCTCTTTATGATCTCCCTTAAAACCCTATAGACCACATGTCTATTTATAACTCTCGTATACAACTTTGCGTAACCCATACGTAACCTAGACCCACTCAATTAAGATACGCAGAGTACACAATCCTAATCTGAGTAGAATACAAGACAAATCTAACAGACACCTATGCAAGGAAGCCATGCATCACCATCAATGCAACTGTAAGGGTATGTTTGGTTAGAGAAAACTTTTTGATGAAAAATTTTTAGGGTTAAAAGTTATCAAGTTGATAAAAAATAATGTAATATAATAAGGGTAATGATGAAGTATAAATAGAATAAAATAGATAGGTTAGTTGTATGGGTAAACTATATGGAAATAATTGAAAAGTAGAATTGTTTATATAGTAAAATGTGAAAATATAATTAAAAATAAGGTAGTTATAAAGAGTAAAAAGTTTTATATCGAAAAGTTTTAGTTAAACATTTTTTGTGTCCGACCAAACGTACCCTAAATGGTTGGGCTTCATCAAAGTGCTTGAGGACATGAACTCCTTTCCATGTAACTCTGTTGCTTGTGCTGGAACCAGGACCTCTATTCTCGTATTCTGCACAAGACAATGTTTCCAGTGCGAAGCTACCATTCCACTCCAGCCGTCCTTTAGAGTCTACCAAGTTATCTAACAAGGATTGCATCCCAACCGTTCTTGAATATTGTTGCCATGGGCGACCCAAGTAGGATTTTACTGTCGACTTGTTCAGCTCTGGTGCGGCAATGATGGTGTGGTTATGTAACACAATTCCACTTTTTTCCTCTGCATATGTTCTTCCTTGGGCGGTGAATACGATACTCTGCCGGTGAAGGGGGATTCGAGCATACATGTTGTGGTTCTGAAAGACTGATGCTGCACTTCCAAAAATGAAGTCTACAGTGCCGTAGATATCGCATTCTCTGTAGCAACTGCCGTTGTAATCTCGCGAAGAGGGTATCGGTATCCCAAGAAGCTGCATCGGTAGAACGTGGATTGTTCTGCATCGCAAGTAAGAGCCACAGCTTGCACACCACTTGGACTAGCTGAATTTTCGATCGTAATATCTTGCGCAATGAACCCGTTCCCAGATGCAACTGCAATAGTTGTAAAATGACTTTCATTTTTAGGAAGCATTATTGATAGATGCATACACACACACACACATATTCAATATTTTTAATCATTATGAACATATTCTACCAACTCTTTCACATTTCATATGATATATATAAGGGTAACTTGGTCACTGGCTGGATCGACTCCACAGGTCACAGCCGAATTTGACCCAGTTACTGGCCAAAGTCATGCCTCGGTGAGATAGCACAAAAGATACATAAAACTAACCAGGTCCCTGCCTGGATGGGTATTCATGAAAATGATTAAAGATAGAGGCCCGTGCCTGCATTTCCATTGGCTAGATCGACCACGCTGGTATAGAACAAGTCACAAGTCATTTGTTTCTGCTTTTTCCCCAAAGACACGAATGAAAACAGATAATCACTGGCTCATTTAGGATTGTGATCTGTCTCAATTGCATGTCTGATACAAAAAGGGCCTATTTGAGTGAAAATCATCATATATGATGTGACCGACGTCAATTGTGATATAGTCACACGAGATTCATGAATATAGAGTCAATAAAATAGTTAATTTCTCATTGTCCTATCTCTTTGCTTTTGCCTTGTACAAAACCAGTAATGATGTTCTCATCTGCTAAAGTTCATGGCCTGCTGGTTGACTGCCTAACTCAACTCTCGGCTCATCCCAGTTGGCCCACCAGAGACATTGTTTAACGAAAGATGGAGCACATGGATGCAAGAAAGGAAGAAATACTAGCCCACTGTTGCACTGTACAGGGTTCCGATTCTGCTGGCATTACTGTGGCTAGCTGTTATGACTGTTTGATTGACGCCATCCCCAAGAAGCACTATATTGGTTTGATCATTTTGGACGGTTACATCTTCATGATATACACCAGCTTTAATGTATATCACAAACCATCTCTTGCTCCTTTTAGGGGCAACAGCCAAGGCAGCACCCAAACTGGTAAAATTCCCGCTCCCATCAATGGCTATAGTTACATTTGCCGTCTGTTTGGAGGGGAACTGATCGCCCACACTGTGCACAAGTACAAGAAAAAATGAAATTATTCAAGCAATATAATTGACACAGAATAGAAGCTAGCTAATGTAGTCATTTTAGAACTCAAATATTTCATGACCTTGAAAAGTTCAAGCTTCCAAATCTCCGTATAATTTATATATTACAAGAATGACTTTATAAAACACAGGAAGTCAGTTCTCTGTCATGCCTTAGGCCTGTTAGCTTGGCTTTCAACATTTTCTTTGTTGTGAGGCTGAATTGATAATCCGACCTAAGTCTCGTTCTAATAACAGGACACAAACCTCTCTTCTTCTTCTTATTCTTCTTTTTACAAGCATCAATCACCCGGTGATAGGAATTTGATATATAGAAAATAATACCAATCAAAACACCTAGGGTTTGAGAAAATAATAATTGGATGGAATGTAACGTACATTTATGTCTCTGTACTACCTTCAAAATGGGATTCAATGCAACTAAATCACACATATGTATAATAACTAGAAAATATATTTGTCACAGTTCATAAGAGCATGTAGACAACAAGTGACACAGTACCATTCTTAATTACATATTAATTCGCAAATTAGCTTCAAATATATGCACCAAAATTTATCAATTAACTTCTACACATATATTCACTAAAATTATTTGAATAAAGCAGCAGCAAGGAGAAACCATGGCTCGAATTGACAGTCGGTATTGTTGGCAACAGTACAGCCCAAAAGCCCACCTTATAATTGCAAGGAGCCCTGATGGTGCTCTGTCATGTGGGTTCTCTCTCAATCACACGCATAAGTTTTTTAATCTGTCAAATTGGTCTCAATCACAGCCAGGGCCTGATTGAACTGGGCTGGCGTGGTGTACTTTTGGGTCCATGGCATCTCAACAGGCCATAAAATAATGAAGCAGAAAGAGAGAAGAAATGAAGCTAGAAAAGCTCACCTACTGTCAATTGTATGACTGGCTGTCATCACATTGTCCTTGTACACACTGGTAGATTCGAATATGCATCTCATAAACCAACTTTCACTGTCGATGTCAGAAACCGGCGGATCTGCCATCTGTTTGAAGGAGAAGCAATCGTTCACATTTCGTAGGAGAGGCATTGCAGAAATCATACAGGTAATCACACAAAGAAAAGAAGCCAAGGAGGCCATTTTGGAAGGAGTTCGGTACTGAACTCGACGAATTTCAATTCCAGGCTTCACTGCTTTAACTTATAGCCATCATATGATCTGGATCAACTTGGGCGGCCATTGCTCAGTCCAGCTAAGCGCTGAAGATGGCATTTCCTCCATTTAGCTGGTTTGATGTAATTAATCTGATATCATTGCAGTAACAGCATGAAGCTACTTTCGATTCTGTTTTACCTATCAATCCCTCCTTATAGAAACTTGTTACACCCACGAATCGAATTGGAATCCTGAGCAACCACATTTGCAGTGAGAGAAACCAATAAACCAGGGTGCATGCTTTGTAACTATCGTTCATGGTTGATGACTCTTCGAAAAACCAAAATATCAAATAACAGGTCCCCCAGTCAGTTCGTAAGAGGCTGCAGATAAAGAATGACTCATCAGTGCCATGCAGGTTGTCCAAATCACACAGCAGCTAGTTAATGATGATACTAATTAAGTTAAATAAGGGTTTTATGTCAATTGGATTGACCGTTTGAATCTATTCTCTATGGAAAAAATTATGTTATCTAATTATAAAAATAGCCATGTTCGGTAATCAAACCTATATTTGAATCAATGACTATGCACTGGAGTTAGTCAGTCTACTGATGCTTCTAAAGCCTGTAAGAGTCATGTTACTAGCTAATACATGGACTAGTTATCTAGCTAGCACAAATTAAAATGGTTTAATTTATTTAGTTTAAGTTAAATTATTCTCCAAGTTTTTGTTGTGAATAGCACATGATTTCAAATAATAATGAGTCGGTGAGTAGAGCAGGGGTAATCTTGCGTATATAGTAGGTGCCTGCAATATATCTGCAGAGTCCCAGGACTAAAGTAAGTAGCTGCTGATGAATATTCTCTATGATTGATGATTATAATGCAACCAACTACTACAATGGATTTGTGATGTTTGAACCATGATGTATTAGTCTAGTCAACTTGACTAAACGGTATAACTGCAAATAGAAAGATCGCCTTTCTAGCCGTCTGATTTGTTTGAAAGGTTGAGCATTCACTGCCATAAAAGGGTGCTTTTTGAACAAGTGTAATTTGGTAGTGCGAGTTTGATTTTTAAGGTTTAATTAATGTAAGGAACAAGTGCGTATGTTTAAACATACAATACACACGACCATTTTGAAGTAATTAATTTCTTAATATGTTATTAATTTTGTTTTGTAAAATATATCAAATGTAAGTTAACGTTAATGATGTATTTTTCTATAAAAAATTGCTTATGAAATCCATATGCTATAAACCTTATTAGTAAAAATTAGTGAATATTAATGGGAAAGTTTTTTATACTATTGATGACGTGAAAAATTTTAATAAATAGATAAGGTTCTAAAGACATATAATGTTTTAAATCAAAAATATATTTAAAGATTTCATGGATTGAAATTTTTAGAATTGGAACCCAAGCGTAAAGTTGGTACGGTCGTCCTTCCACCAAAAGAACATTAAAGCAACTAATCCTTCCGCAACAACTTGAAGTCCTTCCACAACAAATTAAAGTACATTAATATCATTAATAAATTCATGTCATATAATGCCGAAAATGATATTGATCACAAGATTTAAACATTTCAAACGAATATATTAGGGTACATTATGGTGGATTTTGATTATTAGAGCACACATTAATGATATTAAGGAGGAAAATAACATCTGAAACGTCACGATATACAAAATTAAGATACCAAGAAAATATTATCGCTCATTTTTTACCTTTGTATTCTAAGTCATTTAATTTATAACATTTTATACTTTAGTCATCGATTATAAAAACATTGAATCTTATGGTAAAATATGATTACTAGCATATATTTATATAATTATTTTGAAAACTTAAAATTTAAATTAAAGTTAGTATTTTAATAAATATGTACTTCTTTAATGATTTTTTGAAATATTATTAAAATTTAATAAAATATGTTTTTAAATGGGTTATAAGGCTAGCATACGATTATGTGTGCTAGAGGAGCTAAAACACGTATTTTTTAAAAAAAATTTTGGTTTTATTTTAATGAAATTATTCTTGCAAGTATATTTTACTCATATGCCAAGTTTTACAATTTTTCGAATATCCATAAATATATTCTTTTGATATCCAAAAATCAATATAATAGGTCATATGTAAATTACGTGAATAAAACATTTCATAACGCTAATGATTTTAGATAATATATTACATATAAACTATTAAGCTGTAATTTTTTATTTATATGAACTTGTACGTGTTTGTCCCATTTGCATAGGAAAGACTGACGAAGATCTTAACTCCGCACTGAAGCTTTAATTCCTTTGTTGGACTCGAGAACAAATGCAGTAATCAGGCAGCGTGCTCTGTTTTCAGGATTTAAGTATCAAACCCCTCATCCCCGTCAAGCGTTGTAGAGAAGATTTAGAGGGTGAAAAGATCACCAAAAAGGAGAAATCCGGGTTCCAAGCTTGGAATCTATATCGCGTTGATGAGAACGGAAAGCAGTAGCGATGGTACGATGGGTCTGTCTCTGCACGTCGTGGTCCAGGACAATTTCCATATGGATGGAAATTCACGTGTGCCGATGTAATCCTATAATAGTTTCGTGTCGAGTATACATGAATAGGCCACTCCCACAAATCCCCCAATTTGTCAATAGATAAGGACCTTTGAGAGATCCCAGTTTCGGCGACAATCGATTTGCAATGAAGGAACACGGTACAAGTTGCCTTTGAATGCATATGCATATGCAATGCTGGCTATCATGGGCTAGCTCTTGTAGATATAACCCGAGGGATGTCTTCCCAAATTCGATTCGGTTTAATGGGATCCCAACGGCTTGGATTAATATATCCGTAAAGCACAGAAACTCGTCACGATATCAAACCGGCCAAATCGATTGGCCATGACAAGACAAAAAGGTAGGAGAAGGATGACAACAGGCTGGCTAGGCTAGCTTTTGATTCAAGTAACAAAAACTCGAAAACCTGGCTAATAATTTGCTCATTCGATATTATTGAACCTAAAGATATAAAATAAATTATTCTGTTAGTACGGGTTAAGCAAATATTTGTCTTAGCCCACTTTAAAAAAACTCATTTACAATATTTTTTTATTTTTTTCTTTATACAATTGTTTATTTATGTATATTTAACGTATAAACTAAGTTTTACTATTTTTATATATGTGTATATATTTTTAAATATTTTTAAACATCTATAACATATCCAAAAATGGTAAAACTTGTTTTATATATTAGATATACTTATATAAACAATTGTATGAAGAAAAAATAAAAATTGTTGTAAATGAGTTTTTTAAAATAAGCTAAGTGGGACATTTACTTAACCTGGAATAACAACATCGCTCAATATATAAAGA
Source organism: Annona squamosa (assembly GCA_035584095.1). Classification (NCBI taxonomy): domain Eukaryota; kingdom Viridiplantae; phylum Streptophyta; class Magnoliopsida; order Magnoliales; family Annonaceae; genus Annona; species Annona squamosa. The sequence goes on along the minus strand of JAXCLR010000050.1, from coordinate 24,894,010 downwards.
GAAGTGATCTTGTTAACTTGGACTAAACAAATGGTTTGCTTAGGTTACTTCAAACAATCCATTTAAAATATTTTATATTTTTCTATATTTGTTTATTTAAGTATATTTAATATATGGTCGGGCTTCTATGTAATTGAGTTACATAGAAGCAGACCCATGTAACTCCTTCAAAATCTAAGATTTTAATTTTTAACAAAAAATTTAATCCATTCATTGTATTTAACATCATTTGTCTATCTAAGAGACCAAGTTTCATCCCAATCAAATATGATTATGGGTCACATTTGTTAAAAAATAATTATATCTATGTGTAACTTATAAAAAATGTTTAGATCTATTTACACATGTATTATAATACAATAATATTTTATAGCATCATTTATTCACATAAAAATGATATTTTGGACTGTTTAGGTGTCAAAAATGCTACTTTAAATTTGATATTTTAGCATTTTGTATAATTTACACATGAATATATACATTTTCTAAAAAATGTGGCCCATAAACATACTTGATTTGAATGAAACTTAATCCCCTAGATAAACAAATAATGTTAAATTCAATAAATGGATTAGATTTTTCATTAAAGATCAAAATTTTAGATTTTGAAGGAGTTACATGGGTCCACTTCCATATAGCTAGTTATATACAAGTGAAGCCCTTTAACATATAAACTAAGTTTTTACCTTTTTGAATATGCATATATTTATTTATTTTTTTTGAGAAAGAATGATCATGTTAGCCCAGGTTCAGCAAATGGTTCACGTATCCCACCTTAAAAAATTCATTTAAAATATTTTTTATTGATTTTTTCTCCGTACACTTCTTTATTTTAGTGTATTAAAGATATAAACCAAGTTTTACTTTTTTAGATGCATGTACATCTATGTGTATATATGTATTTAAAATAGACTTATGTTTAAAAATGAAGAACAATCTTATTAGCTCATGTTAAGCAAATATCTTGGTTAGCGGATCTCAAAAATTTTATTTACAACACTTTTTTGTTTTTTTCCTTCGTACATTTGTTTATCTATATGTATTTAATATATAAACTTATTTTTATTATTTTTGGATATTTATATTTTTTTATATTTTTAAACTATGTATTTAAAAAAAGCATGATTATATACACCATGATGTATCTTAAACTAAAATATGACATTAATTTATTTTTCTTATTTTTATTTTTATTTAGTTTTTTCTTCATAAATCGGTTTTCCTAATTGTATTTAATTCATATATCAAATTGTCTTGTTACAATACTTTTAAATATTTATTTTTTTAAAATACCAATTTCAAGGGCATTTAAGTCATTTTTCACCACTTAAAAAACTTAATTAAAAAATCAAAAATTAATATATAAAGGTATTGTAAAATAAAAACCTTTGTATATCGATTGAATACATTAGGAAAGCATGTTTACAAAGAAAAAATTAAAAATATATAACTAATATAAAAATAAATAAATATTATATTTAGCCTAAAATACATCATGATGCATATAATTAGTATCTTTAAATATCTCAAAAAATATATACATATATCAAAAAGTGATAAAACTTAGTTTATATATTAAAGACACTTGGATAAATATGCTATGAAGAAAAAAAGCAAAAAAATATTTCAAATGAATTTTTTAAAGCGAGCTAGGCAAGACATTTATTTAGCGCTTAGGCTAACAAGATCGATTGTCTTTAAATATCTCAAAATATATATATATATATACAAAAACAGTAAAAACTTAATTTATGTATTAAATACACTAAATAAACAAATGCATGAAGAAAAAAATTTTAAAAGTATTTTAAATGGATTTTTTTGAAGTAGGCTAAGTGATCCATCTACTTAGCCTAGGTTAGATCACTTCTCCAGCATAATAACTTTGCAAGTACTTGACTTTTCGAGATATCATCGATTTCAATGAATGGAATCGCAATGGCTGGGATTATATACAAGCCAAACGATCGGCAGATAAATCCTTAAGCTAAACCTATATAAAGAGGCTTGGAAGTTCAAGTTAATGGATGGCCAACAGCTTAACGGATTTTTTTTATTATTATATTTACAACTCATCTGAAAGTACATTACTTTCCATTTCGTTCAACCAATTTTGACTCTAACAGCAGAAGACCATGCTACTAACACAAAATAGTACAAGCTTCAATAAATAGAAGACAAAAGTTTGTTGGAAACATATGGAAAATAAGTCAAGTCTATGTTTTGATGATTAACAAATCAATTTGAGTAAGTTTTGCTCATTAACATGTTTGTGGAAATGATTAAAGGCTACAAAAATGAAGAATATGAAGCATGGCAAGTCAAGTCGATTTCCAAGTCGACTCAGGTATCGACTTAGGCCAAGTCGATCCCCAAGTCGACTCAAGAAGCGATTTCAAAGTGTCGTTTTTGTCTAGAGTTGAAATCAAGGAGCAAAGTTGCTGAAGTCGCATCCCAAGTCGACTTCGCATGCAACTTGAGGTGAAGTCACAGACCAAGTCGACTCCAGCATCGACTTCAATCCATCATTTCTGTCCAGAGTTGAAATCGAGAATAAGAGCTGCCGAAGTCGCATCCTAAGTCGACTCCGCTTGCGACTTGAGGTGAAGTCGCAGACTAAGTCGACTCCAGTACCAACTTCGAGGCATCATCTCCTTCCAAAGTTGAAAACGAGGACGAGAGCTGCCGAAGTCGCATCTTAAGTCGACTCCGTATGCAACTTGGGTGAAGTCGCAAACAAAATCGACTCTAGCTTCGACTTCAGTGCAGAAATTGCCAAACGAGTTAACTCAATGATAGATTTGAGTGGAGATGAAGGCCAAGACAACTCAAACACTCAAATGAAGATCAAATGAGGATCAAAGCAAGCAGAGTTGCATGAATCCATCATGTTGGATTATGAATACATATTTGGACATCATTAGGCGATCAAAGATTCAAGTATTTAAGATTTCAAGGATTCAAAGTTTGCAAGTCATGGAGCTAAAGGACATCAAGCTAGGATGATTATACCAAGCTTTAAGAGTTACAAATGAATAGGAGAACAATCAATGTGAAGAAAATCAAGTGATCAAAATCATCTTTGAAGATTTTAGGTTCATCAAGCAAGTTGACAAAGTGAAGTCGCACCCAAAGTTGACTTCACTTGCAACTTGGGTCAAGTTGAAGACCAAGTCAACCCAAACTGGAACTTGAAGAAGCTGTGAACAGGCGAAGTCGCACCTAAAGTCGATTCCATCTACAACTTGGATGAAGTCGAACCGAAATTGACTCCACCTGTGACTTGGGTCACAATGATCGAAAAAATTTCGAATGTTGGTGCATTAAATGCGTGCCACCTACTTCCAAACGTTCGGATTCCCTCAACAATTATAAAAGGCATTTAACATGAATGTAGAGGGTAGCTGAGAATTCATTGATTGAGCATAACTCTCATCTATAAGAGCTTTAAGTGATCAAGCCAACATTCAGAAGAAGAACCTTTCTTCCAAACTGCCAAGAGCTGCTTGCTGAATCTCTAAGCTTACACTACAAGTTCTTCTCTGCACCAAAATTGCCTCTACACAACAGTAACGCATAGAAACTTTCTTTTATTTTTATTGTTGTATTGAACTTGATTTAGTTTAGATAACTAAGATCAAGTGTAAGCAAAGTAGTGCGTGATTGGAGTAAAACTCGTCACCTACTGATGCTATGAATAGTTGATGCCCCCTAAAGCTGGAATCTAGAAGAAAGCAGTGACTCTACTTGTATTTGTGAAACACATAGTGGAACCCAAGTCACAATATGTGTGAGCTTGGAAGAGTAGAGTAAGGAAGGTTGCCCGAACCACTATAAAATCTTGCTTGTTGATTTTTATTTATGCTCTCTACACTATATTGTTTTCCATTTGTTTCTTCATAAAGGGGACTAGATAAATCCGGGGTAAAGTTTTTGTTTAAGTTTAAAAATTTTAAATACCCAATTCACCCCTCCCCTCTTGAGTAATTACCATTAACTCGGGACCAACAACGTTCTCCCTCCTAATTCAAACTAAAGTCAACTAGACAAGGGTGCCATCTAGCTGGGCTACACTTAGTGGTGTTAATGGTCATGGTTAACCCATCAATTTGATCATTCAGCTTGTTTATAAATGTGTTTGAGTTGGGATTTTTGAATAAATGAGTTATGATCTGCCAACCCTTTTAACTATTTAATTAAATAAACGAATTAGAGTTGAGATTTATACCCCATCAACTCGTTTAGTAACCCGTTTAGCCCATATAACCTGTTCTACTTGTTTAACATGTTCAATTATTTTAACTCATTAAAGTTTTATATACATAAATGTAAACTTATTTATTTTTCTCTTTAAATCTTCCTCATGTCACCTTTTTTTTTCCATTGTTGTTCTAATTCCATTTTCCTATTACCCTATACTGAAATCACCCTCTTATCTTTCCCTGCAAGATCATCATCTACTAGAGTTTAGGCTTTCAATTCGTCTACTGTACAACTCATTAACAACTTGTAAATCCATTTATCAAATGAGTTGTAAATAGGGTTGCAATTCGGGCTTATGAAACTCAGGTTCGCCTGAGTCCTAATCTTAACTTTATTTCTAAAACTTCAACTCTAACCATAACCCTATTTGTAAACCCAAACCCTGACCCCATTTTTGAAATTCAAGCTCGAGTTGAGTTTCGGGCTAGAATTCGGATTAAAATTATTCTATATATTTGTTATCTATCTTATTAATATTCAACTTTAAATCTATTATTTAAAAAATCAAAAATGATATTTTTCTATTTTCAAGCAAAAATTCAAGAGTGTTTAAGAATGTAAAGAAGAAAAATCTCATTTAAACATTCTCTTTATATTAAGTAAATTAATAGTCATTTCTAAAAAAAAAGACTAATAGCCTATTTTAGAAAATGAAAGGTACATTATTCTCCCGTTATGCAATTTAATATTAATATCATAAACGTATACATAAATATTAATATATAATTATAAGAAAAACCTTATAATGTCAATCATAATAAATAATTTTCAACAATCATAGTATTAAGTCAAATAAATTATAATAAATTTATTTCAAATAGCTAACTACTAATATCATATTGAAACGACCAAATGATAACATTTTATATAAGTAGTTAAGTTAAAACACTAAATAAAACATCTCAAGTTCTAATAATAGTTTTCTTTTTTTTTTTTTTTGAAACTACCACTAAACTAAACTCTTTTTTACTAAAAGAAAATATAAAAATATTATATTATATAATTAAACTTAAGGAGGAATAATGTTCATATATGGTATAAAAGAAATATAAAATATGTGTTATACATAATTCAAGCTCAGGTTAAGCTCAACCCGGGTTCAAGTTCTTTTCAATTTAGGTTCGGCGGGCTGGGTTTGGGTTGAGCCCGGCCCAAGTTGCACCCCTTGTTGTAAATGGGCTTGTGTTAAGGTTTTTTAAATTGGTTAATAAACGGATTAAAATGGAGAAATTTTAAATTAATTAGGATTAGGATTAGGCTTCAACCTGTTTAACCCGATCTGTTAACACCCCTAGCTACACTTCTCCCGGTGGCTTAGTGCATCTGAAGGGCATACATCATTCAATCAAATGAAGGATTATTATATAAAAAAAGGAACTAAAAGCTTTATTTTGTGTTAATCAGAAGCCACAAAGGAGAAGCGTCGGATACTTTATATTGTATAGAATCAGCGAAGGACAAGTTGCTCGAGAAGGCGAAGGCAAAGGCAAAGGCAAATAATAATTGTCATCAACCAAGAAGTATTGCAAGGTCCAAACCAATGTTTTAAAAACCGAACAGATGAATGAACCGGTTATGCGACCGATTTCTGGTTTTTCTCGTTCAATCGGTGTAAATAGATGGTCGAACTGCGGTTGAACCAAAAAAACCAATGAACCGGGACATGACCGGTTCACGATATGACCGGTCTAACCGCCCGGTTTAGTCCGATTTTTAAAACATTGGTCCAAACAAACACTGCTAAGGCTAAATATGATTTAATTCCTCGATGCTAGGCTTGGAGGGAGTGGAATATTGAATTAGGTGAAAGCATCCTGACAGGCGCTACTGATGTCCACAGCAAGATTTATTTTCTAATCCTATGCATCAGAATCCCCTTTGTCAAGGAGATCACGGGCATCTAACAACTCATATGTCCCGAAATAATAGGCCTCACTGCACTCTCCAAGGCACTCCCGCAACATGGGAGGATCTTTGTTGATACCTTACTTAAATTTGGAAATTAAATTTTAAGTGGGCTTCCTCCCATTAGGCCTATCTATTTAGAAAGTAATAGACTTTCTTTTATTGATTTATATTTGAATTTTAACTCATATATGTGCAAGCCCAATGTGTGAAGGTACTATTTGATAAATGGGCATTATAAATGGGCTCCTAATGCCCACAAGCCCATTTTCTGAAGCAACGGTCACAAATCATCATCAATGAACAAGAGCAATCTATACTTGTGACAAAAAAAAACTTCTCCCAAGCCAAATGGATGGAGGTGAAGTGATGAACGGTGTGGATAGAACAAATTATTAGCATTTTATGAAAACTTTAATGGTCAACATATGTTTGACCAATAGAAGAGATGAATTTGCGGCATTTCAAGGGAGAAATGAAAACTATAAGATCTAAGTAACCAAGTAAAGATCCAATCCATTAAAGTGGCCAAGGAACATCAACGAGAATAGGCCTTGACAAAAAACAAGCAAATATAAGTGAAGGTCAAGGCATGATGAAAGACAAAAAAATCAATGGCTAAGAATGAGTTGACTTACTAGCCAAGTGAAATAATGAGCCCATGGATGGTTTTCCAAGACCACTCATAAACTCACCAAAAAGGACTCTTTAAGTTAAAATATTGCACAATCGTCAACGTGGGTTTATGCAAAATATTTTAATAACCCATTTATATACAATTTTTCATGCCCAGAAGCCTGTAAAAGTGGCTTACTTCTCCTTCAAAAGGGGGACCAGCCTGTGGAGCCCACGAAATCTCCCTCTTTTATTTTTACCGTTCCATTGATCTCCTCCATCATAGGTCGGTTCCACCCTCCAAAAACCCACTACTTGTCCTCTATTTTTCTTTTTTTAATCCCAAGACGCCTCTATTTACTACCTTCCATCACCGGCCATTTTCACCTCATTTGTAAAATTTTCTATTTTGTTGCATAGTTTCTGCTTGCTAATAATCTAACCGTGCATACCCCAGAGCCCCTTTCTCTTTCCATCCAGGTCCAGCATCAAGCATCTTCTTCTCCATTTTAGCCAGCCATCTTTTTTTTTTCTTTTTTCTTTTTGGTTTACCTCCAAACTCACCGCTTCTTCTTCCATCACCAGCCCGTGGAGGCCTAGAAAATTCCCCTGTTCAATTTTTCTTCTCACCATTCCATCTCTCCCTTCAATTCTTCATTTTCCATGTTAAAGAAAATCCCAACTCAACGTTCGATTTTCCACCTGTTTCGCCTCCGTTTGTCTACCTCATTTTTCTCTCGGTTCAACGTTGCTTCAACGCACCCATCTCTCACACCATAAAAAAAGATTAAATAGGGGCCAGCAATCTTCCATCGCCACTGCTCTGCTTCCGCCTTCCTTACCTCTATTTTCCATCATTCCCACTTGCATCATTTACATTTTTTTATCCAACGCAACTGAACTTCTCACGCCATCATCCTCAAAGTAAGCGTGCTTTGTCGATCGCATCATTTTTTGATAGTTAGCCCGTTGATACGTGCAGCGTGCTTTGTCGATCGCATCATTTTTTGATAGTTAGCCCGTTGAATGTGCACGTATCTGCCGCATCCCTCATTTTTTTTATTTCACTAAGTCATTTGCATGATTTATAATCGCTGCACTTTATATATATATATATATATATATATAAAACTGCATTCAGATCCCATTACCAGCCGTTATTTTCACATAGTTTTCTTATATATATATAAATAAATATAAAAAAAACCCTCGTTTGCTTTAAGTAGTTGCATGTTTACATAACAAAAATTTATTAAAACAAAAACTTCCTTTGCATTTAGTCGCCGTATGGTCTTCCCCACGTCACCTGTAGTAGCTGTCATATACTTGTTTTTTTTTTCTTTAACGTGATTAACGTCACCTCACTTTTTCCGCGGTTGGCGCAGGATCGAATCCCATTCGGAATTTCTGGTTCCAAATATATAGGTGTGGGAGCAGGTTGTTTTCCAGGTGGAAGAGGTGTGGGAGCATGTTGTTTCCTGGGTGGCTGTTGAAAGCTGTGTCTTTTAAAATTCTTTCGTGGAGCTGTCTCCAGATTTATTTGGGATGTTATGTGTGTCCCCAGATTTGTAAGAATGCCTTAAGATCTTCAGTATAATATGTGTTGAGATATATACAATTATATACCAATCAAAAAAAAAAAACATCACCACACTATTCCTTCATAGTCATCTCCTAAAAAAATTATTATCATTCCAAAGAAAAAACTTTTATAAAAGCTATTATTAAAAAAAATCTGTTTTATCATATTCTATCTAAATTATGCACGGTATTCTTTATAAAAAAAAAAGTAAACTTTGCTTTTGTTTTATTTGCATAAAATTGTTAAGATAATTATCTAAGAATCAAGAAAACACTCACAAAATTAAATTTTCATTATCCATTCATCTTGAGATAAAATCTCAACTTGTGTAATGAGAATGAAATTCTCATACCCATTTATGGATTGAATTAGGGCATCATAAAAGTTTAAAAATAAATTCTCACATCAACCCTCCTAAGCTTTTATGTATAAGACCTATATTAATTTTCATTACTCTTACGACTAATGTACTGTAGCAAAAATAAAGTTGTATTCCTTTCTAGTTGTGAGTTCACCCAAATAATCTCTATATTCAATAACTTATTGTATACAAAGTAACCACAATTATTTGATTAGTGACGACTTCAAAGAAAAATTAATATATTAATTTTGCTTTCAATTTACTTTGTGTATCTACACTTGCGTATATTTTACTAACTACTAATTGCACCTAACTAATACACATGTTTGTGCATAACTAACTCACATCATTTAAAAATTTCTAAGAAGTTGCATCATCTAAAAGCTTTAATATTTGCATCTCTCTTCTTTAACCTACATGTGTACATTTTTTTCTTTATTCATATCTCTGATCTTGAACCTCTCTTCTACATCTTTTCCACTTTTGTTTTGCACATCTTCTTAATGCATTTTACTAACTTCTAATAGCAACTAATTGATCGACTTGTTTGACTAATTTTATATCATATAAAAAAACTTTAATGGTTGTGTCATCTAAAAGTCTTTACGTTTGCATTTTCCATTTTAACCTCCAGATCCACCTTTTATATTTTTCCATTTATGATCTTAAACCTCTTTTCTATATATTTTTATCTTTTTATTTGCACCTTTAATTTACATCATATCTTACCAGCTAACTTGCTAACTTGCATTGTATATTTAATTTTTTTGTATCTTGCATCATATTTATTTTTTTGCCCTCTTGCATATACACGTTTACTTTTCAACTTAGTTCACACCTATTTTTATTTTTATTTTTATAGCATTTTATAGTTTGCATATTTTACATTTTTAGTTCTACTTGTCTGTCCATCGTAGTGCACCACAAATAACGTGCTACAATCTGTTGCATGGGGGAGCAACTGCTCATTGATGAACTTGTATGTCTGTCCCATTTGCATAAGAAACATTGCTGGTGATCTCGACTAAACCACGGAGATCTGCATTGTAGCTTCTCTTGTCAGACTTAAGAAGAGCAATGCAGTAATCAGGCAGCATGGCCTGTTTGCAGGATGTGATTATGAAATCCTCATCCCCATGGATCGCTGTAGAGAAGATTTGGATGGTGAAAAGAGCAACAATTTAAACAATGAAAGCATTCTAAAATTACGAAACAATTTAAACAATGAAAGCATTCTATTTGACGAGTTGGATTCTATGGAACCAGTTCAACCGATTTTTCTATCAAAGTAAATTTGCGGAATCTCGTGATTTTGCCTGCCATGGAAACTAAATCAAAATTCAACCTAAATATTTCCTCTAGGATTATTTATGTGGCTACACAATATGGGCCCCGAGACAACTGCCTGGATCATTTCTTTCTTTCTTTTTGCATTTTCTGGGCCTCGCATGTAGGCTCAAGTATATATATCTTAAATGTGAAATTTTTCTTTATTTCAAATATGAAATTTATTAATTTTAAATATTATCTAATATTTTTATATTGAAATAAAAAAAATCCAATCTTCAAGTGCCGCGAACGCTTGGAGAGTGAGATTTTTTTTATTTTCAATATTCAAAAAATTAAACAATATTTAAAAGTAATAAAATTTATGTGAGTAATTATTCTTTTAGTAGTAGTTAATATGGATGTATTCGTTTTTGTTAGCTAGATCATAAATGTTAACCTTGCTAGGTAGGCGCAAAAAGAGCTTAAAACAGTATTAATTGCAAGAAAGTTTTTTTTTGTTATACTATTTTAAGCGTCATATATTCTATACAACAATTGCATAAAAGTGGCTCTATATATTTCTTTTATATTTTAAAATTTTAATGCTTGATTAAAAATTCAATCCATTCATCATATTTGATATAATTTGTTTAGCTCAATGACTAAGTTTCAACCAAATCAAAAATGTAGAATGATTACATTTGCTTAAATATATATATATATATAGTTATGTGTAAATTATAAAAAATATTTAAATCTATTTACATATATATTAAAATATAATAATACTTTATAAAATCATTTATCACATAGAAATGACATTTTAGAGTGTTTAGATGTTGAAAATACAATTTTTAAATAAATATTTAACATTAAGCTATTTTATTACATTAATTTTACACATTTGTAGATAGAGCTAATATACAATGACACTAGACAAGTAAAAATATTTTCAAAATATATCCATGAATTTTAACCTTAGCTCCTTATATACCAATAAATTTTCAAAATTTTCTTTGATACCCATAATTTTTTTTCCAAATTCCTCCCGTACCCAAGGCTTCAAGATCGGTTAGCTAGGTTTAAATTTCCTATTTTTGTATTTTTAATACTTTCATAATGTTCAAACTACCCCTTACCATCTCCTATCCCGAGCATTTATGGCTTGCTCAAGTGTAAACACTTGAAATTTAAAGGAGGAACACTAAACAATTTTCATGTAACCGGGGAACATATGCAATTACATGTAACTCTTTTAAATTTTATGTTTTTTATGCTTAATGAAAATCTAGTTCATTTATTTTATTTAACATCATTTGCTTCTCCAGAAAATGAAATTTCATCCAAATCAAATATATGTATGAGTCACATTTGCTCAAAAAATAGGTATAATCATGTATAAATTTAAAAAATGCGTATATTTGTTCGTATATCTATTAGAATGTAATAATATTTTATCGAATCATTTAACCCCATAGAAATGATATTTTAGATAGTTTAGATGTTGAAAATAAAATTTTAAAATTGATATTTAACCTTAAATTATTTTATTATGTTGATTTTATATATTTATAGATATAGCCCATGCATAATGATACTAAACAAGTGAATGGGTTTCCAATATACCATAAATGCTGCTAAAGACAATGGATTAAGTAGATTTTCCATCAACTATCAAAATATTCAGAATGAAAGGAATTACATAAAAAAGAAGTTTCATAAAAGTATTCTCGTATATACTTAATTTAAGTGCATTCGAACTACATCATAATTAGAAGTCACTTGATCATTTAAGTGCATTTGAACTACATCATAATTAGAAGTCACTTGATCATGAAATTAACATCTACCCTACTCATTATATTTAAAATGATTTACTTTAATAATATACCAATTTTTATTCAAATCAAATATAATACACAATCAACATAATAAACTAGTTTAACATAAATATGAATTTTAAAGTTCTATTTTCAACATTTGAACCATTGAAATTTTAATTTTTATATAGATAAATGATTATATAATTTAATATTACATATATTACATATGGAGCCCATGAACATATTTGATTTAGATGAACCTTGTCTCCTAGCTGAACAATGGATATTAAATCTAATAAATAAATTGAATTTTAAATCAATCATAAACATAAAAAAATAAAATAAAAAATCACATATAAACACTTCTATGTAAACCAAATACATAAAAATGAAGCCCTTTCATGTTAATCGCATATTTACAAAATATTTCATTTTCTGCTTTCCACGTCATCCCAAAATTATACCAAGAATCACATTCTCAAGCAGCGCAACTTTCCAAGTTTGTTTCTTATGGCTTTCAGGGGGAACCAATTATATACACCTGGGTGCATTCAGACTCAATGCACCCAGGTGTACTACACCTATTTTTTTTTATTTTT
>JAXCLR010000050.1:24870943-24881493 GCA_035584095.1 Annona squamosa | reverse complement strand
TAAAAAAAAATAGGTGTAGTACACCTGGGTGCATTGAGTCTGAATGCACCCAGGTGTATATAATTGGTTCCCGCTTTCAGGTTTGGGATTTTGCATATAGGTACTTGAAGTTCCTTGAAATTCACAATTTTTTAAGGACTCTTAGTAGTAGAAGCCATGTCGACTTTAACGTATGACATAAAATGATCACAATATTCTTTTTAACACCCTAATACATACCTCAAATAATCCATTTAGAGTATAAAATATTCTTTTTCTTACAAAAAGCTAAAGAAAAAAATTAAGACACGTATCTCGGTTTTTTAATTCCATGCCATTAGTTCTTAGCGTTGGATCTTTATCAAAAGACTACGATCATGTAAAAGTTATAATGACCGTATTTTTTGGAATAATGTTTCAATGCATGAGGACGCCTTGAAATTTTAATGCATCTAGGTGCGAATTTTATTTTTTGAAATTTTTTGTTAAAAATATGAATATAGGTGTATTTAATATATGAACTAAGTTCCATTATTTTTGGAGATTTATATATTTTTTATTTTTTAAAGATAAAGGGTTTTAGGCATTTTTAAGTGAATTAAATATCCCTATTTTTAAAAATATATATATCTCCAAAAATGTTAAAACTCAACATATAAATTAAATACACTTGAATTAACAGTTTTATAAAAATGCAAAAAATTTTAAAAAAAGTTTTGCACCTGAATACATTGAAATAATAACCATTTACTTAACTAATTAATGTCTTTTTTCATACAAATTGCTGTCTTTCTCTTCTGATAGTATGCGAAAACCCCTTGTTTTGCACCTGAATACATTGAAATAATAACCATTTACATAACTAATTAATGTCTTTTGTCATACAAATTGTTGTCTTTCTCTTCTGATAGTATGCGAAAACCCCTTGTTAGTGGTTTTACTTGTGTTCCAATTAACTTCGATAAAAAATATTTTAATAATTAGAAAATAATTTGAAGATAATACTAATTAATGTATAAATGTTTGTGCAAATTGTCGTGTAGGGCTCATGACAATGTATATACAATAAATATAATTTTTTCATATTTCATATACAACATAAAATCCTAAAATTAGACTGAAGCACATTCAAATTCTCACACTACAGAGGAAAACTTTTTTTCTAAACCCCCACTACAGGGGGGAATTGTAAAACCTTCACAATGGAAGAAAACTATAAAACTTCCATTACGGAGGACTAATCTGCAAAATCTCATCTATTATACATGCCAAATGCAGGATTGGAAAGACGTCAGCCCACATGTGGAGCACTCGTCGTTATAAGTCGTGGCTACAATAAATATAGTTGATCAGCCATGTTTGGCATCGCTAAGTTAAGATTCAACAAGCCATCTTAATTCAAATTTATTTTATGATAAACAAGGAGAGAATTTTGAAACATGTATATTCACTCTAAATAAAATAACCTAACTGACCTAAGTCTCTATTTGCTATGCTTTTTCCAAAAATTAATTTAACAGGTATATGACGCTAGATATTATACATAATTGTGCTATAATTTTTTTCTAAAATATGGAGACAATTCCAAGAGAGAGGTAACCAAAAGTGTCTCTTAGACCTCCCACTCCATATGTCTTTCCCTTTCGTATTTTTATAGCTGTATATATAACTCAAATTATATTACAATTGATGGTATGGATCATTCTAAGTTCATGACGCATAAAAATTTTAAAAGTTGACATCATACGCCCATTTAATCAATTTATGTTAGCAATCCGTAAAAAATGGGAAAAAAATTGAAAAGTGAAATAGTGATGTAATTTGATAGTGGTAATATTTATTAAAAGTAATAGGAATATAAATAAAATAATTATATAAAAGTATGAAAAATGATTAGAATATAGAGATAATAATAGACAAATAAGATAGGTAAGCAATTAAAATGAAAAATCCCATGAAAAGTTTTGTAAGAACAAGCGAAAGTTTTTTTTAATGGAATGCCAAAATGAACATTTGGAATCACTGGCTTTGAAGATTTTACTTGCACGTCTTCACAAAATCATTTATTCTCATTTTAATGAAGAAATAAAAACTCGAAAGCCTAGCTAATAAATCACTTATATTGAACCCAAACATATAAAAACCCAAATGGCTATTTATGGAGCTTGCGCTAATGCCAGAATTGGGTGGGTATGATAACTGTTATAACATTATGATCAGTGAGATTAAGATCTGAATTCTTGATCAGCCCTTCAGTGAGGAAAACTAAGGACTGGTCAGGACTCAGGACCCATCAGAAAGACCCCTTACCTACCTATCTCCCCTTATCCACCTATTTAATTAGGGAGATTAGACCATAAAAACCACTATTCCTTGATCCGGATAGATTATGAGAGAACCCACCATATACAATAATTGATGTTCGTCTAAAAGTCTTCATGATTGGAAGTAAAAAACCAGCAAATATTCCTTTTCTTGGCAGAGAAAACATAATGCAAAATTACAGATCAATTATACCAAGAAAGCTTGAAAATTGGACCATTTTAATTTTGCCGAATAATGGTCATATTATAATCAGACACCCGAATATATCCATACTACATGCTCGTCAGAAATGCAGGGGAATGCATTAATTATGTATGCCATTATATTTAGCACATATATACTTAAAAATGGACTTTTTCGAAATATATGTACTATATTTAACCTAATCTTGAATATACCCACCACACATTTCAGAAATGTCTCATTAAATTTCCTTTTAATTCCAAAAATATTTATTCCATTAAAATTTTTTTAGTAAGTTAATGTCAGTCCATTTAAATACTAGTTATATTTTCATAAATGCCCAAAATATTTCAAGTATAAAATAATAAAAGATGAAATGAAATGGAAAAAATAACACTAAGTGTTTGTGAACTTAGAACTACTATGCAATTATGGCAACGGAGAGATATGGTGTTCATTTTTTTTTTCAATCTAACCCTAATATAATGGGCATGCTGTGGATAATTTGCAACGTAGTCTTTCTTGGCCCCACTGTTCTCTTTTTTGTATTTCTGAGCATTTATGTAAAGATTATAAATTATTCTTGGATTTTTAATAAAGGAACTAAAAGTTTACTATAAAAAAAATGGGCGCGTTGGCAATTTCACATATCAATTAACATAGCCTATTCACATTTATAATGAAATGAATTTTTTAGAACTAAATGCAAACACAGTAGTTATATTAGAGACTTTAGAAATGTCATAGGTATATTTGGGATGAAAATCGAAGATTTTGAGTATATTTAAGAAAAAGGCTAGAATAATTTTAGATGATAATTATCACCCATTCACATGAAAAGAAGACTTAAAGATATGGATGGATGTAAAAATCTTCGAATTATACAAGCATGGAAGGATTTTGAGTGATGCATATTTCCGGTCAAATAGCCATAATTTATGGCCGACCATAAGGTTTTTTTTTTTTTTGTTTTCACCTTCTTCCAAGTTCCCAGCTAAATGTTAAACAAGAGGCATGAAACATGATGATCAGATTTTTCAGTGGGGACCCAAAAGGAAAAACTTAGTGCAAATTCAGACCAAAATTGTTCCCTATAAATTGACCCCCCCTTTTTTTCGCTTTTGTATGAGAACTACTGTTTCTTTCCGTGTGAGAACTACTGTTTCTTTCCGTCTAAGAACTCCTCGTTAGGGGTGGCAGTGCTGAAACTCTGTATCGTTTAGCCCGAACCCGGTCCGAATTCTAAGCATTCTCAGTTTCAGATTGAGGTAAACCCGCGCCCTATCAACCCGAACCCGAGATTCTATTAATATAGGATACATATTTTATTATAATATAGCATATGTCAGCCAACGCACGACAACCAGCCAGCCATTTTCGAATTTTAGCCCTTCTTCCCGTTCCCCACTTTCCCTCCTTTCTTCCTTGCTGTTCCCAAACACTAATGAGCTCAGAGCCCTCTTCTCACGCCGTCGCGTAGCCTCTATCCAGGGCTCTCGCATCCCAGCGCCTTTGTCCCGGCCTCCGTCCCGGCGCCTCTACCCGGCTATCCCGGTGCTTCTGTCCTTGCCTGGCAGCCGTTTTCTCCTTGCCAATTGTCCTTACCCCTCCGCCCGTCCACCCGTCCGTACCTGTCCTCCCCTAACTGCCCATCCCTGCCCGTTCAGCGTCCATGCATCCTGCGTCCTGTGTCTGGTGTCCATGCTGACCCTGCCGAGTTGCATCCCTGCAGAAGGTCAGATGCTCTCCCCCTATTTTTTTCTCAGGTCAGATGCTCTCCCCCTATTTTTTTCTCCTTTTATGCTGCTGCCTTCTATTTATACCACATGTTTGCCAATTCTGCAATTCATATCCAAGTAAGTAGATTCATCATCCCAGGAATTCTCCAGCTCGCAGGGCAAGAGGGAAAGGGGGAACGGCTCACTCCGCGCTTGATTATTCGTTGTTGTCCCATGGACGAAGCGCTCGGAGCTAGCTCCAGCGCAATCGATTCTTCCAACATTGGATTTCAGGTCAGGTTTTCGCACATTCTTTCCGTTCACTTGGTTCGGCAACGAATTTCTAGCATCTAAGGTTTGAATGGTGTGCTTTTTTCTCTCCTACAACTACTGAAGAAACAAGGATGGAAGGAGGGCACAGGTCTTGGTATCGCCGAACAGGTTCGTTCAAAAATTCCTCCTATTAAGTTTCCTTTCGTGTTCTGCACATACAACTATCTCATGTGGTGATTAGGGTTTTTGTGTATAACTCTTCTCCTTGGCTTGTGGTGGTTACTATGGTAACATTATTCTTAACTCTACTTTGTATATGTGAGTTCCCTGCTGCCAAATCATGCTTTCCATAATTTTTATAATCTAACCTGGTTATATTTTAAAACAGATTAAATTAGTTGTTTATCTCAAGTTTCATATCAAAATAATTAAAATTAGTTAAAATATAACTATACAAATTAACTAATGCAATTCATTCAATTTTTAATTTTTCTACCAATTTGTAAATATATTTTTCATAATCTACTCCATTCACCAAGTAGAGTACATTAATCGACGCATATCCATGGATTGTCATATAAAACGGAGTTGTATATGTATAATAATTTAATTAATAATATTTCAATATCTCTTGATGGAAAAGAATGAGTGACTGTTCGAAACAATTTTAATTTTTTTAACTTCTTTACTCAATGAATTTCATGATCCAATCCACCTAAATTTTAGAATATTTCAATTTAACAATTCATATCTATTTTTACTCAACATGTGAAATTATTCAAATTTCAAATTGTGTAAATGGTAATTTAGAAAAATGTGCTTTAATGCTGAAAAAGATGCGCTTGTTTTGCATTTTCTTAAACAGGTATTTCTATAGCTTGAATGCTTGCATTTCAAATACTTTTACAATTCCAAAGAATTATTTCATTTGTTTATGTTTATGTTAGTTGTTGATAACTTGATATGCATTGGTTAATATTTTGATTTTTAAATTAGTTTGTTGTTGCTCTGAAACGAGTAGAACTATTTAGTTTGTTATTTACTTTTAAGTGATAGTTGAAATTTTCTTGCTTTCGTATAATAAATTATTTTTAAAACTTTTTTATACAACAGATTTGTGATAAAAACTCTACTGTATAATATGAGTAACAATGACATTAATAGGAGAATGTCAACCCGAAACTCAACCCGGGCCCGAATTTCAAAAATAGGGTTAGGGTTGAGATTTACAAACAGAGTTAGGGTTGAAGTTTTATAAATAGGATTAGAATTAAGGTTGAGATGAACCCGAGTTTCATGAGACCAAGTTGCACCCCTACTCCTCGTCTTCCCCATCTAATTGAGCGCCTACAATCTAGGCACATCATCCCAAAAAAAGAAAACAAACCTCAGCGTGGGTAGCATGGATCCCGTAGAATGAATGACTTGGATCATCCTGCACGTGGGATAAGCAAATCACAAGGGCAATCGAGAAGGGGGTGCACACAACCCGAGCAGAGTGCATGGTGCACCCGAGTGCATTTTACTTTTTTTTAATACTTTTTCGAAGTTTTTTTTAGAAAATTATTAATCTTATGTATTTAACATATGTATCAATTTTTACTTTTTATAAACTTTAGATATTTTTTTTGATTTTTTAAAATCAGTGGCATTTTCATAATTTATGAATTACAAAAATGTCACTAATTTTAAAAAATCAAAAATAAATACCTAAAAGTCCCCAAAATGGTAAAAATTTATACACATGTTAAATAAACCTAAATAAATAATTGTATAAAAAAAAATTTAAAAATATAAAAATAGTGAGTTTTTGCACCCGAGTACACCGAAACTAAGTGCACCCACCCAAGTACACTGTATCATGACTCATAGAACTGCACCCCTCAATGGGAGCCCATGGTATGCACTTAGGTGTATTTCACTCTTTTTTAAAAAAAGAAAATTTTCATACCTAAATATATTTAACTTGTGTAGTACTTTTCACTATTTTTAGAAGTTTTTAGATATTTAAAAGCAATGCAAAACGGACCCTTGGTATTTAGATTTTAGAATTGCCAAATTACTGGGCTGTGACTAATTATCAGGGTACCGGAGCTATGCATATCTTGGGTGACCCACAACTTTATGTCGACAATAGCGACTGATCTATTCAATAATTAGGCACATATGGAATGATAATGTCTAGTAAACAGACCTATATACAATGAATGATAGCTGATTAATGGACATTATTAAATTCCAATTAAGGCGTGCGTCAAAATCATGGTAGTCTAATTGGATCTGCAAGTGCTTTTTATAGTCCATTGAAAAGAAATCAACAAGATGAAATCTCACAAATAAGAGATGAATCAAAATTTCATCAGGCAAATGAAATGAATAAAGTAATAAATATGTGGTTTAGATAGATTCACGCATACAAGTCTATATACTTGGCTGTATTTTTAATTTTTTATCTCACAATTCAAGTCATCTTAACTCTATATTTTTTTTAATTCTTACTCAAAAGGAGCAAATTTAATAATATAACTAACAATGTATCTACAAGAGACATTGCTCTTGAAATGAAAGACACCTCTCCGTACCATGTGCAAACTCAAGTACCCCCTCACCTAAGACAAAGAATTGACTATTTTTAAGGCTTATTGGACGTCTTTCACTACAAGAGAATTGATTTTACTAGGGCTTAGCTACTTTTGTTGCAAAAGACGCACATAAATAATATGGTAATTTGCAAAATACCCATATACTTTGACCATAATTGCAAATATACCCCTATAATTTTAGAAATTGTAAATTATCCCTGCATAATTTGGTGATAATTACAAATATACTCACGTCACTATGACACTATTACTGTACTATCGTGGCGTGAGTACATTTGCGAAGTTTTGCAAACTACGTAGATATATTTGCAAAAAGTAAACATACTCATTTAATTTTTAAAATTACAAATATACTCGCATAGTTTGCGTATCTTTGCAAATATACTCATGTTATAATTGTGCAGTAATTCTTTAATATGTTTGCAACTATGGTCAAACTAAATGAATATATTTATAAATTACTCTAATATAGTGAGTCTCACATCGGCATAACCAAGTTGCACAAAACCTCTTTCACAAAAATTCATCTATTTGGCCTACTTTGATATTTTCTTTATATTGGTGTACCTTGATTATTAATTGAAAATTGACTTTAGCATTGTTAACTTAACTAGAAGACAGAGTTTCGTCTAAATTAAACATGTGCATAAGCCACATTTGCCTAAGTATATATGCCTGTAAATTATGAAAAATACCTATCTCTAATAATATAAGCATTTTTATCAAAAATATATATATACATTAGAATGTAACAATATTTTATAGAATCATTTATTTGTTTAAGAATGATATTCTATATAGTCTAAATGTTGAACATAAAACTTTAAAATGTGATATTTAAGTCAAACTATTTTGTTGCATTCATTTCACATACTTTGTAGATGCACAATGACACTATACAAATGATAATATAATGGTTGATGTGGATTTTCTATCAATCATGAAGGTAGCCTAAAATTGTTGAAATTTTAACATAATAAGTTTCATGGTAGTGGAAAGGCTTTAGCTTTTGCTTTTTATGAAACTTCTCTCATGTGATCTTTTTTATTTATAATATCTTGATGCTTGGTATAAAATTTATTTTATCTATTTATATTATCTAAGAAATCTTTTTTTTTGTTTAGTATCATTGTGCATAAGCTTCATCTATAGATGTATAAAATAAACATAATAAAAGAATTTAATTTTATCAACTTTGTTTACAAAAATTATCAATTTAAGGTTTTTGACCCCATGTCCCCAAAGTTAGATGGAACATAATCTACCATTAAATTGAAAGTGAATCACAAATCAAATCAAAGTCAATGATAGGGTGTCATAAGTGAAGACTTTTTGCAAAATCTATAATTATGGTTAAAAGGTATAAAATTATGACAATAGGGAGAGGAAAATGAAAAATATTGTACTAAAATCTTCGTATTGATGACCTATTTTGGCCTACTTCCATGATTAAACTAAAATTTAATTACTTATTGTATTTGAAATTATTTTTATGATGGTGCCAAAAATCATTTAGATTAAAGTTTTGGGTAGGTGGATTACACCTATTTAACAGTATTTATAAGATAGCCAACATAATTTCTAAGAATTACTTAGATTCATTAAAAAATTTGGGCCATTTTGAACATTAAACCACAAATCCAGCCCGTTATTGTATTTAATGTTGATTTCTAGTTAAGAGTATAAATTGTATCTAATTTAAATATTTATTTGAGTTGTTTCATTGAATAGTACATATCTACGAATTTAAATTATTTTTACTATATCATCTTAAACTTTTTAATCAAACATGTATACTTCCCAAAAAATTCTATATAAAATAATAATTTAAAAAATTAATCTAACATTCTAATGATTGTGCAGATGGATCTAAGAAATTTTCGTATTTTCTACATAATTTTAAATTTTTTTAAACAATACAACCCCATACAAAACCTCAATTAAAATGATTTTTGTACCATAATTTAGCAAATGATAATAAAAATAATGAGTGGATTGAATTTGATTCCATCATCAAATGGTCCAAACCTATCCATTCAGAAATTAACTTAGCTGGATTTCCATCAAATTGTAACCATTAAAAAAAATACGTGTTCCTATATAAGGCCGTTTTGTGATGAACTTATATTTCTTCCGATGTAATTACAAAGAACAAGTGTGCATAGAGCGACCACATTTACCTTGGTTGCAAATCATCATGGCTAAATCAACCTCAAATCCGGTTTTTATTTTTTTTCTTTTTTCTACCTATGTAAATGCAACAAGCTAGAAGGGAAAAAAAAAAAAAAAAAAAAGGAAAGAAAGGAAGAAGAGAAGAATAGAACATGACAAGAAAACAAAAGAAAATTAAGAAACCGCAGCGGATGCAATGATTGGAGCAGTGGAAATGTGGAATAGATAAATATTTGAAAAGCTGAAGGCATTCAATTTTCTCACGGGAAAATGATTGAAAACTCAGGTCAATTTGCTAGAGGTATCTTTTATAAGAATTTATAGTCGGTCTTGATCAATAAAAGGAAGTATACAAGCTTCATTTTGAAAGAACCAAATGAGCAATCTATGTATGATTATCCTTGTATCATAAATGATTTCCTTAACATCACATGAGTGATCTCATATTGGAGTAATACGATGAATACATCAAATATTAGCTAGAAGGCATAAAATAAAACGAATTGAAAAGAAAAAAGAAAAAGTGGTACTAAAATTTTTTATCCTCTATGTGAACTAGAGTATAAACCTAAAAATCAAAAAATAAAAGAAGCTTGTTTGGGAACAAAAAAAAGGACCTTGTGATTTAGATCTCGATGAGTTTCCAGTAGCCATCGAGCGGTCGCTAATTACTGTCGAATCGGGAGGAGCTGGATCCAATGAAGAAGACAAATTAGTTCCGGAGTTGGCATCGATCGTACGTTGAGGTGACATGTCAAAAAGGCTCAATCTCATTTCCATATGTATTCGCGAGTTTAACTTTTGAAGTAATGGTTAATTGATATGGTTGGATTTTTTTTTTTGTTATTGTTATGTCTATATTACAATCTAACTCTTGAGACATTCTACCAGTCTTTCTTAGAAAAATCTACATATATCCATCGAAAATTTATTTTTCTTCTCAACCAAATCTTTCTACCCGTATGATTGGAAGGAGATACCGCCACAACAATCTACTGCTGCTGTAATTGCTTGACATTTGGTCGGTTCCCAGAATCGAAATGGGCTCACCAATGTAATGGGCGAACGCCGGCTACTCCTGGCGGCATGGGTTGGTTCCATGACCTCAAACCCATCTGAAATATAATTAATCAGGAGGGAGGGCAATTTTATTCCGTTGTGCCGACCGAAGCTGGCTAGCTGTTCTCTACTCAAAACTCAACATGGTACCATTGACTTTGCATGGGTGAAGTGCACGAGGACAGAAGATTGAATCAGTGGCTGATAAATATTATATGGACAGCCGATTAAAAAAAAG
>JAXCLR010000050.1:24851568-24870896 GCA_035584095.1 Annona squamosa | reverse complement strand
TCAAACTATAACTTAGACAAACCAAGTGACTTTAATTGGAAAGGACAAAAGCGAAAAAAAAAAAAAAAGGATTGGTTTCATTTCACATCATGCAGCTAATATTCTTGAAATGAATGGAAATTCATGGAAGTAGTCATTATAATATAATTATAGTGCTTATTATTTTAACTAGAATGTTATCATTCATTTATAAATTGATAAATTAATCATTAGGATTTACCAAAATTTATTTGTTAACTCAACTTGAAGGTTTTGAGGGCCGAAAATAAATTTTTCTTAAATGAAACAATTAATTTGGTTGTATATGATATGAATTTAATTACATTTGATGTCATTGAGCTACAAATAAGCTTATGTAACAAAGAAATCAATTCTGTATTTAACTACATATGCGTCGTTGCATGTAAACAAATGAAACCATTTTTAAAAATTTGTTATGTATAATCTTTGAGGTAGCCGATTGCATATAACATTATGCAGCAAACACAGCTACAAATATTATTAAGGCTTACTATATATGTTTCTACAGTGGCTACATTTATCATTATTTGCAGCGAAATTTACATTTTACCACGAAGACATTGTTGCATATAAGCAATTAAGAAATTTTTTGGTAGTGGGTCGAGTACCTTTGAGTTAGAGTTCTAAAAGTAAGATAAAAGATTAAGGTTGAGTCAAAATTTTAAGAAATAGAATTAGGTTGAAATGAGTAAATTGACATTGATTAACCCAATTTACCACCCTCAGACCTTGCCTGGCAAAAAGCAAGACACGGAATTATCTGATTAATACTTCGTCTGGGATTAAAAAGATTAAAACAGCGACCATAGACTTAGGCATGACAAAGACTTTATCCACCACATTAACCTCTTGGTCCCCACTTGATTGTAATGTTCTTTTCAGGCTACATGCATACCCAAAGTTCATTATCACTCTCCTGCATCCCCATTCGCACGGGGAAAGAATCGTTGCTTTTAGTCAATCTCAAACCAGCCCAACGTAGCAGACTTCTTTGAAATTTAGACGGTAGACCTCTTGTCATTATATGGTAGTCCGTCCTAACTCCTAATAATATGCTTGTGGGGCATTACCTAGCCATCACTATCAATATTTGTATAAAAGGCATGTAGAAAAAACGACACCCACTTTGCAATTGCAATCTTTTCAAACTTAGCGACCAGCCAACAACCAAATTAGTGGTGCACGAGGAATTGAAGATTAGGTCTAGTATCTCAGTCCCAACCACTAATCTACAGTAGGAGATAAGCCTGTGGAGCCAGACAAGATGCCACCTGAGTCCTGATGTCACTGATCAGATTATTGTGGTCAAAAAGAATTTTGGCGTAATAGGAAATTGACATCTTTTCCTAATGCTTATATACTTAGAGAAAATTAATCTTTACCCATTTTAATTCATCTGAATATATAGCATATCCACCATCTTCTCGGACAACCCGTGTTACCCGCTGTTCTCGATGGCTTGCATTGATTGATTGCCTCCTTACAGTCAAATTTCTGGCCAACTTTTGACGTTTTCAACGGCGTTGGCCACTTAGACCATGTCTAACCAGTAGCTAGGTCCAACTTGCAGTCAGATACAATGTCTTTTTTCTACGTCCAGCTTGCAATTTTGGCAGCCTTTTATTGAATAAAAAAATCCAATTAATTAGTTATTAGCCAATGACGAAACAATGCATTGATGTTGCACTGATCAGTCTTATTCTCTAAAAAGAACTGTGGTTGACTCGTCGATGAATGGACATACTTAGAAAAGTGATCATTGGCTATTGAGCGTGACATACAAAACCACATTGATCCAGAAAAACAACCATTAGACCTCTCAATTGTCGGCCTCATAGTATGATATTATTCATTTTGGTTCGGTAGCTCAGCTGCATAATTTTAAAACGTATTACACTAAGTTTAACTTAAGACCCACTTATAAATCCTCAGTAACTTTACATCATTTTTTATGTGGGTTTGATTTTGGACTATTAGAGACCCACCAGCTTCCATATGATTCATCCTCAAACCACAACTCAACTCAAATCTGTTAGTGCCTCATTTTGCATCTAATGGCTGCTGATAATCTTGCACTATCAAACAATGTTAGCAAGCAGTTGAAAAAAATACCTATTAACATCCGTTCATAGAACATCGGCACTCCTAGAAACGTTGGTAGCATATCCGGGCATCATGCTCAAAGTTCAGGATTCGAACATTGTGACAACTAATCTGAGGCTAGTGAACGCTGTGACAAAAATTCAGAAAAAAAAAAAAAAAACTTTGGTTAGCCTAACCTAACAAGATCATAACCCTTCAACGCAGCCAGCTATTTTCTATCATAGTTAGGAAATGCTCTGGCCCACTACTCCAGTGCAAGCTAAATAGCTAATCTTCCGGACTTCCACACAATTACCAGGTCGGCAAGGAAAGTTCACGCGCGCGGAGCCGTTGAATGTAGCTCTTAGCAACAATGTCGGGCTTATTTTGCACATTAATTGCCCGGCCTTCAATCATTGGCGCTACGCACCCTACCCGTCTCACCCCCCACGCTTATCTCATTCTTTAATCCCATTGTGAGGGCCACCCACATCAGCGATTCCCAGAATCACACGCGTAGCCATCTATAAAAACTCCCATTGCATTATCAGCCCTCCCAAGAAAGAAGAAATAGAGAAAGAATACCCACATGAGGATGGCCCTTCCATGCAAGACCATGCTCTTTGTGGCCATCATGGCTGCTGCAACAGCTCAAGGCTCTAATGGGCAAACCCCCAATTCCAAGCAGCCATCTTCTTTGGTCCCACCATCCACTCAGTTTCTATACCACAGTGGCCCACTCCTAACTGGGCCTGCAAGCATCAACGTCTACCTCATCTGGTATGGAGCCTTTCCTCCATCCCATAAGGCCACCATTTCTGATTTCTTTGCCTCCTTCAATCCGTCGTCGAAGGTGTCGGGACGACCTACAATCTCAGCATGGTGGACTACTACCCAAGCATACAAAGACCGGGCTAGAAAACCAGTTTCTGACACGGTCAAGATCTCCGGCCAAGTGTCCTACACCATGGCCTCTCTGGGGAAGAACCTTAAGAAGGCTCAACTAGCAGCCTTGGTGAAGACGGCTATAACAAAGCGCATCTTCCCATCTGACGCCAACGGCGTTTACTTTGTGTTGACTGCTGCAGACATCGCTGTGGAGCGGTTTTGCATGGGAACATGTGGTTTCCATGACAGCCTTGTAGTCTCTCCAGCTCAGAGGATAGTTTATGCCCATGTGGGGGACCCTGCATCTCAGTGCCCTGGCCTATGTTCATGGCCATTTGCTGTTCCCATGTATGGTCCGCCTGGCCCGGCCTTGGTGGCACCAAATGGGGTCGGTGTTGATGGGATGATAATGAACATAGCCACCGTTCTTGCTGGAGCTGCCACCAATCCATTTAAGAATGGATACTTCCAGGGAGATGCCTTGGCCCCACTGGAGGCTGTCACAGCTTGCTCTGGAATATTTGGTGCCGGGGCATATCCAGGCTACCCAGGCAATTTGATGGTGGACCAAAGGAGCAAGGCGAGCTACAATGCCTATGGCGTCAATGGCCGCCGATTCCTCGTCCCGGCCATGTGGGATCTTCTGAGTGTCACTTGCAAGGTTGTTGCATAAAGTAAAGATTGAGAACATAGTAAGAACCCTCATGAAATACTTCCAACTGCCTGCTAGAACCAAGAGATGAATGGATATAAATATCTGCGACTATATTTTGGGTGTTTTAAGACGA
Source organism: Annona squamosa (assembly GCA_035584095.1). Taxonomy (NCBI): domain Eukaryota; kingdom Viridiplantae; phylum Streptophyta; class Magnoliopsida; order Magnoliales; family Annonaceae; genus Annona; species Annona squamosa. Next base: position 24,867,117 of record JAXCLR010000050.1, on the reverse strand, counting down.
TGGCACACTCGAAATGCAACGAAATGCGTATATTTTCTCTGTACCTGATAATAATATGCCTGAATTCTTGGCCAATCATGTGCACAGTTAATATATTCTGCTAGATATTTCATATAGAGATACATTCGAGTGCAGATATAGCTATCTTAAAATGAGCCTTATATAATCATAAAATTATAATCTACTCCACTCATTATATTTAGAATTATGTATTCTATTTTCATACCAATTTTCATTCTAATTGAATATGTGCATGGACTCTATTTAAAAATAGTACAAATTCAACATAATAAAATAATTTAATATAAATAACAACTTTAAAGTTATTTTTTCAACATGTAAATCATTTACTATAAAATTTGTATATAAATAAATAATTGTATAAAGCATCAATATATTTAAGTACATATGGAGCTCGTTTTAGGTCAAATGCACCTTTAATTATGATGTAGTTTTACTGCACATAAAAAGTTTATATATATATGAGTCATTCATGTGTAGTAAAATTGACCTCACACATATTAGATTATAATAAAATTTTATACAATTATTTATTCATATAAAAATCATCCTTTCGATGGTTTAGATATTGAAAATACTACTTTAAACTTGACATTTATATTAAACTATTTTATTATATTGATTTTGCACCATTTTAAGTAGAGACCACACACATGTCAAATTTAGATGTGATATACTAATAAAATGAACAATTTTAAATACAATGGGCGGAATAAATTTCTCATTCATGATCATAAGAAGCCACAGTGTATAGACTACATAATGCAGTTGCATGCACTGTAACATTTTCCATATATATAATAACATTTTTCCATCTTAAAATAATGCAAAATCTGTATAATAAAATAATTTAATATAAACATTAAGTTTACAATGGTATTTTCAACATCTAAACCGTCTAAAATATTATTTTTATATAGATAAATAATTGTATAAAATTTCATTACAATCTAATACGAATAGGGCACATTTTACAGGGTCTCTGTCTGTGTATATATAGTGTCAGCTTCGTGGAAAGGCATGCAAGGGAAGGAGTTTTGAAGCTTTTGGGTAGAGAATTGTATTTTGTAAATAATTCTCAAAAGATGACCGATGAGATACATTGTCTAGGACGAAATAGCCATTCACTAGTTGCCACTGATGAAAAACGAAAGAAAGAAGAGAAAATTTCATGATTCTAAGGAGTGAAAATCTCTTCTGCCTATCTTGCACAGCAACGAACCACCTTCAAAACATTATAGGCACGATAGTCAGGACCATCCATCCATCCATCAAATGTGAATGGAACAATAATGATAAGAATTCTAACCACGAAAGAATACACCAGGGTAAATCAACTCTTCTCTATTTGGATTTGATTCATTTCTTTTTTCTGTCACATTACATGGGGAGCCCTTATTAACCATCTAACATCATATTGCTAAGCATGCAATCAGGAACTGCCGAAAAACCTGTTTCGGTGAAGAAAGTAGAAACTCCTCTGCGTTAGTTGAAATCAAATAAGAAAATTGTGCCTTTATTAAGCACCCAGGCAACAGGCCAATTTGGTTTTCTGAAATGGGTGCAAAAATGGAACAATACGTCATTGTGAACACCTAGAATACAATCGTCTCTTAATCTGAGGGACTGATCATCTTCTCAGGGACCACAAGTTCATCAAATTCATGAGGATTGAGCACTCCAAGACTCATAGCCGCATCCTGTCAAAATATCAACAGTTTCATTTTCTTAATATCACCTATCCAGTAAGAAGAAGATAAAGTAAAAGAGAAACGCAAAGAAAATAAAACCCATGTTGTGTCATATGGTAAGGAAGAGCAGCAGTCTACAAATCATCATCACCTTCAAAGTAGTTCCCTCCTTGTGTGCCTTCTTGGCAACTGCTGCTGCATTATCATAACCAATTTTCTGCAAGAAAACAGAGATGATGCACCTACAGAACATATCTTGAAAGAAAACAAATTGGCAAAAATGGATGCCTATCAAAGAAAAACAAAGGAATGAACCGATAACTTACAGGATTCAAACATGTTACAAGCATCAGTGACTGCAGAACATCAGAAGGAAAATATATCTTGATCAGTAAATTGAAATTTTTCAAATTCAAGAATCTACAAATTTAGTTTCGATGATTTTCAATTACCTCATGCAATAATTTTGAAATCCTTTCACGATTGGCTTGAATTCCCCTTACACAGTTCTTCTCAAAGGAAGCAGATGCATCCCCAAGTAACCTTAGTGACTGTCAAGAAAAACAAAACTCATTAGTTATATCTTTACCACTGGCATATTTATGGCATAATTAAAATAAATAATGTCATTCTAAATAATGATGAACCAATTCGACAATAAAGAAATGGTTAAGAGAAAAAGAGTCATACACGTAGAAGCCCACTAGCAATCATTGGTTTGAATACATTAAGCTCAAAATGACCATTTGATCCACCCACTGTGATCCCTACATGATTTCCCATCACCTGCGAGGATTGCTAATTTAATTATCCTTTCGACAAAAACTGAAACCTCTAACGAAGAAAAGAGTATAATATTACCTACACAACATTCGCACACAACTAAGAACATGTTTGTGACCAAGAAAACTATTCGGATCATGTTGAATCTTGCAATGGTGCACTAACCAACCATGATGTTACAATGTTTTATCCGGATGCAAATTTCAAGAATTAATACTTTGGTCTATGTTGTTGTAGAATAAGATGATGTAAGAAGACAGGCATTACCTGAGCACAGACCATGGTAAGAGCCTCACATTGCGTTGGGTTAACCTTCCCCTGAAATGAAATACATCTTGCTTTACAATTGTAATGTCAAGAAATCAGAAGTCCAACAATTGAATCTAGCTTTTATAGACACTGACTTAAAATAAATTTAAAATTCAAGAGCAAAAGCCATCACTTGAGATGAAAAATAGGGAAGAAAAAGGGAGATTACAACAATCAGGGAAAAAAAAAAAGGTTATTACAGGCATGATACTGCTGCCAGGTTCGTTTTCTGGTAAAATAAGCTCCCCAAGGCCACAACGTGGACCACTGAACAAAGAGATGCAGGGGGGGAGTCAAGCCTGGAACACTTAAAAACAAAAACAAAACAAAACAAAAAAAGACAAGCAGACAAACAACTGAAGCAGCCAAAATGATACCTTCCCAACAACCGAATATCATTAGCAATTTTCATGAGAGATGTTGCAACAGTGTTTAGGGCTCCGCTAGTTTCAACAAAGGCATCATGTGCTGCCTGATGCAAGAATAATAAAAGCTTGAGAACAGCCAAACAGATTGTAAGTATATAGGAACAAATCAATAATGAAATTTCGAAAATGAAAGAAACGGATATAAGATGTCCTGCAGCAAACATAGTTCAATGACTTGGACAAGTGGAAGGCCACAAGTCAGTGCTGAGTTAATTTGGACTTAGTGAGTCCCATGTCAGTTCTAGATTTGAACTAGATGACCCAAGTTATGGATTCTTCTAAATCACAGCTACAACAAGTAAAATCATTTATTTATAGTCAACAAGCCAACAAAAGTGGAAAATGGTCACAAGCACGTCTCTGCTGCCACCATAGGCTGAAGGACGTGGACAAGTCCACATTGACTAGCCCAACACCTTAAGACAACTCAGATTTAGATCTGGCCAATGCAGTTCAAGATTCATAAGTTGCCCTTCCAAACTCATTGCAGGCGGGGCTCAGTTTTCCACTGGAATGAGTCAATCCAGAATAAAGTCTCTTTAAATCATTGCCATAACAACTAAAACCAACAACTTTATAAGCTAACCAGAGCTTCAAACTTGTTTTCAGCGGTGATAAATGGAAGATTAGTTTCTTCAGCTACTGCAGCAGCAATTTTAACATCAAACCTGCAACAGATGTGAGAAAATAAGCACAAAACCAAAGGCTCTGTGTAATGGAATCATAAATAGCATGAGTATTATTGTTAAGTGAAAAATATGACTGATTCAATTCTCCAACTATCAGATTAAGAACATAATACTCTTAAAGAAACATATGGAAAAACTAACTAGGAAACAATAAATTCAATGAAATGAGTGTGATAGGATGTCTGAAACATATAATACTCATACACCATCTCTCAAGTCAAATTTTGGGCTCTCATAATCAAAAGTTCATTTTTACAAAAATGGGCCCCCTAGGTGTTTTACCAACACAAACAACAGACCCACCCAGCAAAGACAAAAATGAATACAGAGTTACCAAAAACCAGACACTTTCATGCTGAGAATGCAGATTTCTTATATAAAACGTGATAGATTTTGCATCTTCAGAATGACACAAAGGTAACGAAAAGAAATGCCAGAGTAGAAGTATAATGTAATGTAAAAGAACATAACACCATGTTTTGAGATGAAATAACCATTAAGAGAATATAAACTCATAACAAGGATTTCCTCAATATAAAGATCAGCAGAAGCCATAGGCAGCCAGACTGATAGATAGCAATAACATAGAATCACACAGAAACAAAACAAAGTTCATACCCTTTTTTTGAATTCAAACCAGTTCCCACTGCAGTACCTCCTTGTGCAAGCTGTTCAGAGGAAAATTTTTTTAGATGGGGACCATGAGAGGAATAAAAATCAATAATGGTAAAAGAGGCAGCCCTCACAGGCTGCGCTCTGCCAAAAAGGAACTCACAGAAGATGAGGACCTCAAATAAAACCAAATAAGTTTCCATATCTAGGAAGTAGAAGCCGCTCATTTTAGCAGCAATAATAAGAAATATTCAACAGATAAGAATCTGCTCAGACAACTATATCATTTCATGATGACTCAAGCCAATCACCTGATACATCCGCGGAAGAGTACCTAGGACTCGCTCAATACCATATTTCACCTGTAAAAGGGAATTTAATAAGATCTACAAAATGAAACAGAACAAACTCACTGAAATTTTCAAGTCATAAAGACCAGATCAACTGAATGCACATACATATGCAGGTATTCATACCCATGCTTGTACCAAAGGATTCATAAAGCCAACCATAAATAGATTGAAATTTTCTACAGTCATTATACTTCAGAAGTGCCATAACGGCAGCAACTCAATGCACATGCATCTGGATCCATACATGACCATGCGCATAGAAAGGATTTCAAAAGATTAAGTTTTGAGAATTCTATGGTTACACAATTGTCTGTACAATCTTGTGTTCATGCATATAAAAAGCAGCCGCTTGGGAAAAAATCAAATATACATAGACATACAAGAGAGGAGGAGAGAATCCACAAACAAATGCTTTTAGTATTAAAAAGAAGTTTACCTGGGTTGTATAACCACTAAACTCCTGTCCCAGTGTTAAGGGTGTTGCGTCTTGAGTGTGTGTACGCCCAATCTTAATAATGTCTTTAAACTCAACGGTCTGGAAATACAGAGAGAGGTCAGAATGAACTCAAACAGGAAAGGAAATATTGTGAACTGAAAGCATAGAGAACATTCTTCTGTATTCATAAAAGCTAACGTAATGACTTAGGAACAGAATTTGCTGACTGCATAAATGTCACAAGACCTGATGGGGAAGACGATCTAAACCCCGATGCATCTTGATCATGCTAGCGACAAGAAAACTGCACAGCATCTTGCAACTAGAAAATGCAAATACAGCTCATAATCTGCATTTCGCAGGAATGATGAAGCTCTTAAAATAAATTTAGATGGAATAGACAATTATAGCTGGAGCAGTCCTTTCCTCCATCCCATTTCAAACGTACACAATGAAATGATGAGCTAGAAGTAGAATTGCCGCCCCCAAAAAGTTCTAAAATGTTTTGGAATTTTTAACTTAATTTAACAGTAGCATTTCTTTTATTTCAAGCATCTAGGATGCACAACCTTCACCCTCAGCCTGAATTTTTTTTTTTTTTTTTTTTGGTTTCAATTTTATAGCATACAACGGTTACGAGTAGGAAAATTCTAGAGCAGGAACAGTGATCACCTATTAGCAATTAGATTTTTCAAAAAATTCAACCATCAAAAGCAAATGATAGACCATTATCCTCAATTCAACCATCATAACTATCAAAAACCAGTGGCAAAAAAATTGGTCACAGAGATTCTGCCCATGTTCAAGCCAAAACATCATGTGAATGTGTGTAAGGGATTATAATGATACCTTTGCATGAAATGAAGAATGTAACTGTTTCAATCTTGGAATAAACCTTGAATTAATTTCAGTTGCCGCAGCTATGTGCATGACCTGGTCAACACATAACCAAATTAGTAAGGTTCGACAAGAAAGCATCCTCATGAAAGGATACAAAAAAGGAAAGCTACTTAATAAATGAGTGGAAAATCAATCCAAGAAGACCATTGGGAATAGCATTGAAGACAATCCAAAGACGAAAAATACGGGCACAAAAACTTCCAAGATTGGGGAATATGCATCATACAAAGTTGATCTGACAGAAAGTGAAACTATTTTACCTTTTTGTCTGGAGTAACCATATTCCATGACTTACAACTAGTTATACCAGATCAATATTTTATTAACATGAAGACTCAGGCATGTCACCTGACCATTATTGAAAAGTAAGGAAGTGTATCTAATATGGGTGTCTTATAAGTAACTATCCTCCCTCTGTTATAAATTGGTTACTTGTTCATACTCCAGAAAACCTGTATGGCATTAAGGCATTTCAATTACTTAAAAAAATTTACAACATCCATCATTACCCTATGGTTGTAAGTCGTGTCAGCAAGTTAGCTCTCAATGAACATTTTAAAAAAATGGATCTCTAACTATAGAAATAGTTTCCATGGTGGAAATTTCAAACAAGGTCACAATGTGACATCAGAACACAGCAAGAGAGAATCACCAGATTCCATGCACAAATTTGGAGCATTCTGCACTATTTCATTGATCCGCTTTTAGCAATGTGCAAAGAACGTGTGTACATATCACTGCACACTGTGATCATGAAAATAACAAAGTTCCTGAATTTGGAGAACCTTTTAAGCCACTAGTATACAGGGCAGCATCTCAACAGGACAATAGGTGATCAATGGCTGTGAAGCAGGGGGCTGCAAATACTATACTCAAGCAAATGCAATTTTGATTAAAGAGATATACTTGATGGAAAGGAAAATGTTGTAGAAGCATTATACATAAAATACGAAAAGACCTGAACTTAGGAAAGAAAAGACTTACAGTTGGGAATGTATCATTTGAAGATTGTGCCCGGTTGACATGGTCATTGGGATGAACAAACTTTTCACCACATTTATGACCAAGAATCTCGGATGCTCTATTTGCAATCACCTGCACATAGTGAATAAATATGTAACATAGTGCATAACCAGTAGGTACAAGGAGATGAGAAAATGGATTCATCACAAATCAGAACACAGCTAATAAGCTATTCTAATGAAAAATATACCTCTCAATATGAGTCATTTGATTTAAAAGATTCACATCAAAATACACTTGTTCTCTCTTATTCTTTTTCTTTTTCTTAACTAAGATGTACATGTACATTTTAAGCATGTTAGTAACGGTACCTGTATTTGGACCTTCAAAGACCTGATCGGAAATCAGAATAGAGCCAATAAGCTATTCTAATGAAAAATACCCTCTCAATGTGGGTCATTTGATTTAAAAGATTCACAGCAAAATATACTTGTCCATGCTTATTCTTTTTATTTTTCTTTTTTTTCTCAACTAAGATAATACATGTACATTTTAAGCATTTTGAGTTACAATGCCTGTATTCGGACATTCAAAGACCTAATGGACCATACTCAGGAGTGGGCCGGTCATATTTTTCACAGTAGTTATCATTCATGTCTTGTATCCAGCATTGTTACTTTCAGGAAAATACTTTGCTGAAAACAAAGGTAATGTATTACCATGGTACGGCCTCACAAAAATCTGGTTATAGCTTATCAGGTCTAAAAATAGTTAATTCAAGAGAAAAACAACTATTCAGATCTGTGTACAGTTTTAAAATTCTCAGAACCATAATTGACATAATCTTTACCATCCTATAATAATACCTTCATAACACTTTTTTGGCCAGTCGATTGCCAAATGAATTCAAAATGAATTGTCCATGGATTCCCCCTGATGACAAGTAAGCAATACCTGAAGCTAGATGCACGGAAAGACATGATAATATTGAAATTCATGAATTCCCTGGTATTTTGCACCATCGACTATTTAAGTTCATACTGACTAGCACACGAAGCTGATAATGACAACCTTTTGGTAGATTCCTTACTACTCAGTGGTGCAGATCATTCGAGAATGATCTGACATAAGTAGAAAGAAGTATTCCTAGAGAATGACATGGTCCATGTTCACCATTGTTGCTTGCATTTAACAGTTGGCCTTGAGGTCAATCCTATGTTGGACAGCGCTGGCATATCAGTTGGGTCAACATGAGCCTCAACAATTACAAATTTGAATATCCTAGGCAAATGATGAAGCTTGACACCTGGTTAACTGTCCACATACAGTCACAAGAACTGCGCAGCCTGCCACCTAAACCAGCTAAAAGCCAGCCCCTAAACAACAGCAAGCAGCAACACTGGTGATGTGACTTGGATGGTAATGGTGAGGTAGTGTGCGCAGGATAAATTACTATATTATTCAATTGCACAGGGAGTAAGTGCTCTCCAATTGCCTCCCTGAGCCCAGATAGGTCAGTTGATAGCCAGTATATTACATACTCTTTGGTCCTCTTCCAATCAATTTACTTTTAGCACAATATCTAAAGTATTTTCATGATGATATTCTCTTTACTAGAAAGCCTTCAACTTCCTAGACTTCATCTGATATTAAGGAAGTTCTGCATGTTAATTCAACTTCTGCACTACTTGCTTTCCCATTTTTTAGCATGGTCGAAGATAAAACAATTTTGACAGACATTTCCAAAGGCATAATACGTGTGAACCATGAAAAGCTGAAGGTCAAATAAAATATCAAAGAAATAGCTTCAAGCAGGCTTTAGTTACAACAGGATAAGTCAATAGGCGGCAAGACTAAGGAATCATGTGATGTCCTTTGTTCAGAGCTATAAACGTATATATCAAAGGATACCTTCTAGGGTGTGTTTGGAAAGTGATAAAACTTTGTTGAAAAGTTTTTGGTATAAAAGTGTTTAAAATGAGAGAAAATGATATGATATGATATGATAGGAGTAATGATAAGGAATAAAAATAATAAAATTAAAATAGATAGGTTAGTTGCATGGGTAGTTGTGTAAAAATGATTGAAAAGTAGGGTAGTTCGTATGGAAAGATGTGAAGAAATAATTAAAAATTGAGATAGTTGTACGGAGTGAAAAGTTTTAAGTGACAAGTATTATCTGTTAACAAACACACCCCCAATTTACCAATGGCACACTACAGAGAACATAGAAACTAGTAAGTCTAACACTTGCTAGTTCCTATAGTTCACTAACCTCATTGGCGTTCATGTTACTTTGAGTTCCACTGCCAGTTTGCCATATGACAAGAGGAAAATGCTCATCCAGTTTTCCCTCAGCAACTTCTTGAGCAGCCTGCATTACTGCTTTTCCAATAGTTGGATCAAGACCATATTCCATGTTCACCTGCAGCAGAAATTACAACATTATCCTTGCATGAACTAAAAAGAAGCAGCCAAAATCACGATTATGCAGAAGAAACAGCAACTCCGATCTTTCTGCTCATTTATAGGGGATATACAGATGCAATCAATCTACGTTGTTGACCCATTTGAAATCTTGTCCAAATTCATGGGAAATTGTTTTGAGAGAGAACCTACAGAATAAACGCATTTTATTTTTCCAAATTCCAATTTCTCTCCCATCTATTGCTTTCTTTCTTCACTCAGAGCAAATAGAAAAGGCAAAATAAAGGGAAAAAAAAGATAACTTATCTTTGAAATAAAACTAAAAATCAAGGTATGTTTAACTGAACTGAAGTGCAAGTAAACCTACTTGAAATATTGGAATAGGGAGTAAATCATCTAGGAGGCCGAGTCAATAATTTCATAAAAGCTGGGAACTCAATAAATGTGTTTCCCACAAAATTCAAACCAACATGGAATGAGAGATCCTCACAAATCTTCTGCAATTTCTTGGCATCAAACCATCAAAATGGTTAATTCTATAGTTTAGTGATAAGCCAAGCAATGCTTTACTAGGGAGAGTGATGGGCCATCATGGAAAAATGTCAATGAGCTTTATAAGGGGAAAAAATAGACTAAAATTGACAAGAAAGCCAAGCACCACAAGCCAATATACTTACTAATGACAACCCAAACTCAGAAGTTAACATATCACTACAAAGCAGAAAGCAGCAATAAATTTTGAAAATAACGCTCATTTCTATAGGGGTGTTAATGGTCATAGTCAACCCGTCAACCCACTCGTCCAACCCATTTATAAATGAGTTTGGGTTGGGATTTTTGAATAAATGGGTTACGATTCGCCAACCCGTTTAACCATTTAATTAAATAAATGAATTATGGTTAAGATTTTATAACTCATCAACCCGTTTAGTAACCCACATAACCTGTTTAACCCGTTTAATTCGTTCAACCCATTTAACTCACTTAACTCATTAAAGTTATATATATATATATACACATCTAAACTTCTTAGTTATTTTCCCTTTCTAAGTCTTCCTCCAGTTACCTAATTTTCATTTTTCCACCGCTGCCCTAATTCCATTTTTCCGTTATTGCCCTATTTTCATTTCCTCTACGCCAAAAACACCCTCTCGTCTCTCCCTGCGAGATCATCAGCTACTAGAGTTTAGCCTTTCAGGTTATTTGATATACAACCCGTTAACAACCCACCAACCCGTTTATTAAATGGGTTGTAAATGGGCTAGGGTTGAGGTTTTTTAAATGGGTTAATAAACGGATTAGGATTAAGATATTTTAAATGAGTTAGGATTAGGATTAAACTCCAACCTGTCCAACCCTATCCATCGACACCCCTACATTTCTATTATTCTTTTCCCTTTTTTATCACAATAATGACTTCCTGGAGGTTTACGTAAATAACTTATTGAAGTATATACATACAATAATTCAAAAGAACATAAATCAACCTTTGCAGCACATTTCTTTAGGATCCCAAAGGCGCGGATGATCTGTTCAGGCATCCGTTCACGCACACCACCAATATCAAAGTTCTGCAAAGACCTTTGAGTCTGAGCCCCCCATAGCCTGAAAGAGAGTTAGAGACTCATCAAAGTCATTATTAATAGGATTTAGCACGCAAGATGGAAGCAAAATATGTTTGCCCTTATGAAAGGAACAGGACACAAACCAGAAATCTGAGAGATACTCAAGTAAACCACAGCAGCTGCAGCACTGATCATGACATAGTGAGCAGCTGAATGGCACACTTAGCAATTGAAAGAAACAGGTTCATCTCATAGCTAAGAGAAAAGCTTTCATTTGGGATAGTGTCAGGCCAATTTGACATTATGTGATGCCAAAAACGTGTCCCACTCCCAAATATGTAATATAAATGCCGGTTTATTGTTACTAGATATGAACCTACTCATGTGAGCCAGATTTCAGAAAGTTTGTGCTGGCTATGTGCACCTCAGACATGGACCAGTCTAACTAGACAAATTCATTTAGCAAATAGTTCAATTGCAAGGTGATAAAACAGGATGGATCTAGGATCATTACAGAAACACACCGTTTGGCATTATCATCCCCATTTAAATGACAAACAGATTCCGTAGAATTGAAAATTGGTGCTATCACATTTTGAGCATAACATATCATTTCAGATATTAAATTCATCCGAACTTTATCTTCTAATGTTATTGTCTATGCAGTCTCTAAACAGGGTATCTAAATCAACTTGGCATCCACGAATAGTTTAGTACCAATGAATCCACATTTTCAATCTGTTCATATATAAAAAAAAATTGGAATAAGTCATGCTTCGATTTGGGGGCAACTGGCAAGCAGTCCCAATGATCCAGTGAGCCAGACAACAGTCTGTCATTCCATGCCGTGGATGGACTATAAGTCGAAATTCTCTAGTTCATAGATTCTATATGCCAACCTTGGCAACAAGCGCTTCAGAGATCCAGATCAGTACTCTGTTACTCTCTCTGTTCTATAAGCATTTACTCAATAAAAGAAATTTAATGAAATACAGGCAACACTGTGCCCAAATTCAAATACGAAATACGTTCTGCGCATTCTCGATACGCTATTGCAAGGTAAGGAAAACACGATTAACGGACAGAAAAAGAGACAGAAGAAGAGACGAACTTATCGGACGGAACTTGTATCGGACCAAATGTATCTCTCTCCTCCCTGAAAGAAGTCGACAACAAGCCCCTGAAGCTCAAACACAGCGTCCCTGATGTTAGAGACGAAGTCGATATAGACGACAGACGACGAGACGCAGCAAGCATCGCCATTTTCCCACCAAAAATCCTACGAAAGGACCGAAATTTTAGTTGAAAAAGAATCAGAAGACAAGAACATGTCGTCCAGAAGCTTTCGAAAACCGAAATCGCACAGAAAGAGAAAAAGGTTCAGCAGCTAATTCCAAGGAAAAGAGCCCAAGATCAGCTAAAAGAAAGAATCGCACCGAGCTAGAATCGCACCGAGCTAGAGGGAAATGACCCCGAGGCAGGAAAACTTTCGGAATTCTGAGCTCTAGCAGGCAAAGTTCGCCGGAGACGGAGGGAAGCCAGGGAATATGGTGTGCGGGCGCGGCGTTGAGTTCTCGTATATCTGTGATGGGCGATTGGGCCTTTGATTCTTCTAGTATAATTAGAAAGTTCGCACTAACGCGCACGTGACCGATTTTCGCAGGGTTTTTTAGACCGATTTGTGCAAGTTATTTTGACCGGCTGAATGCGGGCCAACACAAAATGCTTTCAAATTCAAGTTTTATTTATCAGGATTCGGCAACATTAATAGCACACGTTAGTAGAGTTAAGTTTATTTAAAAACAAATGAGTAAGATAACGAGAAAAAAATACGAATGAAAAATAATTTGTTTGGCATAACCTTTTTTGATATTTATATATCATGACGACCTAATATTGTACTGTGGCACATTTATTACCTCAATGATAAAAAATTCATTACAACACTTCTAGCGAGGTAAATTATGAAAAATCCTTTGGTGTGGGAGAGGATTCAAACTAGGGTGAGCTAAATTTCAGCACCCCCAAATAAGGGTGCAACTTGGGTAAGGATTCCATGGGCACTTATCGACCCGACCCTAATTTGGGTAGGGTATGGTAGAAAACATTACCCATAGGTATGGATAGAGTATAAATTATTACTAGTCTCCTCAAATAGGTACGGGTAAGATAGATACGTTTGGTACCCAATTTAAATTTAAATGAATTTTGTACTTTGTAAAGTATAAGTTTAAATGAAGTTATATATACGTCATTGACTTCAGAAAGACTCTTATAAATACGCTTGTGACTTATTATTATAATATATTAATAGTTTTAATGATTGGGTCACAATGATTTATACTTCATATTTTTATATAATAATATAAACAATAATATATGTATTTATGATTTTAAAACATAAATAGATATTATTTTATATTATTTAAAATAACATAGAAATTTTAAAAAAATATTATATTTGAGTATTAAAGGAATCGATTTGAAATCGAAACCGAAACCAACCCTATAGGTAATGGGTATAGTAGGGTATACTAGGAACCGAACCAATAAATGGGTAAAATAGGGTAGGCCTTTTACAAATAAGGTACGGGTATGGTAGACCACTACTCGAACCGAACCAACCCGAGTTGCACCCTTACCTCCGGATATCACGCAACCACAAGGCCAGTTACCTAACTTTAGCGCATGTTAAGTTCCTACAAACTTACTCACCCGCGGTTGTAGGAAGCACAAGGAAATTTGCTTAGGCCTTGTTTGTTAAATGGCTTATTCGTTTCCAAAACATAATAAATTGAATTTTCGTTTGGATAACATTTCAGCTAATGGATATGTTTATTGCTATTTCTAGATTAAAAAACACCTTAGAAGCGCTTAATATAGAAGCTCCAAAATATAGCTTCTATTAAAAATAGTCGTACATTTTCTCTTAAGCAAAAGAAAAATAATCATCTCAATGCCAAATAGAGCCTTAATATTTTCCTGTTTTTTAACACTATCAAAAGTTTCAAAAGCATTAACGATAAATTTTCAAAAAACAATTCGCAAGCATAAGCATAAGAAGGAAGATAGAACCCATGACTAAACAAGTCTATCACCTCGACCGCCCATTAGAAAAGTGTTCTCTTGGTGACTAATATAATCTGCTATCGAATAGACACGAATGTGGCATGAGAGAGTGCTAATACTATCCTAATCGACGTCCTTTTACTCCGTTCGGTCACACGAGGTTGGCAACAGCTGCTTGAGCTGATGGAAGAAGCCGCATTACTCGACCGACATCTGCCATTAAACGGTAAGGACTATGTCTGTAAGGTGGTCTCAGATTGCGTGATGATCTGACCACTATGATCCAGACCGTTCATCGAGAAGTTCACACGTAACTCTATGTGGGGTCCGCGTCATGTGGAGAAAGTTCTTGTTATTTTTATGGCGGCGTTTTACCGTTTTAGAACTTCTAGAAAACGCGAGTCATCCAGCATGGGCTTCTGCCGTTGATTTTGGACCCATTCGTAACGGTTGAGAAATGGATTTCCTCACCCACCAAACAGCTGCTGGAAAATTGGAATCAGAAGGCGTGCAACTTCGGTGCTTGCTGACAGTCATCTACCGACCTAGCCTTAATTTGGGTATAATAAAGTAGAAAATATTATCTATATATTGTACAAATTATTATTTAATCCCTCAAATAAGATACGAATAGGGTAAATATGTGGGGTACTTAAAACCGATTTGTATAAGTACTTATATGGATAAATTGGGGGCCGTTTAGCATAGGTTAAAAGTTTTTGACATGTTTTGTGTCTTAAAAAAAACATCAACCCTCAATTTGATAAATCGTGGTGCGTGCATTAACTGCATTGGCTTCGTACGGGCAGTCAATTTCATCCAAAGAAAGCTGGTCTTTGTAGGGTGTGGTGAATGGTGAAAATAAGCAGCTTATGGTAGTCTTAGATAGTGGTAACAAGTGCAAAAATATAGCATTAGGGTAAAGTGAAAGCTCAGTCCCTTGAAATGATGTTTTTTTCTCAAATTCCCCATTGGTTAAAAAGTTTTACTAGAATATATGAGTTTTACCCATTGCCAAACAGCCCTAGTTAGGTGTATAATGATGACTTGTGTGCATGTCCATTTTAACAAATTCAAATTCAAATAAATCTAATGCCTTATAGAGTTATGAATTGTAAATTAAAAAACCAGTTCGGTTTTATATATATATATATATATATATATATATGTCATTGACATCTAAAAATCTTTTATAAATAAGCTCGTAAATTATGATAGTAATATATTAATAGTTTTAATTATTGAATTGTGACAACTTATACTTTATATTTTTTCTATAATAATGTAAATATTAATATATGTA
>JAXCLR010000050.1:24818513-24851468 GCA_035584095.1 Annona squamosa | reverse complement strand
TAATAATGTAAATATTAATATATGTATCTGTGATTTTAAAATATAAATGGATATTACTTTTTTTATTATTTAAAATAATATAGAAATATTTTTAAAAAAATTGTTTTTAAGTATTAAATGAACTAATTTAGAACTGAAACTAAAACTATCAGTAATAGATAATATAGAGTATACAAAGAACGGAACCAATAAATAAATATGGTAGGATAAATCTTTTGTAAATAGAATATAAGTAGGGTAGACAAATACTCAAACCAAACCCGCACGAATTGCATCCCTAGAATTAACTCAGTGCTTTCCATGATACATCATCAAATATCAATCCTCAATCCTCGTTGGACCATGCGTTAGAATAAAAGTATTTGGACTATAAGCCGATTTCATTGTCTAGGTTGTGGAAAATGTGCTTCGTCAATTCTGCTATTTTTAACCTGAAAATAATTGTTCTATTTTTATGCGTATCTATTTTCTCAATCATTATTTTATTTCAGGAGCACTTTTATAAAACCTCCTCTTTATGTAATTTCTTTATTTTTTACATTTAGATGGTTGATGGAAAATCTATTCTATCCATTACATTTAGCATCATTTATATTACACGGAAATTTTTCATTTTGTTTAATTTCATGGTATATGTGTCTGATCTATAAATGTGTAAAATCAATATAATAAAATAATTTCTTGCTAAAATAGCAATTTAAAGTAATATTTTCAACATCTAAACCATCTAAAATATCATAAATATGTGGATAAATGGTTATATAAAGTATTGTTATATTCTAATATATATGTAAATAAATCTAATCATTTTTCCTAATTTACACATAAATGTACATATTTTTGAGCAAATGTGGCCTATGCACATATTGAATTTGGATGAAACTTAATTTCTTAACTAAATAAATAATGTTAAATATAATGAATGAATTAGATTTTCCATCGAATATCAAAATCTTAAAAATAGAAAAGATTACACTAAATCTTTTCTATATTAAAAACGTGTCCGATCTTATTCTATTTACTTTATTTGTTCTATTTTTGAGTAGGATCCCAACTGATTTCCTGGGAATTCATTGGTCTGAGCCAATTTTGATCATTGAATTCAAATGTTTAATTAAGCATCTAAATCTTATTTAAATCAAGACTTTGTGTGGGTTGTTATTATTTATTCATTAATATCGATTTATTAATGTCGTTTAACTTTTATATGAATTTTGGATAATTTGAAAATATATTCACTAATTTGATTAAAATTGCAAATATACTCACATAGTTTTAAAAATAACAAATAATCCCTACATAGTTTAACTATAATTGCGAATATATTTACACAGTTATGAGGTCATTTGAAGTGAACCAAATGTTTGTCGTTAAGAACACTATAATCACCAATTTAATTAAAATAACTAAAATACATTAGAACTAACACTACATGTGAGATAGCGTAAATAATAGTAAGGCGGGTCGAATCAACAGAGTGGTGATAAGATTTTAAATTGTTTGAGATCAATATAGAGAGAAGAGAGACTAGGGGAGGCGAGAAAATGAAGAGAGAGAAAGAGAAGTTAGAATGTAGAGAGAATAGAGAAAGAGAGGAAGTAGAAAGAGAAGTGGGGAGAGAGAGAACTAGAGAGAAGATAGAGGAAAGAGGTAGAAAGAAAAGGTAGAGAAAAGGAAAATGAATTAAAAAGAGAGGAGAGAAAATAAAAAAAGGTAGAAAGAAAGAGAAAGGTAAAAGAAACATAATAATAGAGAGAAGGAAAGTGCAACTAATTAACAACAATGTAATTTAAATCTAAATTGGGAAAGTAATTAAAAAATTACAGAAATAAAATTTAAACTACAAAAGCGGTAAATGAAAATGCATTAAATTTAACCTAAAATTACAAAGTAGGAAATAAAGTATAAAAGCAATAAATCTAATCTAAAAAGTAAAATTGTAAATTTAACAACTACAAAATACTGAAAATGAACTACAAAGCAAAAAAAATAAGAATTACATCACCCAGGTGTGAAGAACAAATCTCCACCTTATGGAAATTTTATTGCTTAGCCTCACACATTTGATAGGGGCCCGCAAGGAGTGGTCCCCACCATATGAGGGAGTGGATTTTTTGGTGCACGCATGGCTGCTGTGTTGCAGCTGGTCTGCATCGATTTCTACTCGTGATGAATGTTAGCAAGTAGCCTACTACTTTGAGGTTGATTGGAGCAGAAATCGGCAGCCATGAAAATCAGACTAGGGAAGACGGTGGAGTATCGAACCAAGCTTAGTTCCATATTCCTATGGTGCGGTCCACGTTAGTGCTCATGCAGACCCCTTAGTGAATGATATACACCATTAAAATCATTTTGTAACCTTGCTAAAGTTACATGATAAACACAATAAATTAATTAAAGCCCATCGATTACCTCCATTTTATTTTATTTCCAAATTGATATGACATTAAAGCACGATGACTCATTTTATAACAAAATTCAATAAAATTTCACATAAAACCAGCATTTAATTAATACATTTATACTTAAAGGTGTGAATTTACTATGAAATTACACTAAAATTTTGAGATTTATCTCCTTTACTACACTATTATAGAGTAGGTATTTTTACAAAGACATACAAACTATATTGATGTATTTGTAATTTACGAATATTTTTACAAATACACTCATGTTATGAAGTTGTGGTAATAACGTCATAACTGTATAGGCATATTTGTAATTATGGTTAAACTGCATATGGTTATTTGTAATTTTGAAATTATGTAGATATACTTACAATTTTGATCAAATTAGGATGGAATATTTGTGAATTATCATAAATTTTAAAGCTTTTATAACACAAAAATTTAGGTAATTTGTAAATATACCTTCATAGTTTCAAAAATCACAAATAACATCTATATAGTTTAACCTTAATTACAAATAGTATCTGAATCCTATACACTCAGGTGCATTTAGCTTCAGTCTACCTAGGTACAAAATTTTATTTTTTACTTTTTTGAAAATTTATATAAAACTATTAATTTAAGTATATTTAGCATGCGCGTTAAGCTTTTAAGAGTTGTCACTTTAATTAATCATTTAACTAAAAGGGAGATCAACTGCCTCTGATCTCCCGAAAGGGATCTCCCTGAAAGACAGCAACATTCTCCCAAGTCTTTCAACTTTACGTTCGTGGGAAGAAGATGAGTTCATAAGTTCCATACTCTGCACGACCTATCGTGCACTTGAGGACCGGCCACTGCTCTTCCGGTGCACATAACCATCGCATGAGAACTTTTTTTTATAACTAGCAGCCCACACATGCTTATACGCATGCAACCATTTTTTGATCAAAACCATCCGTCTTACCACTAATTTCAATTGCACATTAAAATAAATTATTTAATGATAATTATAGACTACATGCATGCAATTAAATGAAATGGTTAATTTGGCACTGAAATTGCATGAATAATATGTTGACTATTGCTAATTTTACCCTACTCATGCAATAACATTAAGTGGTTAATTTTATTTGAATTTTCGAAAGCTATTCGAAAAATTATGCATTAATGATTTTACTACTTTTTATTAATTTAAAATTAACCTATTTTCATGTAAATTTATGTTTTAAAATTTATAAATAATTATCAATATTCATAATTGTATACACACTCTTATTTATCGTTATTTTATAAATGTTATTGATTAATTTATATTTGATGATTTTGATTATCTTCATTTTCTAGTTACCCCCAAAGATCTAAAATATGTAGTTTTAAAAATCATCAAATAAGAAAGGATATTATCTTGATTTCTTTTACAACAGATATTATATTATAGTGATTTCATGAAGCAATTTATATTTACTGAATTTTGAATATCTTTATATTTTTGTTACCTAAAGGGCCTAAAATATGCAATATTCAAACATTAAATAATAAGAGATAATATTTTTTATCTCATAATAGAAAATTTCAATATAGATCGTTATAAATAATTATTGACATTCATAATAGAAAAGCATATGCTTTTATATTATTGTTTATCATTTAAGTATATTGAATATTGATTAAATTTGTAACATAATTGAACAATTTATGTTTGGTGAATTTTTGTTCACCTTCATATTTTAGTTGCCCTGCAAATTCTAAAATATGTAGTTGATCAAAATTTTATCAAACAATGAAGAGAATATTTTACAACTTTTTTCATAATAAAAATTGCATTAAGAAATATCGGATATAGTTTTGCCTGCAGGAGGCTATAATTCAAAATTTCTGTCAATAATTAGTTATAATTGCATAAATGCAGAGAATCTTTTGCCCGCGGATGAGGATATCTTTGACTTTATGTTTCTTAGTTAATTATTAAAATTTATTTATTTATTAATAGAATTAATGCATATATAATCATGCATTATTGTTTGTATGATACTTATGAATTTAGCCATGATTAAAATTTCACACAATAGATTATTAGAATTGTAAATAATAGTTATCGGAACCTTCATCATGATATAAGTTTAATGATGATTGCTAAAATAGTGACTTAAGCTTATTTGCAGTCTTATTTATCTTATATTTTTGTGCTAAGTTGTCCAAATTATAATGATTGATATGAGCAGCTTCTTATTACATTAAAGTGTCTAAATCTAAATTTATCCCTTCTAATTAAAAGACCTACACCATAACTGATAAAAGTATTAATGAATAGAATGTTCAATTTGAAAAATGAGAGCATTGCAATAGATTGTGTCTAATTAGCATTTAGAGCACAATCATAACGAATGTTAGAAACTTTATTCTTGATAATAAAAGTGTTAAAACATTTCTTAACTCAACTAAAGAATAGTTTAGTGGTTCAATATCAGAAATGCTTACTACTAAATTGATTTCTATAAAATAAAATATACTAGTGAAGTATGCAAGTTATTATGGAAATATCTAACATAACTAGAAAGTTTAAAGCATTGGAAATGATAGTCTCTAATTCTTTATTGATTATATTTGTGCTCAATTCTTTTCATCATAATTCTTATTTTTAGATAAAAACACATAAGGAAATATGACTATTAAATATACTAATGTTTAAATGTGTGCAAAAGGAAGAAAGACTAAGGTAAAAAAGTTTACTAGTTATCAATTTTATGATAACAATTAAGCAACATAGTTAACAAAAGAAAAAGAAAGAAATTTTCCACAAAGATAAGTAATGAGATGATAAATGTTACTTTTGTTATAAGAAAGGACATTTTAAATGAAACTGTAATGAATGCTTAGTTAATGTATCGACTTTAGCACTGTTATTACACCATTATAATTAGTTAATTTCGGTAATTAACTTTGGTATTTATAAGTTGTTTAATACTAAACACTATTTAGATCTACATAATGTCTTTTGTATTTCATTAATATTTTGAAATTTAATTTGCCAAAAAAAATCTTGAATTTTAATATCTTTACCAAAAGTTTATATATTAGGTAATTTATTTAATTTTGATAACTCAAAGTTCAATTTATTCCATTTTAGTTGATATAGAAATAGTATGTAATGATCTAATAATTTTAAATTACTCGATTTCGATAAGTTATCTACAATGAATATGTTTGTTGGTATTAAATGTGAAACAATTATTTTACAACTGCATTTATCATTACTTTTCACATTATATTGAAAGTAAAATGAATTATTATATTCATTGATGGCTTCTCACATTATAGATTTATTTTTCTATTATTTTGTGTTTTTAAATACCTTCAAAAATGTCCAAAGAAATCATGGAAAATAAATAAGAATATACAAGTTGTGAGACTTAATAATAGTAATAAGTTTTATAGTGAGCATTATCAATTAAGCTAAATCTTTGGACCTTTTCTTTTGTTACATTCTTATAAAAGAGTAATATTTAGGGTGTGTTTGGCAATGAGGAAAAAATGTCAACTTAAAACTTTTTAATCTAAAACTTTTCACTCTCTATAATTATCATATTTTTAATCATTTTTTCACATTTTCCCATACAATTACCCTACTTTTCAATCATTTCTACGCAACTACCTATACAATTAACCTATCTATTTTAACTTTATCATCTTTATTCCTCATCATTACCCCTATCATATCACATCATTTAATAATTTTTATTCGCAAAAATTTTTCATCAAAAGTTTTATTCATTCTCAAACACACCTTTAACTTAAATATTTTACAAGAATTAGTGACATTAAAACATTTAAGTTCATTAAAAATTATGAAAATAGTGGCATTACAACTCCATAAAATGTGGAAGTTAAAGAAGTTAGGGATCTTTTTCCTCGGTAACTCACTAACAATTATAAAAATTGAATTTGTTAATTATGATATGTTAGATCAATAGTCAGGAAATATCATGCTACCAATTGAAGAGATTGACAATGAATTTGTATTAATTTAAGTAACACTCATTATGGTAACAATATAGATCATACTAATGAATCGAAAAGGTCTTAGAAAGTTAAGATACTTGTTATTTTGAATAATTACAGTAAATAGTATAATGTTAATATTAGTAATTAATATAATCTATTTTCATTTAAAGAAGCAATTAAAATGAAAGATTTGAATTAAGGATGGGGTAGAGTCTTTAATCTTATTGCATTACCTGAAGGATCTACACTAGTTGGTAATAAATAGGTTTTCAAAATCAAATAAGACCCAATGGCAACATGATAAGTATAAGGTCAAATATATTGCTAAAGAATTCACTCAGATAGAAAGCATCAACTACAATGAGACATTTGCACTATACTTCAAAAATGACTCATTTAAATTTATTATGACATCATTGACTCATTTTCATTTAAACTTGAATTAAAGGATATAAAGATAACTTTTATGAACAGTGAACTAGCAAAAAATTTACATGATGCAACAAATAAATGTTGAAATAAAATAAAATAAAATACTAAGATGCAAATTAAATAAAATCTAAACAAGCTCCATATCAATGATATTTAAAAAGTTATCATATCTTTTAGATTTACAGTAAATCTTACTTATCAATATATGCATGAAGTTGAGTGGAAACAAATTTATATTTCTAGTTCTATACATGGATAATAGTTTTCTTACTACTAACAAGTTGAGCCTCTTATATAATGTTAAGATTTTTTATCATTTTATATAAAAGAAGTGAGTCATGCATTATGTGCTATAAAAATTGAGATCCATTAAGATAGATCAAATTGACTGCTTATTTCTTATAAAGGGCTTATATCGGTAAGATCTTAGACAAATTTAATATGTCAAGTTGATCATTATGTGAAACGTCAATCTTTAAAGGTTATAATTTTGATTTACTTGAATATCTGTAGATTAAGATTAAGAAGTAAAAAATAAAATTCATCTCATATGTTATGCACTCAGATATATGATATATGTTCAAGTGTGTATTAGTCTTGATATCGGTTATAAAATGATATTACTTATGAGATATTAAAGCAATTCAAGAATAAAATATTAAAATAAAATAAAGAAAGTAATATGATATTTTTAAGGATATAAAGATTATAAGCGCATATAAAGCATTATTAATCAATTAGAGGTGATCAATTATATAAATTTAAAATTTTCATTGATTTTAATTGTTAATCTTACCTACATTATAGTTCATGAAATTTATATTAGTTCTTAAAGTTGTGCTCTTGATATTTTATTATAGCAATTCTTGTATACTTTGTGTCTTCAATTACATAAAAGTTATTAACTTAATTCGGTGTATCGATAGTATGTATATGTCAATATAAGATAGGATCAATAATTATTTTATATTGATTAGTTTTGTCTATAGTACTAATATGATATTGATCTCATGACTAAAGGTTTTAGTGCCTAAAGTTCTCTGATGACATATAAAGGACATGAATTCTAGTACGTGAGATAACTAAAAACGTAGTTGATATTTTTAGATTTCATATGTGATATTTATTATTATTATCGTTTTTTCTTTGTTTCATTATTATATTTTGTTAGTGATTGATATATTGTTGAAACGAAAGTACTTGTCTATATGATATCAAAGTGGAACATTATTGTAAATTCACCATTAAAAACTTAATTAGATGAGTTTGTTTTTTTTTTTTTTTTTTTGATGAAATTAGATGAGTTTGTTGATATTGTGATTCATGGAAGAAATTGCGCTACAGATTGCGTATAACCTTCATGATTCACTTTGACAAATTTTCTTAATTAGAGTATAAAAGTTGAATTATATTTATTGGGCATGTATTTTGAATGAGTGCACTTGTATAAAAAAATTTCAAATATTGAATCCAAATATTGTATTTTATGTATTTTATATATCAATTTTTTTTATACATGTATATTAGGCCAAGTGAGAAAATGTTAGATTCTATTAGTGACCTAACGTACTAGCCTTTGGATTCTAAATAAAAGAAGAAGCCCAGCATGTAATAACAGAGTTCTCATTAGGTGGCTGATTCTTAAGTCATGATGGGAAGGACTTTATTTAAGTAAAGGAGAGCTTGGGTCCCTCCCTAATGCAGTTATACTTTTTAGTTGCTCATCTACCACTATGGAGAGAAGTGTTGAAGAAGAAAGTCTTGCACTCAATATCTTTATACCCGTGAAATCTATAGTGGCAGGTAAGCTGGATGCATCATCTGACTTTCAACATTACATACATTTGACAACAAAAGCAGCCGAAACTTTCGTTGAATCTTTCCTTTGTCAAAGAACACGATATTTTCTCCTTTTTTGGCCATGCGAGCCATGTAAGAAACAAGTATATCAGTTTCATATACAGCTTGTAATTTTTTAATTGAAATGGAACCAAGTGCACTGTCCACGCCAATGTCAGCACCACGGTGCTTTAGCTTAGATTTCCACATTTTCATAATTTATATATAAATGTATATTTTTAAGCAACATTGGCACATGTACCTCTTTGATTTAGCCTCCTAATTAAACAAATGATATTAAAGCACCCTTTGATAACAAGAATAATATAAAGTTATCTTCCTCTTAACTTTTCAAAAAAAATGATTTTGATATCTTAACTACTTAATTACACAATGTTTTCAATTTTACTCTTATGTTCTAATTATTTTCTTACACGGCTATTCTTTTTTCCTACTTTACTCTCATCATATTGTATAACTCTTATACTTTTGAAAAATATTTATTTCTTTACTTCTCACCTTATTCCCCACTTATGTAAATTTGTCAATCTAAAATTTTTTACTTTTACAACTATATATTTTTTATTATTTCTTCACTTCTTTCGGCAGAACTTGGCTACTTTTCAATTTGCAATTAATCATAAAATTACTCTATCTATTTCAACTTTATTTTTTTCACTACTCATTATTTCTCTATCATAACACATAATTTCTCTCATTTCAAAAAGTTTTATGCTAATGGTATATTTAGGAAGTGATAAAACTTTTGGATGAAAAGTTTTTAGTATAAAAGTTATTAAATTGATAGAAAATTAT
This sequence comes from Annona squamosa, assembly GCA_035584095.1. Lineage (NCBI taxonomy): Eukaryota > Viridiplantae > Streptophyta > Magnoliopsida > Magnoliales > Annonaceae > Annona > Annona squamosa. Next base: position 24,841,989 of record JAXCLR010000050.1, on the reverse strand, counting down.
ATGATATGATAGGAATAATGATGAGGTGTAAGTTTAAAATAAATAAATTAATTGTATAGATATTCATGTAAAAATAACTAGAAAATAAGATACTTTTTTATGAATGAAAGAAAATAAAATAATTGTATAGGAAGATACTAAGAAATAATTATAGAATAGGGTAATCATAGAGAGTAAAAAGTTTTATGATAATATTTTCTTCTAATTGTCAAACACACTAAAATTTTTCATTCAAAAGCTTATATCAAATGCCAAAAATACCCCAGTTGTTAATACTTTTCACTAAAACAACGTAATGAGTGAAAAAAATTAAAAACTGAATTGACATAAGTATCAAATCCGTCAATTTCAATTGGAATGCTGCAGAATTGACCAACTTCAATTCCTCGGGAGAACTCGCAGCACAAAATATTAAAATTCTCGAGCTCCAAAATCAGCAACTTGCATTTGTCCTTTCTCAGCATTTGTCGAGCCAAAAACAAACATTTTGGAAGATGCCCGGTTAATTAGTTGAAAGCGAAGGGAGCATAGAAATATCATAAAATCCAGAAATTTTTTTTTTCTTCGGGTAGATAGTGAAATCCAACCCCTCCATACCAAATCAAAACGAACCAACAAAAAAAAAAAAAAAAAAAATCGCATTGATCATCCACGACCTCGTATTGATTATGCATGGCGAGCAGTAAAAAATTGCAAAATCAACGGCCCGGATCATGCCTACGTTACATGCATTCATGTATTTGTAAATCAGACTAATTAATTGCATTCAAAGTGCCAGGTCAATGTCTTAAGGCGAGGCTTTTGAATCTCGGAGAAGTAGCAAGGAAGAAACCGAAAGAATCCGCGACGAAATCTCGTGCCTCCACGTGGCAGGCCTAACGGTAACATCTCTTCCCACCCTCTTGTTTTTCCCACCAAATTCATCCACTTTCAAATGCCTATGTCTACGGCCTTCTTTCTTGGATCCCAACCGTTCCATCTTCTCTCTCCCTTTCCTCCCCACCCCATTCGATTGTTCTTTTCTTCTGCAAACACAAGCACAAACACAACTCTCTCTCTCTCTCTCTCTCTGGCCAATATCTCATGGGAAAGAAGGAAAAAGGAGGAGGAGGAGGAGGAGAAGAAAGTGATCCCAAGTCGAGGCTAGTGACTGATATCTGTTTCACAGCATCCAGATCCATTTCGTGTCGGCATCGTCCCCAGCACTCAAGGAAACACCCTTTCGTAGATTGGTATCTCCTTCTCCGAGTACGTACGTTTCCCACTGCAACTTCCCACTATGCATTTCCGGACCTCCTTCCTTCACATGTTCTTGTCCAACATGCATGGGTGCTTTTCTTGAGTAGCTAGCTTTATTCAGAACATGCGACCGACGTAACAAATTTTCAGTTTTTTCATCTTCTTTTATAGGCTGTCGTATCATTTCTCTTTGAGTGAGTTTATGATTTTCTGCTTAATTGATGCATATGCATGGCTACAGGTTGAAGAGAATTCTGGGGGCGATGTAATTCGGAAGCGATTTCGTCAATTGGGTGCGAGAATAAATGGATTGTTTTCTTTCAATCGACTGATTTTGTGGGGGTTGTGAATCTTGTCATTCATGATTGTACGCTAATGTTATTTCTCTTGCCGGCATGCATTTGTTTTTGCAGCATTGCAACTCCATCCGGATAAGAACACTCATCCGAAGGCTGAGGTTGCATTCAAGCTCGTCTCAGAGGTACGACATATATTTTTCTTTTCCGACATGCGGCTTCCCAACTTTCACGAATTATCTCATAAACTGGATTTCTTTTTCCCACAGGCATATGCATGTCTGTCTGACATAGAGAAAAGGCGAGCCTTCAACACCGAGAGACTGAACAACTTCTGCGGTGAATGCGACGGAAGATTCCAATCGGAGTACCTTGAACCAAAAGGCAGCAGAAAACGATGCAATTTCAAGGAACAATCGAGATCGCATAGAGTGCTGCAGACGTTGAAAATAATAGAGAGGATGAAGGAAGAAGCCAAGGTGATAGAAAATTGCTTGCGAGTCCAAGCTGCAGCATCCAGGAAAGAGTTTCCACTCTTTGATCCGGTCGACTATGCGACTGTTACCAACTATCCCCATCTTCCAAATCGGATTCAGACGAACTCCAACGAGGGCTTTTGGAGCCCACATGCAAGTAGCTTTCGATCCCATGAGTGCAGAAGAGGGAAGCGTGAATCGCCAGTTTATGAGGTCAGAACAGAACCCCGATCAGTCAGGACAAGGCCCACCAAATCTCAATCATGATATTGTGACAACTGCAATGAAGTGCAGAAGGCCTATTTTTAGGGTTATGAAACTCATGGTAGAGCTTTCAGATTTCTACAAAAAAAAAAAAAAAAAAAAATGATTCAGGAAGGGGAACTAAAAGAACTAGTGCCAAGCAGAACTTGTATTTCATCGAACAACAAAATTTTGGGTCTGATTGTGCATCATGCAATCTTTGCTTACAAATTTAACAGGAACAGGCAGTGTAGAAAAGATTAGCACAAACACATCCAAAGCAAGCTTACAATTCAAGAGACTCAATTGTCAAAAAGGCTAACGGATGGTAAAACATCCATTAATGAGCACATGAGAGACAGTGAGAGGAAGAGCATCAGATGGGCCACAATTCTTCTTATGCTGCCGCTTGCTTGGTCTCTGGAGGCTTTAGGACACCCTTATCGATCAATGGCTGCAACTCACACTTTGCCATTTCTCTTACAGTTGAATCAGATGACTCCAGATAAGCTGAAACCACCTTCAAACTGCAAAACAGCAGTAAAGACAACAAAAACAAAGCATTAAACATCATCACAGATCTCTTCAAACTTTGCATGCATCCACCTAAGCACTGCCATGAAGAACGGCTAGATTCACTCATACATCAGATCAATGACTTCGACTTGCCAAAGGCAAAAATGATGGGCAACCATTGCATGAACAGAGATTCTAAGCAACCGAAAGTCCACTGACTCCTAACACATCCTCACGATGATTTCAGGGACCTGATTTAACCACTGAGGTACTAACCTGTGGCCTTGGGCCCAGCTTTCACACTTTCCTTTCAAAGCCAGTCTCCATAGAGTGGCAGCAAAGCTAGTGCTGTCTAGGACCAGTTTTCTGATTGTCCTGCCAGAATGGAAGTTCTCAAAGAGATGTTCACTAGACTCCTCCCCCTTGGGAAGGGATGCAAGAGTAGCTATAGATTCATGCAAGCCCTGTATTTTGTCTGCCAAAGTTCTTGAAAGGATGGCCCCAGCACCACCAGTGGCCACCTGCAAACAAATCAAAAACTAGATTAGTGCATCCAATTTCCAGGGCATAATGAGATGAATATTAATGAATGAACCTATCAGGACTCCAACAGGGTATGGATATGTCAATCATGAAGATAGGCCAAATAAAAATGACTGCAATAATGATATCTCGCGCAACCATAACAAATACAATTACTACTGAAGAACAGAACCTGGAAAAGGAAAAGAGAGGAGAAACAGAAGCAAAGGAAAAGAAAATACATGAATGTAACTATTTGAGATGGCACACAGAAAGAATTTGATGATGGGAGAATGTAAGAAAATTTGACAATAAAAGCCAAATAAATGTAATGGGTGCACATAAGACAAGCAGCAGCATGCAGTCTAAGGCAACTTCTCATCCGTGTATCCGGAACATGCTAAAAAAAAATTTTTTTTTAAATGACATAAATAACATCTAAAGTTAACAAGCAAATTACAAGGAACAACAGCAGCTCACCCCCTTGACAGAAAATTGACTCTGAAAAAACCCATAGATGAAGTTTAATTATCATAAGCATATGTGATTAGACCCAGAACAACAATAATATAAAGCAAATTGAACAAAACTAAAATAAAGCCATCAATTTAGACATCAGATCAAACTTTGAGAAATAAATCACCTCATATACGATGTCTTTGCCAAAATTGGACTGAAGCAATTCGCCCACATTGTCAATGCATGTGTCAGTAAGACTCTGAAAGAAAATACGACAGCCAACTCAGTTGTCTCTTTCAACATATTGTCAAGGAAACACATATCAGTAAACACAGAAAAGTTTATCACGTTTTACCAACAAGCCACGGAAGCTATAGCTTCATAGTCTCTGTAAACCACATGCTAGGCATATTTACAGTACAACAAAACAAAAAGTATACTCACAAAAATGTAAAGCATAGATTTTCTGTGAAGTGCATTTTGTTGGTTCATGAAGACTTTTTTTTATTTACATGGACCTCAACATGAATTGTACAACTACAACAAAAGAGATGATGAATCCGAACCCAAGTTTATCAATTCACTCCACTCTCTATTACATTGGTTTTTTAAAAGAAAATGTTTGGTATCAACATGTGAAGCAAACTTTCAAATTGTCTCTAGTCACCACAATATTTGATTCATTCCCCAATTAGTAGGCTCCATGATGTTCTTAAAAGTCTTCAGTTCCCATCTAAGAAGACACAAACTTCTCAAAGATTTCCCTAATAACAGCAGGCCAGATGGATATCAATTCTGCACTGTTTCCAATCAAAATGTACATATATTGGGCTTGGGTTGTTCCATGATCAACTGTCAAGGTTTCCAATATCTTAGTCATTGTGAACATTAAAAAAGGGGTTCACCACTGCAAACCAGTTTAAGAAAAAAACAAAACAAAACAAAACAAAACAAAATCCAATTACCCCTGTAAGACTTAAATTGACTTGAAATAACAGGGCATATGCCAGCCCACGAAGTTTTATGCTTAGCAAATAATTTATCTACCAACTCTCAAGCCTAGTTGACCAAATCTTCAGTCAGCATGAAAGCAAATTTCATTAAAATTTTGGACTCCTAGATGTGTTAGATGACAGACCTCAGCAAGCCCACTACTTATCAAAAGCTCAAATCTTCGTACAGATGGATCTTTTTTGCCTCCCCCCACTATCTGCTCAGTCTCCATATCGCTGTCATCATCTTTCTTGTTGGATTTCATGACTGCTGATGAATCTACTGGCCTTACCAGATTATTGCTCACAGTCTCTGATTTTTCACCCTGAAATGCAACAGCAATCAGAATGAGCCAGTATAAGATAATAGACTAATTATACATCAGAAGCAGCTGCTATTTATACATTTGAGGATTATTTTCCTTCAGAAAGGAATAAAAATAATGCATCTGGTTATCTGATCTGGGCACAGATGGGCACCATTATTGTACAACTGGAGATCCAGTGTGTCTAATGCTCCAATTGAGTATGTTCTCATTCTATTATCCATGCCGAAGACGAATTTTTTGGGCCACCTGGACTGAGGTGCATGAATCAAGGAAGCAGATTGACCTAATGCAAATTATAAATCAATGTTAACTTGTGTAATATGGAAATCTGAATCCATATGAGTACCAGACCAGGAAGGAAAAAAAAGATGGAAAGTGATGATAATCAATTGAAAGGTGGACTACTGTTGAACCAATTGCACTTTTCTGGCATTTTTAGACAAAACAATTTGGACGCTGATGAATTGGAAATTCTCTATATGAGCATTTTGGGCCTTTTACTTTTGACTTTTCCTTTTATATATAATATGCTACGAAATTCCAAGAATATCTCTGTGTGAAATGTGGACCCCTTATGCAGAGACGAGGAAAAATGTTTTGGCTATGAAATAAATAATAACATTATTAACTGGGACCAAATTTCGTGGCATAATAGCAGAGACCCAATACCATCAAAAGGACATGTGGGAGCAAAAAGTGCATTTGGCATGACTTTTTGGCATCCTTGAAAAGCACTTCTTGACATAATTAGCAAGCCAATTTCAATATCCACCCATGAATCATGTATCCCTGGACTTCTCAGAAGTAATTTGCTGAAAATAAATAAAAGCTCATTTCAACTTTTTAAAAGGGTTTCAAAATTAAGCTTTTTCGTCAAGTTGGAAGACATTTATCATGCTATTCGGCATAAATTTTTTGATCTAAGCATCTTTGTCACCTGAAAAGAATTTCTGTAGTGCTAGCTATAAAATGGCTTCCAGCCAATACCACCTTCCAGGCAAGGATTTTTCCATAAAGTCCTTAGCTGGAAGCTCCTTACAGAACTTGTCGTTACAGCCATAACAACAGCCACAATTCCAAAGATTATCTTGGGTTTGACATTAGCTTTTAGACTAGCAAGCCATTTTGATTGTTCCATGGTCCATATCACAGGTTCAAAAATCAACATAGGTGTTACTTACACCTTTCATGGTATTAAATTGGACTCAATCTTCAATAAAAGCAATCCAATCACCAATAACAAACCACGTCCTGCTGCACTGGAATTACCTTTGTTGATAGAGATGGCACCAACAAACTGAGAGAAGCCAGATCATCTGGACCAAAATACCGTGAGCAATTTGGATGAAGTAGCTGTAACAGTGGGCGCCTTCCATTCTGACAGCTCAAACCAGACCAAAAAAGAGAGAGATTTATGCGTACATATGTAAGCAAATATATTTGCAATGTAACAACCACTGACTGATAGGATTGGATGGATGCCCTGGAAATCGGTATATACTAGTAAATTTACTGAGCACATGGAAGATTGGTCCTGCTAGATGGGCAGCCCAATGGGGCTAATTATCACTCATCACATTTCCTCTCAAATACAATATTTAATTACTTCATTATTGATGCAAAAATCAGTTGAGATGCCATCAACGAGTGAACCAATCCCAATCTCAAGATATTTCCAAGCATGCAATTAAATCGCGTTTTGGGTCTCCAGTTGAAATTCATCGTAGGATGTAGTTACCTTGTCTAAGATGAGCTCCTTCAAGATCGGCTGAAGTCCACGAATAATAACCTGATAACCAGACAAGATCCTGGTCAGATCCAGTCAACTGTGGGCAGAAATGTCATGAAAGAAAAACCATTCTATGCACCTTTGTCAAAAGCTTCGTATCATCAATCACAGAAAGAATGCAAACAAGTACCTACAAAGTAGAGAACATGAGACTAGGAAAAAGAAAAAGAAAAAAAAAAAAAAAAAAAAAACTTTAACAAAAAATCAGATAAAAGTGACATGCATGAATTATACAATAATGGAGGAACAGCCAATTTCATTGGTTGGAAAGAAAACCACACTAATGACAGAGATTAGTTGCAGTTTGCAGCCTATAAAAAGAACATAACAACCATTGAAAAGAGAACCCAAGTCAAAACCATGTCTAATTTTGTGTGATCTTGATTGCTGCTGGCCATAAAAATTGTAAATAGATGGCAAAAGAGTCATCAAGTATTTCGATTCTCTTGTTAACTTCTTTATTCTCTCTTGAGAAGATCTTTCCTCTTTCATTCTTCCTTTTTCATTCTCAAACCTTTACCAAATTCTTCCCTTTTTCTATTATAATCCCAAATTCCTTTAACTTTCTCCCAATTGAGAGTATCTACCTCTTTCTTCAAAAATCTCACCCTTTTTGTTCAAGCTGAGCTTTTTCTGGTCTACGGTCTACACCAATATCAAGTCACAATTAACCATCTCTGAATTTTCTAATACATGCAGCTCAGGATCAAGATAAGCAAGCTACATTCATTTTTATAAATCAGTACATTATGATGCCACAAAGATCCGGGTCAGTATATAACATTCTGTCTTCTCAAATGCATTACACGTTCGTCAAAAAAGTGGCTCAATGAGTTCCCATCAGCCTTCCTTTAAGTCACAAAATCAATCAAATCGTAGCAAATCAAATATGAGACAGCAAGTAGTGAAAAAAATTTTAGAGATCTGGACGGGAAAACTCAAAATAATAATAATAATAATAACTTACCACAATTTGAAGCACAGAACAGAAAATTAAGCATTAGTATGCCCCCAAAAAAAAAACTACAAAAACATCATAGAGGCTTCGTGACATAATATTTTATAATATTTTGAACTTTTGACCAGGTATGAAATTATGATAATTTCCCACACTACAATAAGCCACGAATTGACATTAAGAAAGCAGCTTTGCATGTCGAATTCAATAAATAGAAGCAGTAAAATTGTCTAATTGATCCAGGACACCTGGAGGCTCTTACCATGCTCCCACATTGATCATGAGCTATCTTCCCTATGTGATCCTTCATACCTTTGATTATTTTCTTTCTTTCCTGGAAACAAATAAATGCAAAGTTGGTAAAAAGAGGAACAAGTTTTCGGGTTAGGAAAAAAAAACATGGGATTCAGATACACCATGGTAGCCAATGCTGAAATTGCTTTGAAGTTAGATGAAATAGCCAAAAATCAGAAATAATAGTTCAAATCTTTTGAAAATCAGATGCAATCTTTCAAAACTCAAATGACAACCCAAATGCAAAATTTTCAAATCAAAAATGACAACTCAGATGCAGGCATTCCAAATTAAGATGATGGTTTGCATTTGAGGCCTGTTTGGATAAACAAAATGCCGTGTTGATACAGTAACTGTAGGAAATTATATCAACCAAAGTTGACTAATGGAAGGAAATTATGCTCACAGGAACGGAAATGATTTTACCAAAGTAATAAGGAAAAGATAAAATAGAGGAATGGGTTAAAATAAATCACTATGAGATTGTACAAAAGTATAAAGTTAAGGGTAGGGGAGATAGGCTTTGTTAGTGAAAAGACAAGAGAATAACCAAAATTGTATGCTTGACCAGAGTCTTTACCATGATGAACTTAATGATGAAAAAACAAATCTATTCATGGAAAAGGTAAAGGTAACCAAACAACTTTACCATGTTTGAATAAAATGCAAAGGTTTTTCAATATGATGTTCAAGTTCAACCCTTCACCTCTGAATTTTTTCATGATCTCTGCCCAAGATAGCCCTCTATTCAAAACACTCAGACAATCAGAATGATGAGAATCTATATTCAAACAGGAAAGAAAGACAAATCAATTACAGCTGACCTTTGTGCTTCCATGCTTGACACAGAGGATGCCAAGTTTTGACCCATCTCTTGTATGAATCATCCGCACAAGCAGTGGCCCTGACAACTGTTGGATAACATCTGCAACAGAGTACTTTTTAAAAGACCCAAGTCAGACGAAAAGCTTGCCAGCAAAATCTACAACCTGAAGGTGGTCTACAGTAATATTTAAGACAGACACTACCTTGTCAGCAATGCTTAAGTACTCCATAAGTGCTCTGTGTAAAATAGAATGGTCAACGATGCCCTTCTCCAAAATCGGCTGAATTACAGAATTCATGTGTTGTAGAACTGACTGCTTTTGGAGACCCAATTTTGAAATCAAATCTTCTAACCTGATAAAAACTAATCAGCTATTCTGATCACGAAAATGCAACAATTTTACCGAGCACATGTTATAGAATAGATGGCTTCCAGCACCCAATTTTGGTTCAAACTAACCAGCATGATCTATCCAAAGGATAGGGTTTCCATCATGAAAAGTATTATTTGACCATCAGTCTTGCATTATCAAACCAATCACATAAACTTATGTAAGAAACAAAAAATCAATGCGGGATTCTTTAAAAATAAAAATAAAAAAGTTGTTTGCGAGGCCCAGAAAAATAAAAAGAAAAAGATAAGAGCCCTTTTAAAAAAGAAGACCCATGAACAATACAAACACCTCTGCCACAACTGACCAAAGCGCGCAGCCAATATATTGAGTTCCGCTGCAACTATTGCTGCTAAAACTTAAACTTCCATACAAATGATTGATCTTATCTGACTTGCAAAGGTTTATGATTAAAGTCCACACCACTCAGACATGATTTATGAGTAAGTTAAAGAAATGTTTCTGGAATACAATTGTTAAGAAAAAGGAACAAATAAGCAGGAGGTTTTTGCCAGTTGGAAAATCAGCATCTAATCGGCCTTACTTCAATTTAACGCTTAGGCTGAACAAATTCATAAACAATCCATACGTGCCATGACTTCAATGGCTAGAAGAGAAAAACATATAGCCATTCAGCTCCTGTATGTATTGAAACTTGTTGGTTTGGAGCAAGTGACATAGAGGTTGTTTTATTCTGAGTGTCAACTTGGGCAGGTTAAGATAAAACCGGGTTCGGGTTTGCAAATCCTAATTTTAAAAAATTTTTAAATAAAAATTTAAAAAACAAAACAAACAAACAAACCGGTTTCGGCCCGACCTGCAGTGAAACAGTACCAAGGTTGGATTTAAGCCATCAGAACCTAAAAAAACCCAAGGCACACCAGAATCAAGTAGCTATAATTGGAGGCACATCAATCAATTACATTATCCCCAGACGTATTGCTGAAAAAGCATAACTCTTGCCCTCCACAATGCCGCAACAGGTGGCAGGCTACATATCTCCATTCCAATCCCACCATGTGGCACGTTCACCTCAATTTTCTTTGTAGAATCTTCTCCCCCACTTTTACAAGTGATATGCCCTTCTACTTCCTAACCACAGCCCCCAAGAGAAACCCCAACTTAATCACCAAACCTACTATGCATGTGAGTACCTGGTTCCAGTGGAGTTAAACTGCCTGAAATTTTCTATGGAAGATAGGATTGATGTCCATGAATTTTTTATTGGTGATATGTTACTGGGTATAATTACAGATATCCAATTTTATTCATCAGTGGCACAGGCTGTACATGGTGCACAGTCGCATAGATGATGTTGGTAAATAAATCAAAATTTTCTTTTCAACAATATTAATTACTAAATATTTTTTTTGAAAGGGTTGGAAACATTCAATATGTGGATTCTTGTTTTTATATTTCTGTTTGTAAAAGGATTGCATAATTAAAATACAGGGATCAATCATACTCATCTGCCACAAAAAAAAATTATCGATGCAACTTCGCAATGGCAAAGTAAACTCTGCTAGTAATCTCATTTGCGTAGAGGTACAATTCTAGTTTACCTAACCCTAATCCTGTTCGTAAAATCAAAATCATAACCTTATTCATAACATCTAAACCATAATCCCATATATGTAAATCAGGTTTAGGTTGAAATTCAGGTTGGCAAGTTTTCATTTGAGTCAAGAGTGATAAGTTTAGATTTTTACACAAATATACAATAACCACCCAATTTCGTAAGGTTAATAGCTTAACTAACTTTTTTTAAAATTAAAAAAAGAGTAAAGTACAATATATTTCTAGTAAAACTTTTAACTTTTCAAAATGAAAGAATGAAAGAAAATTAACAAATTTAAAGGAAAATAACATAAATATGAATATAAATGACAATGAAAATAATATAATTTCGACATCACAAAAATATATTCAAAAGTAAACATAAATAATGTAAAGCACATAAATACAAAGAAAATGTTGTTTATGTGTGATTTATACAATATCTTTTATATAAAATATAAACAGAGAAAATAGGCTCGGCTTCCTAAGGTTTGGGGTTCGCTTAAAACCTAACCCTACTTATGAATAGAGTTTCTTAGCTTACGGCTTCCCCCCCCCCCCCAAAAAAAAAAAAGCCCAAACACCAATCTGTATCAGCTCAATAGGCCAAGTTCAGGCTCAACTCAGCACAAATTACATACCTAGTAATCCGGACCCAACCCTGACCAGACCCGTTCCAAACTCAGGGACCTACCAGGTTCAGGTTGAGTACATACATCAGAAGACTCGGTCCAGGTCAGGTCAAAACCACACAAGTTGCACCCCTAGCATAAATCAACTCTATTGCATTTTTATCACAGCATAAGAACTGATTCATTCATATCATTGACCAGCATCTAATGCCATACCAATTGTTTTATTATATGCATCAAGTAAATAGAACATGGCACAGACAGATCAAATGAATCAGTCACTGAAGGACATTAACAAGGGCTGCATGCATGGACTTTGTTGTTGTACAAAATGACAACCAGGATAAAGGTAAGCCATAGCAAAAACCCGAATCAGAGAAAATAGGGGCTAAGACATTGATATAATGTTACAATAGCCAATCCAATGCCGGGGGTGGGGGGGTGGAGGGAGAGGAAAAAAAACAACAAAGCAAGAATGGAGTAAAGATAGGGTTTCAGAATAGCACAATGATGTAGGATGGGTAGAGAAGAGAAAAAGTAGAAAGAACAGATGAATAAGGAGAGAAGAAGAAGAACTAGAGAACACTTTTATAGATCTCAAAACTGATGCCCCTCTAGAGCTTACAAGAGCTGTATTTATAGGTGAACATACCACCTAATCTTAGCAAATGAAATCTTTCTAGAAAAATAAATTGTATATTTTAAGTAAACTTCTTAAGGAAATAAACTTAAAATAGATACATGCTTATTTTAAACAGATTCTAAAATATTCGATGAAAATCCTTCTAAAAAAGGAAATTGTATACTTTAAGTAAACTTCTAAATGAAGTAAACTTAAAATAAATATATGCTTATTTTAAACGGATTCTAAAATATCCTATGAATCTTCTACTACCTTTCAAAAATAGCAAAATAAAATTTTACTAAAATATCCTAGGATTATTTCCCTTTTACAAGATTCTTGTGCCTAGAATAGATAGATCTGAAAATTTTCTTTCTATTTTCATCACACAACCACATTGAAATAACAACAATAAGAGTGGCAATCACACACATTAATTGTCTAGTCGTACCTGCCTTCCTTTGTTGTCAGGTCTTTAAACAGCTGAAGCTCAGGAGAATAAAGTTCTGCCAAAAGGGCTTGTTTCTGAGACCCATTTCCCAGTTGGAATGCATGTTCAGCAACTGCAAGGTAGACATGACATAACAATGGAGCATGAAACTCATAAAATCCAAGCAAAGAAAAGCCTGTGATTTACATGTTCATAGGGAAATTAATCTAGGACATCTTTCAACAATCATTAGCATTTCTTGGGACCAAAAATACAAGTAAATCCCCAGTTAAGACTCACTGCAACAGTCCCCTATAGCAACGAAACCATACTCCTAAAAAGTTTGAAAGGTTTATATCTATAATCAATATGTAGTAGACATATTCTTTGAAGCCAACATGTTTCACAACTGTAAGAATGAGAGACAGAGCAGGTATGGGAAAGAAATCTGGAAAAAATTTTGGCAAGACATATACATATATGGGCCATCTTCTATGAAACCTTTCTTCTATGTAACCCCCTTCATTTTTAATATTTTAATGGTTGATGGAAAATTCACTTCATATATTATATTTAGCATCATTTACATTATCATGGAAACTCTCATTTGTTTAGCATCATTGTATATGGGCCTCATTAATAAATGTGTAAAATCAATGTAATAAAATGATTTAATACTAAAAAACAATTTATAAGTATTATCTTCAACATCTAAACCTTTTAAAATATCACTGCTATGTGAATAAATAATTCTATATAGTATACGATATTGTAATATGTGTGTGTGTGAATGAATCTAAGCATTTTTCCTAACTTGCACATGAATATATTTATTTTTAAGCAAATTTAGCCCATGTGAGTATTTGATTTGGATAAGACTTGGTCTCCTAGCTAAATAAATGATGTTACATATAATGAATGGACTGTTTAAAATTATCAACATCTTAAAAATACAGAAAAGCCTGGAAAAAACATATCCAGTGCTTTTTGGCCGTCGGATCAAAGAAATCAGACTGATGTTCCATCAATTTTATATTTTTGAACCATGCACTACATTTTGCAATGTCAACACCCAAACAAAAGAATTAAAGGATTCTTCTGTTTCTTTCATAGCATTCAACTATATAATGTTGATGCTAACACAACAAAAAATGAGAATCAGAAAATTTCAGAACCTGCATCCAAGCAACAGCATTGAATACTGTTCTTCACAAAAGGAAAGAGAAACTGTGAAGTGGGCATACGAAAATGTGCTATCGGCAGAAGCATACCAACTGATCCAACCATATGTCGAAGAAGAGAGGCAACATGCCCATGAAGTGAGGAAATGAACCCTTCAAGCTGCTTTTTACTGGCTGGAATACAGTCAAGAAAGAAAGAAAATCATTTGGATTTGATGGTCTAATCAAGGTAACATCCTAGATACCTTATCAACCAAACATGTTATGTTGATTAAAATTAAAAGCAAAAAGAGCCCTCAGATATTTGTAGCTGCATAAGCATACCATTGTCCAACATTTTCTTCACAAGATGAACAGCATAAGTATTACATGCAAGGCTAAGGAAATGGGGCTTGAGCTCCTCAAAGACACTGTCTCTCTCTGGTTGTGAACAGTATTTTACACATGTCTGCCATATCAAATAGAATGTCAATGAGCCATTATAAAAAATAAAGTGATTTCACCAGCATAGCATTCATGATTGACGACCCTTATTTTCTCCTACATCAAAGTCAAGTATATTTGTATTTGTAATGTGAAAGTGACTCGGGAACATGATTGTGATGCTTTCTCTCCCAGCCAATCTGGACATACACATGCAAGCCTCAGCTTGTCATCAGATGAAGCCGCTGTTAGTGTGCTGTGCTAGAAAACCATAATAGACAGAACAGCTCATCAGTAGGGTGTACCGTGTACATGGGCATTAAATGCAGACAATTGATGAAGTTTACGCATTTCTTTTTTCTTGAGTATACCCCTCACAAATGCCCAATCCATATCTCAAAGGCATTTTAATGAAGGGCTCAAGATGATCAACAGACCAAATTGGCCTTCTATAATGGCAAACACCCAATAAAATCTTGATCTAGGAAGTTGGTCATGAAACAAACTCTAAAGTTGTCAGAAAAAATTTCAATCAACTGGTCAAAAATTCTAACAAAAAGAAAGAAAGAAATTGGCAAACAGCTCACAAACATCAACCTGAACTTTACCTGCAGGACACGAGAAGAAACATGGGACCCTGCAATTTCAGGAATTTTGCCAGCCATCTTCTTTAAGGCTTCAGTTATCAACCTTATAGAGAAGATCAACAATGTCATACACAAAGAAACAGATCTCAAGATCTAGTAGCTTCGAATACATACTTTGATCTCTCTCCTTTAGCAATATTACGGCGCCGCATCTTCTCCCATAACAATGCAAGATTCTGACACAATGAAAATTATTAATTTAACTTACTTATAAAGTTCATTAAAAGGCCTGTTGTAATACCTGTTTCAGCCTTTCAGGCTGAATCATTATATTAAATCCAAAACAGTGATGCCTGAGTCCAACCAGTTTTCCCATTTGAAAGTTTTCAATGAATTTTTGCAAGTATCACAATAATATGCAAAATGTTTAACTTCATTTTCAGCCAACCTGTTTCCATCTCAATTCAAATTTTTGTAAAGTTATAGTTTATAACTAAAAAAATAAATAAACAAAAAGTGATGTAACCAACTCAATCGATGTTGTTTCAGCTAGGCTACCTTCTGTCTCCAACCACCATGAAAATTAAAATCACAAAAGAAGAACTAAAACAGGTAACAAGAAATTTTAAACAAACACCAACTGCCCAGTAAACCATATTTCTGGACCAAGAAATTCAAACTTACTTGCTCAAGACTATAATGAGGCTTCCTTCTCTTCTTCCTCGCCTCTGCCAACTCCTACATCAAAATTGAAAACCCATTGATCATTTTCACATCATTATAAAATAATGAAAAGAAGTAAAATCTGGGGGGTGCAAAGCAAATAATGCCTGCACATTGCTGGGTCGTTACCCCGAGAGAAATTGAAATATTCGTGAAAAAGTAATCTCAACAGACACAAAATGACATAGAGCTCAACGTTGGTACTTCAACCAATTCTTTCTTAACGTGACAAATACGCATTCTTAATAAGCAAAATGCAGAACTCCCCTACCCCACTGCAAGAAACCAGTCTCAAATTCTAGCCATATCATGGACAAGATTCCAGTGGTATCCAACATCGCTTCGTAAATGGTGGTGACTTTTTCTCCTTACACAAGTGAGACAGATAGAATATTATCAAGATTGTCCAACTTGCAGGCCACGTAGTCTCACACCATTGGCAAATTCCACACAAACCCAGCTCGCAAATATAAATGGATTGTTGAAAAAAATTACCTTTGGCAATCAAAGCTCAATGAATTCAGATGTTTGCACCATTCAAACAGTGGTAATCTACAGTTATTATTCACGCGGGAACATTCCTCATTCTACGGTCATGGCTTATAACACGCTCAGCCATTTTCTCCCCGCAGCCAAAATCGCCATTTCCCAGAACACCCAACTCAGACAAACCAAAAACAAATGCGGAAAAAAAAAAACCACCTTTGCTCTCAATCGGCGCTCCCGTTTCGATTGAGGAACGTCTTTATCCCCAAAGACGGCAGGTTTCTTGGGAGAGGCATTGAGCTTGTGCTCCTTGGACTGCCCCAGAGGTTTCCCGAAGGGCTTGCCCGTGGAACGAGGTTTGGAGGCCAACTTGGATTTAAGAAGGTGCTTCGGCTTTTTGGAGATGGTTTTCTCATTCTCTCCATCTTTAGGGTTCCTCTTCCTCTTTTTCTCTTGCTTTTGGAATTCCTTCGCCGCCATGGCTGAGCTGAGTGAAAACACTAAGCGGGGCCTTCCCTCTTCGCCTCCCTTGAATCCCTTCCCGGGTTTCAGCCTTTCATCTCCCCGGCACGTCCTGCTTGCAGGGTTTCTGCTTTCCACACGTGTGATGATAAAATGAGACCCCTCAAGTTTTCACACCTTTGTGTGTGGCTGCCCGTGGGTCGTGGTTCGAATCCCGTTCCGGCAGAAATGCGTATGGAAGCTGTTGTCTTTCGTACGTTATTTTGTGGAGCGGTATCTCCAAATTTGTAAAAATATCTCAAAGCCTTCAGTGTAATATGCGTTGAAATGTATGTAAATATATTCCAATAAAAAAAAAAATTTCACACCTTTGTTATTGATAAAAAATCCATTTCGTCAGCTATATTGATAATTGGGTCGCAGATAAGTGGTTACATATGACCCTCAAATTTTAAGATATAGTGCTTGCTAGTAAATTTAATCTATTTATTATATTTAGCATTATTCGTTTAGTTAAAAGACTAAATTTTATCAAATTAAATGCGTGCAAAAGCCACATTTATTTAAAAATAAGTACATTTACGTATAAATTAAGAAAAATACATAATTTTATATGTATATATATTGGAACGTGGTAATACTTTATAAAATAATTTATCCTTATAGTAATGATATTTTAGATAGTTTAGATATTAAAAATACTATTTAAAAATTAATATTCAATATTAAATTATTTTATTATATCAATTTTATATATTTGTACATGAAGCCTATAGTGATATTAGACAAATGAAAATATTTTATAATAATATAAATGATACTAACTATAATAGATAGAGTAGATTTTTCATCGACCATTTAAATGTTGAAAATGGAGTGTATTTATAATAATTTTTAATTAAATTTTATCTAGAGCATATTTGAAAAATGATAAAACTTTAATAAAAAGTTAATAAGGTTTTGCCTTAAATGGTAGTGACATTTCACCCAATGCATGGTGACATCATTTCAAATCTTTTTAGTGGGAACATTCATTTATTTCAGTGGTGGCGTATTCACCTCAGGAATTTATGTGAGAGTGTTCACTAGTTAGGATTTTAAGAAATAGTGTAGAAAAAATTAAAATATTGGTAAGATATTTATAGAATAATGCTTAGATATTGTAAAAATGTCTCAAAGTTTTATTGTGATACTAATTGAAATGATGCAATATATGAATATTCATCAAAAACTTATGATGAAAAGCTTTTTGTATAAAAGTTTTAAATTGGTAGAAAGTGATATAATATGACAAAAATAATAATAAAGAATAAAATTAATAAAATTAAAATTTATAGATTAGTTGTATCATTAAATTATATAGAAATGATCGAAAAATATGATAGTTGTGTATAAATATATTAATAAATGATTAAAAATAAGATAATTATAGAAAGTGAAAGTTTTGAATAAAAAGTTTTAAGATTTGCCAAATATCCCAAATTAACTTAAAGGTATTCACAACCATATTTAATAAAAATATATATATATATTTATGTATGGATTGTAAAAAATGCTTAGATAAATTTTTATATATTGGAATATAATAACAATTTATACAATCATTTATTCACAGGGTATGTTTTGCAAAATATAAAATTTTTTCAACTAAAATTTTTCACTCTCAACAATTATCTTATTTTTTAATTATTTTATCACATTTTTCGTACAACTATTCTACTTTTCAATCATTTCTAAATAACTCTCATACAATCAACCTATTTATTTTTAATTCTATTCTATTTACTTTTCATCATTGCTACTATAACATCATATTTTTTTTCTCAATTGAAAATTTTTCGTTAAAACTATTATATTTCCAAACAGGCATGTACTAATAGTTTTTTAATAAATTATTAGTATTATTTTAAATTTGATATATTCATTTTGCTAACAGGCTCAATATGGAATTTATAATCTATAGATAAAAAAACCAACTTGGAATCGTGGGTTCATAGCTTTAATAATGCGATATTATCTATTTTGGCCTGACAGCTCAACTCCACAATTTTAAAACAAATTAGATCATAGCTAAGCTCAGACTTACTTATAAATCTTAATAACTTTCCTTTTTTCAATGTAAAATTAGTCCTAAACTATTATAAAATTTAACTTATGTTGAATTGTTCACTTGCAGTAAGAATTTATTTAAAAAAAAAAAACAAAAAAAAGACTGCAGGGTCAATTTAACAAGTGAATTGGAATTTGGATGTGGACGGAACACATGCATGATTAGTTTTTTCTTTCATTATGCTTTCAACCATTTTTTTAGGGGGTATTTATTAATACCTATAATATTTATAATTCAAAACTTTTCACTGTTCATAACTACTATATTTTTTCATTATTTATTTGCTTCTTCCTATGCAATTACTTAGCATTTCAATTATTGTTATATAATTATCAATATATTTAACATATCTATTTTAATTTTATTTTCTTTACCTCTTTTCATTGTCTATATCATATTATTTTCTCGTTTTTTAAATATTTTTATAAAAAAAATTTCATCAAGAGTTTTATCACTTCTTAAATACACGCTTTCAATCATTTTGTATTGTGCATGTAAATTTATTAAGAAATTCATTTTAAGCTCTATAAATTTGTGTATTTGCATTTAAATATCGAAGTTTGCGTATTAGCAATTTTATACCTTATAAAGTTTAGTTCTTTTCATTTTGGATCCTTAGCCCTAATGGCATTCAAAATCATCATTAAAATCTTATAAAACATTTAACATGTCTTTTGCATTTTAACCTAAATTTCACATAGTTTAAATATTAATATGCAAATTAAGATTTTAAGAACGTTTTTTAACGTCGTGAGCAACATAAGGACAGAGTTTAAATCAAACTTTAAATGATTTAAAATGCAATAGACGTTTTAGACATTTATAAGATTTTAATGATGATTTTTAACATTGTTAGGACCGAGGCCTAAAATGCAAAAAACCAAATTTCATAATGTTTAAAATGCCAATACGTAAATTTTAAGGTCTAAAATATAAATATGCAAAGTTAAATGGTTTAATACCCAAACTGCCCTAAATTTACCTAGTCCAAGAACGCTATCATGGGCTTGTAACCAGCAATGGAACGTCCACCGAGCGTGGGCCACCAGACATACAGACGATGTTTCTTTTGGGCCTATGCCAGTCGATCAACCAATGATAGTATTCTCAACATTTTTTTCGCGTCGATTCTTGGCGCATATTTTTATGCATTTTTATTTATAAAAACTAAAGATATTAAATAATTTTAAAAAAAATTATTAACCTTCTATAGTAGAAACATCTAAATAAAGCTCACACATTTATAAAAGAGTTTTTATACTGCTCATAAATCATCCAATTTAACAGCAACCGTATGTGATACAGACCCTTTTTTGTTTTATAAATATTGACCATTTCAAAATAATATCATCCTTCGTATTCAGGATTATTAAATTTTAAGACATTTATTTCTCTTTGAAAAGATTATTTAAAAAGGGGGAAAAAATGGAGGTGAGATGAGATGCGATACTGTATCGTCAGTTCATAAAAATAGTCGTGCAGCTGCTTCACGTCATCGCCCACCAACAACGGCGGTAGCTAAAAACGCGATGTGAGCACTACAGCGATTCGGCTTTGATGCACTAGAAGATGGATTGGAGTCAAGAGGACCCACCGGCCCGTCGTCTTGTTAGAATTGTCATCACCGCCACAATCACGCTATCGGAAATTAGCCCCTCTCTCTCTCTCTCTCACGCTCGGGAAACGAAAACAATCATATTATCGGAAATTTGCATGTTAAAGTGGAATTTTAAATTTTTAATGAAGCGTGTGTAGGGAGTATTGATTGTTATTTTGAGGATGGCGATGGTGATTCGGTGGTAGGATAATCATCCTCCCGATGCATTTTTACTCTGTTCAAAGTGCATACTCATGTTGGCATTTTAATTTATAGGTGAGATGGGTGTTAACGAGACGAGAAAAAATTCATTAGATATATATTTGGATTGAATCAGAATGACTGATATTAAATGTTTTACTCAACTTGGCTAGTAATCATTTAAAATATTTCAATTTTTTGCTTTTTTCACACATTTTTTGTCGAGTGTATTTAACATGTAATTTAAGTTATACTATTTTTGAATATGTATATATATTCTTTTGAGAAAACCATTTTTAGATATGTATATATATATATATATATATTCTTTTAAGATTTTTATTATATGTTAAATACATTTAAATAAACAAGTAAATAAAAAAAAGCAAAAAAAAAACGTGTTTTAAATTAGCTTTTTGAAGTGGATTAGACAAGACATTTGCGTAATCCAGGCCAATATGATCACTTTCCATTCTTAATAACCTTGTTATAGATGAGTATATTAATCGTTTTGATTATGAATGTTTTTGTTTAACAACAAAAATTTTCAAGCTAAAATTTTTCATTTTAAAATTTTTTATTTTCTACATTTATATTTTTAAATTATTTTTTCACATTTTTCTGCGCTACTATATTTATTTTCAATCATTTCTACACAATTATCCATGTAATAATTTATCTATTTTAACTTTATTTTTTTTACTCCTTATCGTTACCTCTATCGTGTCATATCATTGTATACCATTTTACAAAATTTTATATTAAAAAAAATTTATCCACAAATTTTGTCAATTTCTAAACTCACCTTAAATTGACCGAAAGCTCGGGTAATTTATTGCGATAAAACTATGCGAGTGAAAGTTGTTTGAAATTTTAATGTGACTTCTTTATTTTTTATTTTAAAAGTACTTTTTACAAATCAAAACGATCATTCATCCATCTATATAATGCCAAAAATTTATGAATTTTTATATAATACATATTCATTACCAAATTGAGCGAAATTCTACAGTTATATGTCTACTCTAAAATGTTGTTGGATATTTATAGAAAACAAGTTTCCACTCAAAGTAATTTTTGACATCATGATATATACAGCGAATAGAAATTGTTATGTATGTTTATATTTTTTAAAACTGTAAGAGTTAAAAATAAAGAGATCCCATGAAAATTTCATCGCAACCGTTTAATCAGATGATTAGAAACACGGTCATGAATCAATATTATCTTTTCTAGTAAAGATGGTCCTTATTATTGTTAAATATATGAAAAACAAATACAATAATTTGTTTTGTTTGACTCGAGCATTTAACTTGTATGAAAATGATTTATTGGAAATACTTTTGCTTTTTACGTGTTTGGACACGCACAGGAGATTACAGAAGAAAAATATAATCACTGTAATTTTTTAGGAAGCCAAAAACTTTTTAGGAAAAAAATAGCTCGATACAGCTTTTACATAATATTAATTATCAAACACTCGGCATGTGCATTTGAAAATTTGGAGAATGTTCAGTAACATAAGTAGTGAGTGCAGTGAGGAAATGAGAAGTTAAGTTTTGAAAAATAAAAAGTCGATATGATATGATAATGATAAATGAAGTGAGAATAGATTTGATAATTTTGTGACAAGTGCTTAGCTGTGAAAGTCATGTAAAGGCAAAATTTTCTAGGGTGTACACAAGTATTTTTTATTTTTTTGAAAACTTTTTTATACAATTGTTAATCTAAGTGTATTTAACCTATATATTAATTTTTATTGTTTTTGGAGACTTTTATATATTTTTTTGAATTTTTTAAATTACTAAATACCACTGATTTTTAAAAATCCAAAAAATATTTAAAAGGTTCAAAAAAATAGTAAAAATTAATATATATGTTAAATACACTTAGATTAATAATTACATATGCATTTCAAACTTTATTGAAGAAGAATTATATTAAATAGGGTAAATGAAAAAGCAATGACCAAAATACTTTTAAAAGAGTACAAGCTCATTCAAAAAGCTTGAATGAGTTTGAAAAATAAGATACGCATGTCGTGATGTGCATTGAAAATTGAAAAGTTATATTAAAAATGTAAAAATTGCATTAAAAGTGGTATAAGTTAATTTTAAAATGAAAAGTAGGAATAAAGTAACGAAGATATAAAGTGTGGTGCTGGGAATCACAAAAATTTATTAATTTATAACATTTTGAGATGTGTTTGCTTAATAACAAAACTTTTAATCAAATTGATTGAGATTAAAACTTTGTATTCTTTATAATTATCTAATTTTTTAATTATTTTTTTTCATTTTTCTATAACGATCTTACTTTTTAATCACTTGTACACAACTATTTAAAAATGTAATCTATCTATTTTAAATTTATTTTTTTTACCTTCATCACCGCTCTTGTTGTATCAAATTATTTTCTCTTATTTTTAAAATTTTTATATTAAAAAAGTTTTTATCTAAAAATTTTATCACATCAAAGACACACAATCAATCTATTTTTTCATTTTATATAATTAACATATTTTAAAATCATTTTTTACATCTTCCTGTGCAACTGTTATATTTTTCAATTATTTATCAACAATATATAACTATCATACCTGTTTTAACTTTGCACTATTTTCTTTCCATCATTCTCATATTTTATTACACTACTTTTGGCATCTTAATAAATATTACATAAAAAACTTTTCTTTCAAATGTTTTATCTAGGGTGTGTTTGATAATAAATAAAAGTTATCAAGTTAAAACTATTCAATTTAAAACTTTTCGTTTTCCACAACTATCTTATTTTTTAATCATTTCTTTACATTTTGTTATACAATTAATCTATTTTTCAATCATTTCAACACAATTATCAACCTAATTAATTTATCTATTTCAACTTTATTCTATTCATTCATCATCATCACCTTTATCATATCATATTATTTAACTTTAATTTTTTAAAATTTTTCATTAAAAATTTTATTCCTCGGCAAATATACCTGTCAAAGACACTAGTGTAAACATTTGAAAGTAACTTAGGGTGTGTTTGGTTAGAGGTAAAACTTTTGATGAAAAATTTTTGGAGTAGAAGTTGTCAAATCAATAGGAGTAATGATGAGGAGTAAAGAGAATAAAGTTAAAATAAGTA
>JAXCLR010000050.1:24796260-24818413 GCA_035584095.1 Annona squamosa | reverse complement strand
AAATGTGAAAAAATAATTAAAAAATAGAATAATTATGGAGAGTGAAAAGTTTTAGATTGAAAAGTTTTGGTTGACATTTTTGTATGCGAAACAAACGCACCCTTATAGAAAAGTGGCCTCTCAACCATTTAACAAGAGGAGCCTTACTACTGACACCTCCATCTACGGTATCTCGTAGCCATTGAAAGGTCAGCCGTCCAATCTGGAAAAGTCGGCGTACTTGCATCAACCGTGCCTACGTAGCAGTGGTGTGTGCCATGACTTCGTGGGCGGCGGCCACTCTCGTTCCCGGCTTCCTGCCATGCCAAGACAACGCGCGGCTTTGCACGCACGACAATGCGCTGTCAGCTAGCCTCCTTATCCATCTCGCCCCTCCAATTTCTAAACGCCCCATCCACGGTTGGATTTGCACGTCACATCCGAGTAATGTCCACCGACAGGCGGGCCATAGAGAAATAACAAGTGAACGAGTAAAATCACATTGATATTTTAATATTATTTTAAATGGGCTTTTACTTCTTAGACCATGCAAATGCTTATATCCAAACTGATTTTATTTACGATGATTATTGCCTTTTAACCTCATCAGCATCTTCAATTCACCATTACGCTGAACATTTCAGGATCATCATTGTAATATATATTTTTTTAAAAAAAGAGGCGGAGCAGACAATACATCTGTCGATTCCAACTGCACTTGTTATCTTGTGCAGGTATTTATAAAATTTACTAGAAATTATTTATACCTTTGTTATTACATCTTCAATGGTGGTGTTTTTGATGAAAGTCAGAAATTGGGGAACAGCTAAAACTAAAGTAAAAAATTAAGCCAAAATTAACCGTAGAATAAACTTGGTGAGGATAATTAATCACTACATATATATTAAAACTAAATACATATGGGTCGTTCGAGCACTTATTTTTATTTATTTTTGTTTTTGTTGCATTTTTATGTGAGCCAACATATAATCTTTATATATTATATATCAGAATCTACTTTTTAATTTATACATTTTATTTTTGAAATTAGGTAAAAACTACTAGTTTTCAAAATTATAAAAATATACATAAGAACTAAGGATGCATTTGTTTACACTAAACTATTAATTTGTTAATTATTTTTTCATATCTCCTTATCCAATTATCCTACATTTTCAGTCATTTTTACACAACCATTTATATAACTAATTTATCTATTTTAAATTTATTATATTTGTTCATTATCATTATTCTATTATATAACGTCATTTATTCATATTTTAAAAATTTTTATAGGAAAAATTTTTCATTTAAGAATTTTTTCATTTCTTAAATACACTATAAAAGGTATATTTTTTTGAGAACATAAAAAAGATATATTTTGTATATGAATTAAATGCATGTTGTGTCATGTGAAAAGGAAAAGTAAAACAAAAAGGCTTATATCATTACCCATTTTGCAAACAACATTCATAAATATAACTGCGTAAAACTTATAAAACCTGCAAAAACGGTGAAGGGGGATTTGAGAAAGTCCAAATGCAATGCACAGTGTTGAAGTTGACATGGACCCCCTTTGATGACCGCCACCGATGAGCAGCCGGCGCGTGGAAATCATGATTCCTATGACGCACGTTGCGCGTGTAACGGAGTTGCTCCGTCCAATTCTTTAATCTTTACACACGTCATTTTCAGCAGACAGACGGCAATTCATATCACTAACGCAGTTGAGATTTCATGTCGACCATTCATTGAATTGGGTGAGGCGAAGGCGAGGCCCACTTTTGTTTACGGTCCACGTAAGATATCCGAGCTGATGAACGGTGTAGATTGCATGAATGAGAAATAAAGAAAGACTACTGCATGCGGGCAAAGTACTCGACTGTTGCACCGGTCTCTTTCTTGTCCAGCTGTTGTACCGGATGATTCCCCGTTTGGGAAATGACTACGGCCCGAATAAAGGTGAAAAGGAGCTATCTAGACCCCCCTCAGAAGAAGCCTGCATTGCATGCGTTAGTGCGTGACGACGGAAGAATTTTGGAATTCCTCGCATTTGGCAAGCGCCCACAAAAGATATTTGGAATCATAGACAAGTAAAACATATCCGAGACGTTTGTAAGATGGCTTATTGAAATTTTAATTTAACTATTGGAGTAATTCCAATTATTGTTCTTATAAATTGTATTATTTAATTTTGCACCACTGAGAATTACCATAGTTCCAATATTAATAACTGCATTGCATGCATTACAGTTGCTCATCTGTCACAATGTGTTTGGTCTATCCTGTCAAAAAAATGCGTTCGGTCTAAATATCGTGAGAACGATATCCGAGAAAAATAGATTCAAGAAATCGGCAAAGTATCACCAATATACCGCAATGCTGTGATAAATATGCCAAAATTCCGTTTCACGATAAAATAGTTTTCCTTCTCAAGTCACGTGCGCCTGATTAAATCAGTGGCTAGAATGTCGTCAGAATTGTGGAAATTGCTCATGGTCCTCATTTGTCTTTTATGCGCAGCCCGGCTGCTTGTTGACCACCATTTCGAATCTAGAACGTACAAAGCATGAGGAAGAATGCATCGATCTGATCCGTCGAGTATTCTTTCTTTACGAATAAAATATACATCAAACGTAGTGGAGTCAAAATTTTCAGATACTTTGATAGATAGTTACATTAAATATACGGTGGTTAACCAACATGGGAGGCTGCCGTCTCCCGTGCTGGATTGCAACTTGAATGGTTCGGAGTGCGTACCAGGGTTGACCAAACTCTTTAACCTCTTCCCAGAACCTCTGATATTATTCTAATTTGGGTTAGATTAGATCCGAGTTTAATCTAATTTATTTTTCAGAATTATACCTACTCGTGATATTCTTCCAAAAACTCTAATAGTATTCTATGTTAGGTTAGATTAACCACAAGTTTACTTTGCTTTATTTTTATAAGGTTGTGCCCGCTACTAAGTTAAGAATATCCTTTAAAATAGTTAGATTGATTGTAAGTTAAGAGTAAGAGTTCAATTTGGGTTTATTAATATTATTTGTAATGAGAATGCTTTTATAAAACTCTATTTCTATGTAACTTTTTTGGTTTAATAAAAAATTCGTTTCATCCATTATATTTAACATCATTTATATTATTACGGAAACTCTTTCATTTATCTCATATCACAGTATATAGGTCACATCTACAAATATGCAAAATTAACGTGATAAAATAATTCAATATTAAATATCAAATTTTGAATAGTATTTTCAATATCTAAACCATTTAAAATATTATTGTACATTAATAAATAATTCTATAAAGTATTACATATTACAATACACATGTGAATGAATCTAAATGTTTTTATTAATTTACATATAAATATACCTATTTTTGAGCAAATGTGACCTATGCGCATATTAGATTTGGATAAAACTTAGTCTCGCAACTAATCAAATGATATTAAATATAACGAACTATTTGAATTTTCTATTAAACATCAAAATCTTAAAATTTGAGGTAATTACATAAAACTGCTTTTATGTAATCCGATTATATAGAAGCAAACTCCTATTTGTAAAATTTAAATCTTAACTCCAATTATAATTCTATTTGAAAATTTTTAATTCTAATCCTCTTTATATAGGTTGGATTTGAGTTGAATTTTCATTTAGATTTTGTGTTGAAGTTTTTATTTAAATTTAGAATAATAAGTTAAAATGTTTATTGTTGTAAATTAACTGTTTGTTGTTAAGAACACTATAATCATCAATTTAATTTGATTAACGGGTCACATTAAAAACTAACCACTATATGGATGATAATGCAGATTAATGGTAAGTTGAGTTAAATTCACAAAAGACAAAAATGAAAATTTTAAAATGTCGCAAGTGTTAGAAATAATTACTAATTCGAGAACAAATTACAAAGTAAATTATAACTAAAAATTAACATACGACTATCAACTGAATAAACTAAATCTACGAATTAGAATACGCAAGAGAATAAGCTAAATCTAACCAAAGAAAGTAAGAAAGCAATTTAATCTACTTTAATAAGCGCAACAAATATTGAAAATAGAAAGTAAATAAATCTTTTATAAGAAAGTAATGAAACTATAACTATCATTAATAGCTTTACTTTTACCCCAACAATAATGCGAATCACCTCACGAATAGCCATCCGTCAATCTCCAGAGCTTGCAAAGCGTGTTGTGTGTCTGGTTGAGATTTGTTAGCCTGGTCGTGGGGGAGACGGTAGTTCGACACTGGCTGCCCTCGAAGAGGAGACGAGCTCCTTGATGATTCCAGTGGCAACGCCGTTGTAGGAGATGGATGAGCTATTTGTAGTCTGTGGGTTGGGATTTCTAATGTTGCTGGGAGCAAATGCAGTGATGGCCCTGAATTTTTAGGCTTGCTTGTTACTTGTCGTACTGAAATTGAGGGTTGATGGGTCTGATTACTTGCTGCCGGTTGATGGGTCTCTTGGTCGGCAATGGCTACCTTCTGATTTGAGGTGAAGGAGCACGAAAATATGGTGCTCCGGTGGTATACTTTATGCCCATGCGGGTGTAGCATCATTAAATGATTATAGGCAATCTGAAAGTTGATACGTCATGGAATTTTCTCAAAATTTATAATAGATATTTTAAAATCATATAAATCTAATTTGAATAAAAATATTGTATATTAATCCATTTTGAAATAACTTAATTTGCAATAAGTTTTAGATTTATCGATCCATTATTTAGGTTGTATTTTTAATTATTTTCCAATGTTTCAAGAAATATTTTAATATTCAAAATAATTTAAACCAATTTTATTTCAAAAATTTCATGTAATTTAATTTTCAACTATTTTTATGGTTCAAAAATTAGTTTTTTGGGCACATTTTGTATTCCTTATTTTAAAATGCATTTGTAAACATATTAGTGCGTGATTTTTCTAATTAAAATATTTTCTAAATGTGCCTAATTTAAATCAACAAGTTATTAAATATTCAAATTTATTTTGAGCCTATTTAATTCCCCTTAGTGTGTAGTTTTCTTTTATCAATTGTCCTCGTTTTTATATTATTTAAAACTAATACAAGATGGCCAATTTTTTAGCAAAATTAAAGCTTCTATGAAAAAGATTATTTTATAAAATTTTACATAAAACCTATATTTAATTGATATTTTGTGCTAAAAGGTATGAAAATTAGTATAAACTTATACAAAAATTTTGAGAATTATCATTCCTGCGAACATAAGCTAATAAATTATATAAATAAAATAACAATATATAGTCTAACTAAATTAAGAAAAAATATACTAATTTAATACAATTTCCCAAAAAGATAAAAAGCAAATAATTAACAAATGTGAGTGTAGAAAATGTAAATATAAAAAGAAATGATATGATTTCTTTGTAATATAATTCTAACATAACAAACCATTTAAACATTAATATATAAAAAGGGTTTTGTTATGTAATCAATTTATATACAAGTGATTCTAGGTAAATTAATTTATTTTTAATATATTAATGGTTCATAAAAAATTATTCTATCTATTATATTTAACTTCATTTATTTAGCTAATAGACTAAATTTCATAGAAGTCAAAGAGAAAGGCACAAAAATGCTCATGGGTCTTGTTTGCTTAAAATATATATTTACGTGTAAATTATGACAAATGCTTAGATTCATTTACATATACATTTGAATGTAACAATACCTTATAAAATCATTTATCTATATAAGAACTATATTTTAAATATCTAGATGTTGAAAATATAACTTAAAAATGATATTTAGCATTAAACTATGCTATTACACTGATCTTCCACATTTTGTAGATGGGTCTCATATACTATAATATTAAATAAATGACAAAGTTTTTATGATAATATAAATCATATTAATATAATAAATTAAACGAATTTTTATCAATAATCAATGATGTAAAATGAATTGAGTTGTGTAAAAGGATAGTTTTATATAAGCATAACCCATACAAAATATACAAATATGAGTAAATATTATTTGGATTTGATCTGATATACTTTATATTAAATACAAATAGTAAAAGTGTGTTTGAATTTTATTGAACTCTAATCTTATCTGTAAATCAGATTCTTCAAATTTAGACTTTACAATGTGCTCCCATAGTATTTTCCTCGGATTTGACTGGTTGAATTTGATTTAACATGGCTAGAGTTGCATCCCTCAAGTTAAAGCATATAGTAAAGTGCATAAGGCTGCAACTCAACTTTATTTTGAAAATGGGCTTAGCTTAAGTTTCTCATTTCAAATTTTTAAAATTGTAATACGACTTCAAACAAAATTCAGTTGGAATGATTGGGTTTGGAGCAACCTTTACCTACTTTATAAACTTAATTAGCAAAAATTTTAATAAAAAATTAGTATTGATGTTATGATAATAATAAAAAAAAGTTTTGAAGGAATTGATTTTAGAGTAAAAGGTTAAGAGTATGTTTGACATTTGATAAAACTTTTAAAAGAAAAGTTTTTATTGTAAAATTTTTAAAATAAAATAAATGATTTAATCTAATAGAGGTTAATGATGAGAAATAAAAAAAATAAAGTTAAGATAAGTAGGATAGTTATATGGGTAGTTGTAAAAAAATGTTTAAAATTTTGTAGAGTTAGAAAGATGTGAAAATTTGATTAACAAAACAATAACTATGAAAATGGAAAATTTTTAAATAGAAAATTTTTATGATTGTCTAACACACCCTAGTTTTAATAAAATTACATCAAGCTACAAAAGTGGGAGAAAAACAGTTTCATGTGTCTTATTGAGAGCCTTTGAAGAAGCATATCTTATGGTTGTATTAAAAAGGGGCAAGAACTATTGGTACGAAAGTAAAAGGATGAAAGAAATAATTGGACTTCACAATTGAATTAATCAAGAAGGCACTAGTTAAAGAGAAGCCTTTCAGTTAAATTTTCTCACCTATGAGCGGTGACACTATTCTAGGTTCAAATTTCTTATTTATTAGTGGTGACACTGTTCCAAGTTGGACGCTATAGATATCAATAGTAGTTAAGATTTCTGTTTCTGATTTGGATTGTTTGTCCTGGTGGGGAAACCCTCCACACATCATTGTTCAGAAAATCTGTGCTAACAATTATTTTGCAATGAATCTCGCGGATTACTCTATCCCGAACCTTTCTCAAAATGGGAGAGAGGGGGGGGGGGTCGGGATAGAGTTATTCCTTTCATCAAAAAAAAAATAGCAGTTAATTTCCAAACACTATTTCTTTTTCCTTGAATGGGCTTGCATTTTTCATCCGCCGCGGACTTTGGAGTTCTGCGACCAGGACTCTCCTAGCTAGTTAATTATTTAATTAGTCTACTTCCGCAGTTCAACTTAATTCATTTTGATTGAATACTCGAATACTCGCCGTAGAAAATGTTTCCACTACCAGCTACGGTTGCGAGACTTCCGTCGGAGGGAGAGTTATGGAACCTGGTCTAGTGCTCTTGATAACATTGAGCCTCAATACTTTCTAGTATACATATCTATTTTTTATTATTTGAAAATTTTCGTGAAATAGTTGATTTAAGTGTATTTAGCATGTGTATCAACTTTTATAATTTTTGGATTTTTAGGTATTTTTTATAATTTTAAAAAATCAATGGCGTTTTAATAATTTAAAATTACTAAAATGTGATTGATTTTTAAAAATTTGAAAAAATATTTAAACATCTCTAAAAATGATAAAAATTGATACACATGTTAAATACACTTAGATTAACATTCACAAAAAAAATCAAAAAAATAAAAAAAATTTGTGTATGCATCCGTCCGATAGGGTTCCTATTGTTATGGAGGTGGTACAACTGTAAAATATAATTTGAGGAAATAAATATATAAAAATAAGCTATGTTTAAAAAGCAGCATGTTATATACATCATGATATATTTTAAGTTAAAATACAATATTTATTTATTTTATTTTTATGTAATTTTTCTACATAAACATGTTTTCCTAAATATATTAAATCTATGTATCAAGTTTTTTTATTTTATAATACTTTTACATATTTATATTTTATTTTTAAAAATATCAATTCCAGAGTCATTTAAGTCATTTTTCATCCCTTAAAAAACTTGATTTTTAAAAATTAAAAATATTATATAAAATATTATAAAATGATAAAAGTTGGTATATATATTGTATGCATTTACAAAATATGTTTATGAATAAAAATTAAAAAACTAATTATGAAAATAAATAAATATAGTATTTAGGAGTATAATTCAGGTCAAGTTATACCGGGTTTAGATAAACTCAAAACATTAACATTATTATTAAAATTCGGGTTTGAATTGAGTTTGACATTGGTCTCCGTCTTGATTTTAGATCGAAATTCAAGTTATTCTCAAATTGATAGAAGTCAAAATTTATCGATACGAATAATAAAATTTTTAAACATTATTGCATTTGTAACAATTTTAAAAATATTTTTTGATTACGATAATTTATTTATTTATAACTTGCACATGAATATATTTTTATGATCTATAATATTTTTAGTTTTAATGAAGTTGGTCTTCTATAAAAAATAATTACGAGTAAAATAAATGTAATGAATTTATCACTAACAATCAAAGTAAGAAAAATAAATGAGATTACATGAAATCATTATCTAAAATCTAATAAAAGTGAGACATATCTCATAGTTAATTGATATGTATGCAATAATTTTTAAGAGTTGATTTATTGGTAATGATTTGCAAATAAAGTTATATAAATGCAATAGTTTCAACTTTTATAGATAGATGTAGATGGCATTTAGGTTTTCAAATAAATATTTATAGTTTAATTAGATTATAATTATATAAAAGAACTTTTATTGTAATCATAGTTAAAATATTTAATGCATAAACTAATATAAATATTCTAGTAGACCATGAGGAATATTGAGTTCACACGGGGTTGATGTAAATCAAATGTTGGTTTCAAAATCTCCTAGGTTAGGTTGAAATTGAGTCTAATTTAAAAAAAAAAACTCCAAAACAAAACATAAACTTAATCTTGAAACCAAGCCTAGCAATTTTTGGACTGATCTAGTACAAAGTTACACTCCTGGTTGTATTTTAGCTTAAAATATATCATAATGTATGCGGTCAAGCTGCATTTTAAAATATTTTTTAAAATTTTAAGGAGAAAATTTCAATTTTCAAAAGCTTAGGGGCCTCTGCCATCGACAATTACGACTTATTTGTTTAACACCATGAGACAATTTATTTTTGGCGACGCTTATTAGTAACCAAAAAAAGCTAATCTTATTAGCAAGGAAAACATGTACGAATATAGTTTATGATGATATTTACATAAGCAAGGGATTTTTTTTTTACTTATGATGACGCTATTAATCTTTTTGTTTTCTTACGATGATACTCCTACGAGCCAAAATTTTTTTTACTGTTTATGACAATTCATTCGCACTTAAAATAAAATTCGATTTCTTAAGTGCAAAGATCATGACTGATACTCTAGGGCATCAACGTTTATGACAACAAAAAATTAAATTATTTTCATCCATACCAACAACTATAACAATATTTCATCTATTTCAACATTTTTCAAAATCAATTTCACTTATGCCAATGTCGTAGTTAGATTTTAAAGTTAAATGAGTTGTGAAAAAACAAAATACTCATAAATTGCTAAGATTGATCATGCCTATGTTTCAAGGGTATTCTTGTCCACTCACAATTTATTTAACTTTAAAATCTAATATAATCGGCAGCAATTACATAAATAAAATTGGTTTTTAAAAATGTTGACATAATGAAAGATTTTTAAAATTTTTACCATTGATGAAAATAATTTAGTTTTCATTGCTATGAATGTTAACGCCCAATTTTTTTTATTAATGGTGGCTATCAGAGATATATCGCTGAGAATTAAAAAAAAAAATTCTTTAGCAATTAAATCTTTATTTTAGAAATCAAATTTTAACTAGGGTGTATTTGAGAAGTGATAACACTTTAGAATAAAAAGTTTTTTATATAAAAGTTTTTTAAATACGAGAAAACAATATGATGTAATTTGGGTAATTATGATGAGTAAATAAATAAAGTTAAAATAGTAAGATAGTTGTATAGATAGTTGTGTAGAAATAATTGAAAGGTATAGAAATTATATAGAAAAATGTGAAAATTGATAAAAAAAAATATAATAATTATAGAAAGTAAAAAAAATTATAACTAAACAACCACACCCTTATGAAAAAAAATAAAAATAAAAATTCTGCAGCGACACTCACAACAAGCTAGCTGATTTTGAGGAACCATCACGAACAATTTGTTTCTATTTTTCAACAAAACAATTGATATTGTATCTACTTAAATTTAACAGCGAAATGAAACTTTTGTTGTCAAAGCCCAACTATCTAATTATATATTGCCAAAAAAAAAGTTTTCTATTTTATTTTAAAGCCCATTTGTAATTAGCTTGTTGTAATCAAAGATTTTGAAGAAGATTTTAGCACATTAAATGTGAATTTCTAACTAAAATTATCTTGGCAAAAGTAAAAATTTCTAGAGACCAAAAAATATATCTAAACTAGAATTTATGGGACATTGAGTAAAGGTATAAAAAATTATTGTTATTCTAAATATCTTCACATAACCAAATTTTGCATGTGCAAATATTTTAACCGTTGTCATGTAATCAAAATTATATTATGGATATATTTTAATTTTTGAGTAAATTATAAATATATCTATATAATTTTACCATAGTCGCAAATATATCTATACGGTTTCAAAAATCACAAATCAAAATTATATTATGGATATATTTTAATTTTTGAGTAATTTTTAAATATATCTATATAATGTTACCATAGTTGCAAATATATTTATATAATTTCAAAAATCACAAATAACCTCGCATAATTTGATCATAATTGTAATTATAATAATGTCGCTATAGCATTTATTACTGTACTGTTACAATATAGGTAATCTATAAAAAAAATTACTAACTACGTGGATGTATGTGTAAAAAACGAATATACCTATTTAATTTTTAAAATTGCAACTATACCATGTAATTTTGCATATCTTCACAACTATCATATATCTTAACTCTACGGTAACAACTTCATGATAACATGCATATATTTAAAATCATGGTCAAATTATGGGATTCTAGTTCAATGCACTAAGGTGTATTGTATCAATTTTTTAAAATTTTTTTGAAAATTTTTTTACACAACTGTTAATCGAAGTATATTTAACATGTGTATCGATTTTTACTATTTTTTAATATTTTTTTATTTTTTGGATTTTTAAAATCTAGTGGCATTTTTAGTAATTTTAAATTACTAAAAATGCTGCTTTTTAAAAAAAATTTAAAAATCTTAAAAAATGGTAAAAATTGATACACATATTAAGTACATTTAGATTGGCAATATTATGAAAAATTTTCAAAAAATAAAATAGTGGATACACCCAGGTGTATTGAACTAAATTCTCAAACTAAGTAGTTATATATGCAAATTACTTTCAACATGTTGAATCCTATATAATATATATTAGTTTCCTAGATATGGTAACAAAATCATTTTCGTGGTACTTTGGAATATCCTCATTAGTTTAATTTCTCTTATATAATCCACCTGAATACTTAGTTTAGGCATATAGCTTCCCGTGGCAACGAATGAATCATCTTTAAAATATTTTGGACGATGAGAATGGGTCCTAAATAGAATTGGATTAGTACAGTGCATTTCCAGTGGGGACGGTCCGTGGCACTGCTCGTCCTACGTGTTTAAATTTAAGGATGTGGTCAGACTGTACAACTCCACTCAGTGCTGCTTCCATCATCTGTCTCTGTCTTTTCCGGCGAATCATCATTTCAGACGGTATCACAAACATTTGTTTTTTGTTTTCTGAAAACAAAAAGTATGTTTTTTGACTGCTTGAACGGTCTGAATTTACGGGACTGCCATCTTATGCACCGGGTGGGTTACAACTTTTTTTTTTTTTTTTAAAAAGTTTAAATTTTTTTCAAAAAACTGTTAATCTAGGTGTATTTAACATATATATCAATTTTTACTATTTTTAAAATTTTTTAGATAATTTTAAAAATCTAAAAAATATAAAAATCTTCAAAATTAATAAAATTTATATATATGTTAAATACACTTATATTAACTATTTTATAAAAAATATTTTAAAAAAATAAAAAAATAATTTTATACACTAAGTGTATTGAGGCTTAATGCACCTGTATAAAAAAATATTTTAAAAAAATAAAAAATAATTTTATACACTAAGTGTATTAAGGCTCAATACACCCTGATGCATATAATTGTAGCCGAAATTTACGAGGCCTCATCTTTTCCACGTCATAGCATGTCATCGTCCTGTTGATGGCATCAGCAACATGCCAATGCATCCCACCAGGAATCCGACTTCGATCATGCCTATTGGGCACGTTGGACACTCACTTTATATGCGAAAGTGGGACGAAACCCATATCACTCTAGTGCTGGAGACTCATACGTGATATTAGTATGGGCAAAAGAAGATATAATTAATGATTAAGGTAAAAAGTGCCGACGGCGTGGAATCCCATCAACATTGCCGATGCACATTAAATATTTTTTCTCGTTGATTGATCATAGGGGTGAAAATCTTACGGTTCTTGTTGGGTTTATCCAATCATAATTCTATTTTCAAAACCTGATATCTAACCCTCATATTTTATCCTGGGCAAAGACAAGATTGATCCAATCCTCATTTACTTCTATAAATCTTACGCCAAACATTGAATTAATCTTGAATTAGATAATTGAGAGTTAAAATGCGAGTCATATGTGTGCGCCTATATGAAATACAAAGTCCTGTGTCAAATTATAAGTTGAATGCTTCAACATATTACTAATTAGTGAAAGTAAACATAATTAACCATGATAAAGTATTTTGGCTAAAATCAAAATTTTTAAAATAAAACTTTTCCATTTAAAGCTTTCTACTCCCATAATTACCGTATATTTTAATTGTTTTATATTTTCTTATTAATTTTTATGCAGATATTAATCTTGTAGTTATTCTTCCTTACTTAGTTTACAAATTACTTTTTCATCAAATTTAATTAGATTTTTGTAGTTAAGCAAGATACAAGCAAGGTCATATAACAACATTCTTAAACCATCCAAACTGAGTACCTCAAAAAAAAGAACTGTTACTCCAATAATATTGAACTATAACAACAAATCCCATTTATTACTAACAATTAGAATTTCATTGTGAAAACATTTTAGCAACCATATAATTTCACTACCAATTTGTTGTTGAAAGCATACGATATTTTAGTAGCAAAAAACATAAGTTATTACTAATTATAAACTTTTAGCGTGAATATTTAAGTTTGTAAGAATGATCTAAAATTGTTTACCAGAAACATCAATTAATAATTTGTTCCATTGCTAAATTAATTTGTTGTTAATACTAAAAATTCTTATGGTATAAATATCACCTAAACTTAATAACAATCAATAAGTAGGCCAAATATGTTAGTTATAAATTCTAATGGTAAATAATAAATCATTACCCAATTATATATAGTCCTTTTTTAAACTTCACGTATCAATTAGTGCAAATTACTCTAATTCACCCTTTCGGATTTAGGGTGTTTTTCCACCAATTACATCCTAGCTTAATGAGCAAAATAATATCCACCATCTTTTTTTATTCAAATAATAATATCAACTATCTTGGTAGTTCATTTGTTATCGATTCATATTAAGCAATCTTAAATGGTTTAATTGAAGCGCACAATCACACTATTTTGTCTGTCCATTTTTATAATTTACCTAAAGAGCAACACTTAAAATCATTTTAATCATAAATTTGTGAATCACGTAAATTAAGAATTACAACAGGTTTATGTTCACTCTAAAATTATCCTTCTTCTGTCGTCCACCTCTATCTATTTTCAAATAAATATATTCTTAATCAAGGGGGTGTTTGTTAAAACACAAATATTTTTTCATATTAAATTTTTTTAATTTAAAACTTTTTACTTTTTACAATTACTATATTTTTAATTATTTCTTTATTTATTCATATATAACAACTCTACTTTTTAATCATTTATATATAACCATTCATATATATAATCTATTTATTTTAACTTTATTTTTTTTACTTCTCATTATTATATCTATCATATTACATTATTTTATCATATTTTAAAAACTTTTTATCAAAAGTTTTATCAATTTCCAAATAATAATTGAATACATTTCATAATATGGTGCTATTGGGGCTTACTTAAATTGATTTAACATTTAATTTACAAGCAACTGCGAACTTAATTCTTGTGAAAACTGCTGTTTTTTTGCTTATTATTTTCATCTATTTTATTTTTAATTATTTATTTCTTAATTATATCTTATGTGCCACTTCGTGGTCGCAGCTACTGTTTTAAAAACCGGATCAAACTAGGCAATCGGATCGTGAAACAAGCCTTTCTCGGTTCGTTGCTTTTTCTGGTCCGACTATCGGTTTCATCCGGTTGAACCTGGAAAATCGAAAACCGGTCACAAAGTTAGTTCAGTGATCAGTGCGATTTTAAAAACATTGGTCTCAGCATCGTTTTCCATGGGCTCCATGAGGGCCACGACACCCGTCGACACAATTTGCAATGGCAGCTCTCGTGCTAACCCATCAACCAATGCCCAGGCGACACCACGACTCAGAGAATGTCCAGTGGTCGTCTTTGCGTCCAATCAGGCGGCTGACTGTCAGTCGCGAATCGAGAGCCTGAAGGAACTCTAGTAATTTACATCTCTACCCCTGTACCTTTTGTAGTCAGTCAGTTTTTTCGTCAGCCTGTCAGGTCGTTGTTTCCCCAGCTCATGTTCGTCTCACGCCGTCCTGCGAGACAGCGTTGACCAAAATACCCTTCGGCCAACTGCCTTTCGTCACAAAGGCAGCCTTACGCTTGAATGAAAGGTTGGGTAATTTAGTACGTTCAAGTGCGGCTGCCACAACGAACTCGAATTGTCTGAGATACACGGATTGCGTTCGATCGTTAGGGAAAGAGGGCTCCTGAGGTTTGCTCTCACGAAGAGTACGGAAATAAGTAAAATCATGCAAAAGTGAACATAAATTATGTTATTTTTTCATTTTTATCATTATCTTTCTATTATGTTCTTACATCTTTTCATATCTTATCTATTTTTCTTTACGTTGACTTTACTTTTATTTAAAAAATTTGTTGGTAGCATTGATTTTTATGAAATTACTTACACTTGAATAAAAGCAATGGTATTTTAGTATGTTCAAGTTCGGCTGATTCTTTGAGATATACACAATGCATTCATTGTTAGGGAAAAATAGACATATGAGGTTTGCTCTTGCAAGGAGTATGAGAGTAAATAAAGTCATGAAAAAGTCAACATAAATTATCCTATTTTTTTTATTTTTATCATTATTTTTCTATAATTTTCTTACATCTTTTCATATCTTATCAATTTTTTTTTTTACATTTACTTTACTTTTATTTTAGCGAATGTTTGGTAACATTGATTTGATAAAATTACTTGCACTTGAATAAAAGCAAAGGTAATTTAGTACGTTCAAGTGCGGCTACCACAACAAAATCAATTTCTTTGAGATATACACCTTGCGTTCGTTGTTAGGGAAAAAGGGGCACCTGAGGTTTGCTCTTACGAGGAGTATGAGAATAAATAAAGTCATGCAAAAGTCAACATAAATCACCTTATTTTTTTTATTTTTATCATCGTATTTCTATCATTTTCTTACATCTTTTCATATCTTATCTATTTTTCTTTGCATTTACTTTACTTTTATTTTAGAGAATGTTTTTTAACATTGATTTTAATAAAATTACTTACACTTGAATAAAAGTGAGGGTAATTTAATATGTGCAAGTGCGGTTGCCACAGCCAAATCAATCTCTTTGAGATATACACATTACATTTGTCGTCAGGGAAAAAGGGGCATCTAGGGTTTGCTTTTACGAGGAGTACGAGAATAAATAAAGTCATGCAAAAGTCAACATAAATTACCCTATTTTTTATTTCTATCATTATATTTTTATTATTTTCTTACATTTTTCATAGAGAATATTTTAAAAAATACATTATTAATATGAAATAGTATAGGTAAAGTTGTAATAAATATGGTAGTGTTACAATGAAAAATAATTAGAATATAATGATAAAATTGAAAAATATAGTTGTTAAATGATTAAATCATATGTGAAGAAACATGGATGTTCCCAACTCACATGTTTAAGTTGCCAAACAAACCTTTATCCATTAAATTTCCCACTGTCATTGTATTTAACTCATTGTAAACATATCCCAAAATAATTTTTTTTAAAAATGAGATAGCTATACAATATAACATGGATAATAATTAGCACTGAATAAAATAAAATGGGAATATGTATGATAATTATGTGAAAATATATGAAAAATTAATTGAAAATTAATATTGGATATTTAAGTGTTACATTGAGTAGAAAAATCACTTAGGTGGTAAGGGTCCACTGGGCAAAAATTAAATGACAGGAAAAATTAAGAAAAAAAATTTCACTTCTTTTTACACTTCTTCAATATGATTTTACATCTTAGTGACTAGCTGCATCATTTTTAACCATTGTCTCAACATTTTAACCGTTTTTTTATATTTTCATGCAACTATCTTTTTTTACTTTATCATCTTTCTATTTACAATCATTACTTTTATTAAGTCTTGTTGTTTTTTATTTTAAAAATTTTTTCCAATAAATTGCTCCACTAAAATTTCTCAACTTTTAATCAAACCAAATGCATCATAAATAAAAATATTCTATTCAAAGTAATCTTCATCACATAAACTCATTTTTCTAAGTGTGAAGTTAGCCTACCAAGCCTTTGAAGAACAAACTATGAGCTCCACCTTTTATGTGATTGAATTCTTATACATCTTACGTAGACCAACTCACATTCTTTTCACCTATCACAAGAAGAATACCACGTAAGATTAGTACTCTATTGTGTAAGTATTGTTAGATATTGTGTTATTCATCAAATGTCATTCTAACATCTAAATATTTTCTACTCTTATGTCAAAATACATAAGATAATTAGTTATGTTGACAAATAATTATGGAAACTCCTGGATTTATCCACAAGTCCTTGTCATTTATGGTGGTCTCTGATTATTAGATACGATCTTATTTATCTATGCATTCCAAAAGGATCATGTCACTTGAGGCAAAAGACATACATAGAGGACATCTATCAATTTCAAATGAGGCAATTTAATTTCCTAATAAGAGATCATCTTCACTATTATTCTCCCAGTTTTAGTGCCTTAAGCCTCTTTTATCCACAAAAATTATTTATCTCTCTTGTCTTGATTCTTCTAAGGCCCCTTGACATTTCAATAATAGTCTTTGTTTATTAGCATTTTGATACTAGTCTTGATATTTTGGCGGATTTAAAACTTTTAGCCAATAAAAGTAATTTGGCAGGAAAAGATATCATTGTTTGAGTAGGGCAACAATGTTAAAATGAATAAAGTTTTGAAATATTTTATCAAATTGTATAATTTTAAAATTTCAGTGTGAGGTCCACCCATGCATTGATATACAACATTGTTATTTTTATCTTTCTCATTGTACATTGTTGTAAGAATTTGGAAAAATCACTTGTGATTATCATATGCGGCAAAAGTGTTACTTTTTTAGATGAGTAATCATGAATTCAAAACCGGCCATCTAAGCTGTCTTTCTATTAATATTTAGGAGCTGCAGTTTCTCTATTAATATTCTTGATTGTAAAATTTGACAGCGGATCTATTTTGTCGTACAGAATTGAACTATTTCTTGGTCTCCTTAATTTTGTTGGGGGTTTTAATATTACGCCGGGTATATTATGATTAACTGACAGGATTTTGGAAATGTCGAGATATCGAGGCGAAAAACAAACCATACGCGGGTCGCTCTTCTCACGCGAGGTTTGCTTCCGAGAGAATGAGCGTTTCTCGCAACTTATCGTCTCGTCCAGGCCGAGTAATTCCTCCGACCGACGAGTTTCGCGCGAAATTTTTCGATATATCGGCGATTTTTAATGCTGGGGACATGAATGGTGGCTTTCTTTTTGGTAGTAGATGACAACGCCATTAAAAGAGATTCAAACAGCACATTAGCGCAAGTGGTGCACTCGACAGAAACAGTTCACAAGAAAAAAAAGCTATCAAGAAATTTTTTTTTAAAAGGAAGAAGTTAATTTCCATATCCAACTTCCATTTGCAAAATCCAAACCAACGATTTATATTGCTTGAAAGGGATATGTTCATAGCGTTGATGCCAACTTACAACTTTTATTGTTACTATATGTTATTTTACATGAACCGGCCTCG
The DNA here is from genome assembly GCA_035584095.1 of Annona squamosa. Lineage (NCBI taxonomy): Eukaryota > Viridiplantae > Streptophyta > Magnoliopsida > Magnoliales > Annonaceae > Annona > Annona squamosa. The sequence goes on along the minus strand of JAXCLR010000050.1, from coordinate 24,800,028 downwards.
ATGAGGAAGATTTAACCTTTTTATTTTAATTTTTTTCAAAATAAAATTTTATAAGGAAAGAAATAAGTTCGAGGCACAAGGCTTTTTAGCATTCTCATTTATATGTTATAAAGGGGTGCCCATCTTATATGAGTAAACATGAGTAACCAGGAAATATTTACTTCTTCATTTATTATAAGTATATGTGCTTCATCTAAATTTTCTTTCATATAAAATTTCGCATGTTTCAATATTTTTTTAAAACATGCCCTTTATTTTACTTTGATTTTCAACATAAATTTTAAAAATGATTAAATTTCACACTGAGTAAGACCAATGTCTGTCATAAGATCTTCACGGCCTACTTATTTCGAACTTCATAGCCTACATATTTCAAAATTTATAAATGACGAATCATTATAAATATTTTTCCAAAAATTTTCATAGCATAATAGTTTCATTAGGATAGTCCAATGGTAGGTAGCATCGTGCTCTTGCGTAACATGCATGAGATTGATGATTCAAATATATTGGATTGGGGTGATGATCTCCATTCAATTAAAAAATTTACAATGATAATGTAAGTTAACCATTCTCTCAACAATCACATTCATATTTTCCAGCATACAATCGATTAGGATATTAAGGTACTAAAGTGATAAAACGAAGAGAGAAATGTGATGTAAAAGAATATTGATTCAATGATCTCTCTCCTATTTTCTCAAAAAAAATCTCTTTCCTAGCTTCCATTATTATTTTTATTTTTTATTCTTTTGACAATCACATGAGCTCAAATGTAAGCGTTCTATGCATGCAAAATTTTTATTTTAAATATTATTTTTAACAATTTTTAAAATTTAAAAATAAAAAGCCTTTTCATGTGTTGGCACACAAAGGAAGTCTATTTATCATTTTTAAAATTTAAGAAAGTTAAAAAAATTAAAAATAAAAATTTTGTATATATAAAAAAAATTCATGTTTGGGCTTGTACGTAAAACCCAAAAAAATAAAATAAAAGGAGATTATACAAGTTGGTACACTAAGTCTCAGTATATACGGATGCACTGGATTAGACTCTATGTGAAATGTAGAATTAGAGTAGACCAGCCAATTCAATCAATTCGATTGGCAACTAAGTAATCCACTAATTCAATTAATATCCATCTAGTCCAAATTCAAAAAATCCGCAGAACCATGTGAACCATGATTCAACCCGGGCAAATGGTTGGACTGGTTCACACAATTGCATTATTTTTTACTTTTAAGTGTCTTTTCGCACACCATTTAAATATGGAAAATAATAGGATTTAATTCCTACCTTCTGGACTAGGCAAAAGTGAAATGCGGAATTAAGAATAGTACTCCGTTGAAAAACGTTATTTCAAATTAGTCGGTGCGTTCCGCGAACATAATATTATTTATGATTAAAATGATTTGATATATTGTATATTTTTAACTTTTTGCATGCCATTTTTATTTTATATATACGTCGACTTTGATAAGTTCAAAGGAATAAATCGTATATTTTTTTAATTTATGCATCGCATTCGTTTTATTTTATTTAAATTTTATCACAATTATAGTCGAATCTTTATTTTCATTTCCTATTGTATATTACTGGACTTGGACTTAAAATTACGTTCTGGATGATAAATAATATTTAAAACTTAACTTTCAATATTATATAAAATAGTAATATTAAATATTACAACAATATAATTACATAATACTCAAAAAGATTCAAACCGGTATGATGAAACCGTCTGTTCGGAACGAGCAGATATGACGACATTGGCCATAAGATGCCCACGCATGCATCACCCAATTCGACTACATACGACGGCCTATACTAACGCAACACATCGAGGAATACTGCGTACCGACAAATCGAGGAATACTACGTACCGACCTTTTTCTTTGTTGGTTCTTCTTTTCTTTTTTCTTTCTTTTTTTTTTTTTTTAATATAGAACGAGAGAATGGAATAACCCCCCGCTAATCGATAAGACAGCTTTCTCTCGTCGCTATTTTGCGGTCGACGTGGACGTCAGAGAAGCTGCGTTCCAAAAGCACGTAATCCGCCGCGACTGGTTCCCTACGCTGCCATCTCCCACCCACTCAACGTCTCAACGCCCAACCATGGTTTATTTCAGGTTACCAACGTCTCTCGCGATATTTTCGACATGTCCTTCGACAGCGAGTGGCGACAAGAGAGACGAAACTCTCCTGTGATGCGACGATACGCTACAACCGATCGGACGGTTACTGCTGCTGTCCAATTGTTTATGGGAAAACATGACGCCTAGCTTAACGATCGTGGCCGTTGGATCGACCCTTGGTTCGTTCCACATCGGTGGCAGCAGTGTGCAGGCACGTGATTCTTGTGGCGGGTGCTGGCGTGTCCAGGGGGCCATTTTGACAAATATGCTGCCGGCGGAGGAACCTGTTGTTGAACGACCAGCTTGCGTCCTCTGAAATGTACCTCTTCGCATCTCACGCGGTAATGAGGTTCTTCCCGCTCTTCTCATCCTGCCGAGGCCTGCGGTCGATAATTGAAAATTAAAAGGAAAAAAAATTCCAATTTTGCTGCAGCCTGATATTCGAGTATGGTATAAAAATGAATGCCTCGCTGGTATTTTCTGATGCTACCAAAGATCCTATGCTAATGCGAAATGCTGCGTTCGTTAGAGCCTCCTCTGTCTAACTGTAGACAGATAATAGTCCATTTTCCTTTCATTAGATTAAAAAGTTTTACATTTCTAATAATAAATTTTTTAACACGACAAAATTGTAAGAATTGAATATTTACTCCGGAACTATAGAAATAAGATCTTCGCTATGCTAGGTAGAAGGTATACCTCGTCATGCGGCTAGTATGATTTGGCACGTGGCTGATTGTGACACAAGCCATTGTAGCACTTCGCCTCGCATCCAGCACACGCCTCTCTATTTCTTTTTTGGCCAATCTCATCCAACGCAATTTTTGTTTACTGTACGCCCTAAATTACCCAGTGATGATATTCAAATGCACATTTGTCCATGGCAGTGTCACCTACATGGACCACGCAGAAACTAATCTATTCTAAAAATTCATGTTGGGTGCATATCATTTCAGTTCTTAAAAAGTACGCACGGGTTGGATTATTTAAAAACTCAAACAACACAAGTACTCAGTGATTGCCGTGTTCAAGGGTCGTTTGTCGTGACGTTTCCGAGCCAACCCTTCCTTCAAATTGAACAGCGTGATAAACAACAGCGTTGTCCTCTCCATCTCAGCTAACCAACAGCTCAGTTATGATAAATGACAGCACTCCGATCCATTCGAGCTCTCATGTCCTTGCATTGCATCTGAGTTTATCAGAACGTTCTTTTGATCCAATGCCGTATCTTCTTTTTATCACTCTTCCATGAATCTTAGGGGACGTTTGATAATGTATAAACTTGTGGGATAGTGAGAAATTGTAGGAAATAAAAAAAAATATTTTGACAAATATATGATTGATAAGAAATGATAGAGTGTATAGTTAGAATAAATAGGATTGTTGTATGTAGTTGGTAGGAAAAATGATTAGAATGTAGAGGTAAAAGTAAAAAAATAGTGTGATTGACAGAATAATAATTGACTTTGGAAAACCAAATCCCATTAATTTTTCATGCTTGCATGTTAACAAACATGCCCTTAACTGACCAAGTGTCTTATTCTTTAATTAGATAAAATGAAATAAAAATAACTTTAAAATCGTTATTGTGGAATCATTGGATAATAATTTAAAAATTAAAAATTTTAATCT
>JAXCLR010000050.1:24779255-24796160 GCA_035584095.1 Annona squamosa | reverse complement strand
TTAATCTTTTTTCGTAATTTAAAACTCATTAACGGTTCAGATTGAAGTACTGAGGGTTCAACATATGGATTTCTGTATCATTGCGTACCATGACTATCTCGAGGGCGCTCATACCTTATGAAAATCAAAGCGCCCTAGAAAAGCGCGATATATCGCGGTTATTCACGAACTCGACACGTCAGCCTCGACATCGCGGCCGATATGGTGGACGTCAGGACGAATATCCATCCGATTTGAATTCCAGCCTTCGAATCCGTGAAACCCGACGCCTTTTCCCGTCTTATATAACTAGTTGTACTTGTCAGATAAGCACACGAACGTATCAGTGATAAGTCGGTGGGAGACGGAGATAAAAGGAAGAAAATGAAGACGACCTGCAAAACGCATCGAAGAAAGCGAGACTGGCCCCCTCTTGCTCTCTCTCTCTTTCTCTGCCCCTGATTTCCTTCTACCTTTCTTGGAGCAAATCTCTTCAGATGGAAGGAAAAAACCCTAGAAGTTTCCCTCCAACCGACGAACTTGTTCTCTGAGGAAGCTGAAATTATGTTGAAGTCCAGCCGCCGCCGTGTCTCTGGACCTGTTGTTCGCTGGTTCTCTGCTTAAAGCTCCAATCTTCGGTTCCAAAACCCTAACCCTACCCTACCCTACTTGGACATCTGATCCGGTTTGTCTTCACGGGCGGGCGCATCTGGGGGCCTTCGCAGCTCCGACCATGTCGTCGCTTAGCAGGGAACTAGTGTTCCTCATCCTGCAATTCTTGGAAGAGGAGAAGTTCAAGGAGTCCGTACACAAGTAAATAACATGAGCAGGCTCCGTGTATCAGCTCTGTTTCTGGTCATAAGTTGACTGACTCTGGTTTGGGTGTTGTTTTTCGTCAGGCTTGAGCAGGAATCCGGCTTCTTTTTCAACATGAAGTACTTCGAGGAGAAGGCGCAGGCGGGAGAGTGGGACGAAGTGGAGAAGTACCTCTCCGGTTTTACGAAGGTGGACGACAATCGTTACTCAATGAAGATCTTCTTTGAAATTCGGAAGCAGAAGTATCTTGAGGCTCTTGATCGGTGGGGATTTGATTTTGGCTTTCAGGGATGAGTTTTGCGAGAGCTTGGTTTTTTTTCCCCTCTCATCTCTGTTCTATTCTTGGGTCTTTTTAGGCACGATCGCGCGAAGGCGGTGGAGATATTGGTTAAGGATTTGAAGGTGTTCTCGACGTTTAATGAGGAACTATACAAGGAAATTACACAGCTTTTGACGCTTGAGAATTTCAGGTATTTTTTAATGTGTTAACTGTCCCTAAATTGTAATTTAAATAATCGATGGATGTTGTGAATCAAGTGGTTTAAAGGAAATTCGTTTTTACGTTTGATAAGAGTAATTTTAAATTTGCAAAATTTCTGGCAATGAAGTGCAATGAAGTTCTTGAGCTTGTTGTTATCTATTGCTTCTATCAGAGGCAGAGACAATTATTAGGTTCAATGGCGTTATAGCTGGAGAGCTTGCAGCACATTTGGCTTTGGATTTTTTTCTCACGTTGCTGCTGCAAGAAAATGGCCATTTTAGGAGGCTTCGACTCGAATTGGACCACGTGCAGGAGCTGTAGGGGACTTTTATTTTGATATCATACACGTTTAAGATGGGATAGCTGGAATTTTTCTAATAATGAGGGCATGAATTTTGAGCACAAAGAAGTATATTCATTATGTAGTGGAAGAATGAGTTCCTGCCTTTTATAAAGGCCACTATTGTACTCGTCAGAGATGTCTGGTGGGACTGAGATAGTTTATCTCGTTCTGCCTTCTATTCCTAATGGAGCAAGCGTTCACCTTAGCCTTTTTAGAGTAACTGACATCTTACCTGCATACATGGATGTTAGTTGACTTTCCTTCCAATCAATGCAGGGTCAGTTGATATGAAAAAGTGAGGCCTTTTGCTCACTTCTTTGGTTGGAGATAGGTTTAATCACTCATCGGGAATGAACTGAGGACTTGAATTAGATTGAGGAAATAGGCATATCTCCTCTTCTCTAACTGGCTTTAGTTACCTAGAAGATTGCATTTGCCATAGTTAATGATGTTGCCACCAAAGGGAGTCCTGATGAATATTTTTCAACTCTTCGTTTTTCATAATTTTTTTCACTAAAAAGATCATGCTTCTCAAGCTCATCAAATTGTTCATGTTGTTTGTTGCATATGAAGTACCATGGGCTCCAGATGATCAATTTTTAAACAGTTGGGCTTTACAATCTATGTGTCCGAATTGATGTTTTCTGGTATTGAAGGCTATAGAAAACATTCACCTCTTTTGTAACTGTTTAGTTTGGTGTTTCTGGAAGTAATAAAATTTTTGTATGAAAAGTTTTGAAATTGGAAGAAAATGATGTGATATGATAGGAGTAATGATGAAGAGTAAAGAGAATAAAGTTAAAATATATAGGTTAGCTGTGTGTAGTTGTGTAGAAATGATTAAAAAGTAGGATAGTTATATAGAAAAATGTGAAGAAATAATTAAAAAATAAGCTAATTATAGGAAGTGAAAAGTTTTAACTTGACTTTTTTTCCTCATTGCCAAACACACTCAGTAAGTTAGTGTTGGATGAATTCAGACGTTATTTTGAGACATGGATTTGGTGCTTATTTCTGTCTCTATTAATGTGTTCAAACAATATGTGAATAGGTAGCTTTCTTGTATTCTATGGAAAATCAGTTGAAGGTGGCTTCTTGGATTCTGTTAAGTTACCTTCGCAACAAGTCTCAGCCTGAAAAGAATTTCTAACTGTTGTGTCCGAGATACAATTGTGGAGCAAATGTGAATTGATTTTTTTCCAAAACATTACTTGTCAAATTGTGCATCAATCTAAGAATTGATTCAAACATGGGGTTCTTAATGCCATGATGGATGCCAAGGAGATTGTAGAATCTTATTATGTATTTCCTTCCTACACCCTTTGAATTTCTTTTGAAAGACTGCTAATTGTAAATAAGCTCTCCACAGTCAGCAAATTTTTTGTGTTTGCGCATGTACTTCTAATACTATTTCTTTGCTTACATCTTTCTCCATCTTGTCTGATTGGAACCTTCATATATACATATATATTTGTTCCGCGTGTTTCATTCCCTTTTTATGGCATTTTTTTTCTTCGACTGCTAGAATTTTTTTAATTATTGAACCTTGATTTATTTTTCGGTCTCGTGGATGCAGAGAGAATGAACAGCTATCCAAATATGGTGACACAAAATCAGCTCGGAGTATTATGCTGATTGAGCTTAAAAAATTGATTGAAGCAAATCCTTTATTTCGGGAAAAGCTAGTTTTTCCTGCTTTAAAAGCATCTCGGTTACGAACTCTAATTAACCAAAGGTAAAGTCTCAATAGTCGTTTGCATTGGACTTGGTGTCCTTATGATTTAAATATTAGAGTAGAAGCTTCTGCAGGAAGGTCTTGCCATTATTCATTGATCCTGACTTCTACCAGTGGCTTCTGTAATTGCTTGCTTGTTTTAGTTTGGCCATATTATTATTGGCTGCTGAAGTACCATGTGATGGTCTTTGCAGTTTGAACTGGCAGCACCAGTTATGTAAAAATCCAAGACCTAACCCAGATATCAAGACTTTATTTACAGACCATACATGTACGCCCACAAATGGAGCTCGTGCTCCTACACCAGTTCCAGTGCCACTTGCAGCGGTTGCCAAGCCTGCCACATATACACCTCTTGGAGCACATGGAGTATGATGTTGCTTATTCACACATTATTGTTATCATCATCATCATTGTTGTCATCATCATCACTCTCCTAATAACAGCTTGAGAATGCTTAGTTTGATATATACTTATTTACTGGATGCAGCCATTTCCACCTGCTGCAGCAGCTGCAAATAATGCTTTGGCTGGCTGGATGGCAAATGCTGCTGCTTCATCATCTGTTCAATCTGCTGTTGTGGCTGCTTCGTCCATTCCCATTCCTCAAAATCAAGGTCAGGAATTTAGTATATTTGTAGGTTGGTGGAAGTCATCACTTTCTTTTGGTAGTCCTGCATCTGGAAATTGGTGTTGGCCTTTTAGATATTCTTGATTTGTTGTCTATGGTTGTGAGGTGGATGGATGGTTCGATAGTTTTCTCTATGAGTAGTCTCCTTCTTCCTGTTCTAGTTTTCGCCAATTCTAGAACTTCTTTCTTCCTAGAAACATTGCACAATTTTTTGTGGTTATTGCTTCCAAACACTGGAAATATCAGTGGTAAAGTCATCTAGGATACGTGCAAGTTGCTATACCAATCAGTTCAGCTGCTTCCACGGAAGCCCTTGTGGTTTCTTCTGCTATTTGAAGAATGACAAATGTGCTTGAAAGGTGCTAGTTGCAAGCATTCTTGGTGATGATGAAGACAATGCAGGAATTTTTTTAGACTTCAAATTTGGCCTTTTTGTCGGAATTGGAATTAATCTTTTTAGGTTGAAATGCTTAGTGAACACAAGCAAATTTTATCTTCCTCTTTTTCCACAGTTTCCATTTTGAAACGTCCCAGAACTCCTCCAAATGGACTGGGTATGGTTGATTATCAAAGTAATGATTCAGAGCAACTAATGAAAAGACTTAGGTCTGCTGCACAACCTGTTGATGAGGTAATTCTTCAATTATAGCAGAAATTCTTTCAAAATATATTTCTTTTTCATTTTATATTCATGCTATTGGTATTTGTTAGTTGTGTAGGGTGTTTAGATCCTACCTCTGCATTCAGAAAATGCTTATTTTTGCTTCTAGTTGTACAGGTTACATATCCAACTCCTGTTCCACAAGTTTCATGGTCAATAGATGATTTGCCAAGAACAGTGGCCTGTACTATAAATCAAGGATCCAGCGTCACAAGCATGGATTTCCATCCTTCTCATCAAACGTTACTTCTTGGTATGGGTTCCTTGCATTGCACCTAATACTGCAGTTCTGATCTGTGAAAAGGGAACTGAGATTAAAATGGCCTCTCCTTTGAGCAGTTGGTTTGAGCACTGGCGAAATTTTGCTTTGGGAAGTAGCACTCCGAGAAAGGCTGGCATCTAAACCATTCAAGATTTGGGAAGCAACTTGTTCAGTGCCATTCCAGGTTCTTTGTGAATCTCTACTTAGTAGCTTGGCAAAGTTCCTTTCCTCCGAAAGAAGGGAGAAGCAAAAAAGAAGTATTTGAATAATTTGAATGTGCAAATTTCTTGATAAGAATCATAAAACTTTTTTTGTCATCAGAATGCATTTTATTCACTCCTAAATCAATGTGCACAATCATTATTTCTAGTTTGTAGCAATTTTTCTGATTTAAACTTCAATCAGCTGTTACTTTCCAGAGCCATGTAATTAGGTTGATCATCATGGAAACACTTTGTCAGTCAAGCTGTATGCCAGCAGCCAGCTTTTGTGTTTGCTTGTGCAAGGATGCCATCTGGAGTCATAGGGCATGTATGTTTTATACAAAAACTTTTCAAATTAAAACTTTTCAATCTAAAACTTTTTACTTTTCACAACCACTATTTTTTAATCATTTTTTTACATCTTTTTATACAACTTTCTTACATTTAAATTAGTTATATGCAACCACTGACACAACTAGCCTATCTATTTTAACTTTATTCTTTTTACTCTTCATCATTATCTCTATCTTATCACGTCATTTTTTCCCAATTCAAAGACTTTTACGCCAAAAACTTTGCATCTAAAAGTTTTATCATTTCCCAAACCCACCTATAATATTATTCTTTTATACACTCCTGCATTGATGCTGTCTTATGGGAATGTACAGGCAGCAGTTGTCAAAGATGCTTCAATATCTATTACTCGAGTAACTTGGAGTCCAGATGGAAGTTTGATGGGTAGGTGCCCTTAAATTACAGGCAAGATTGTTGTGTTACCTGATTTTTTATTCACTTATTTTTTATTTTTGGTTTCAGGGATTGCATTTACCAAGCACTTAGTTCACTTGTATGCTTATCAAGCACCTAGTGATCTTCGTCAGGTTACGGAGGTAGGTTGCAAGATTTTGTTACTCAATCAAGCAGGACACAGTCTGCAACAACAATTGACTGGGTTCTATGGCAGATTGATGCTCATGTTGGCAAAGTGAATGACTTGGCATTCTCTCATCCAAACAAACAGCCATGTATTGTAACTTGCGGAGATGATAAACTTATAAAGGTGTGTACAGGATGTCTTATGTTCTGCTTTTGCGTAATCTTAACATTTGGTCTTTAAAATAAATTTCTAGTAACTGAAAAGATCATTACATTATTTTAGGTGTGGGATCTGAGTGGAAGAAAGCTTTTCACCTTTGAAGGACATGATGCACCTGTTTATTCTGTTTGCCCTCATCACAAGGAGAATATTCAGGTACACGAGGTTTCCCCTTTTGATCCCTTTATGCACATTGATGACAATATTGAAAAGCTTTGTCATCTGTATTGTTCATGTTAGTATGAATTCTGAAGCTGTTCTTATCTTCTTTACATGAGATTCTGTTATCATTCTGTTTCTGGGAAAAAAGATTTGTTATCATCCCTGCATCAATGCTGCTTCTCTGTTAATTAGGTTCAGTGACCTCAAACACTTTCTGCTATTCGAGTTTGTCCTTGGTGATGTGCATGTATTTTGACAGTCCATATTTCTACTTGAGTGATTTGAACAATCCTGCTAAAGCTCAATATCCTCATGATCTTCTTTTCTGATTTCATTGTAAGCTGCAAGGCTGAAACTGGTACAGATTGAACAAATAATGATAGAGATTGCTATTGTTATTGCCGCATGAAATTCTCGTCCTTAATTCTGTCGTGTAATATAGATGAAAGTAACATCTACCATAGTTATAGCTGTATCCTCAGGTTCTGTTGGTAGCTTGACTTCTTTGTATTTAATTATTGTTATTTGCAGTTTATTTTTTCGACTGCACTTGATGGAAAAATAAAAGCATGGCTCTATGATAACATGGGCTCCAGAGTCGACTATGATGCTCCTGGGCGCTGGTGCACTACAATGCTTTATAGTGCTGATGGTAGTAGGTAAGATAATTAGAAGTTGCAATGTTGCATATTATAACCTCGGAGGTTAATATGCACACATGCACACACTTGTCTCATGACTGTACCTTGCTGTATATTGCAGGTTGTTTTCTTGTGGTACGAGTAAAGAAGGTGATTCACACCTTGTTGAATGGAATGAAAGTGAAGGAGCAATAAAGAGGACATATGTTGGGTTTAGGAAGAAATCAGCTGGTGTAGTGCAATTTGACACAACACAGAATCACTTTTTGGCTGTTGGTGAGGACAGCCAGATAAAATTCTGGGACATGGACAATGTCAATATTCTGACGACCACAGATGGTGAAGGAGGGCTTCCGGTTGTTTTTTCTATCTTTTGTTCTTTTCTAAGAGCATTTACCTTGTTTAGGTTTTAATTTTAAACTACCATCATGACTTAGATTGTTTATATATGTACAAATAATTTGCATTTTAATTTCCTAGTTTGGTTAATATTGTAAAGAACAACTTTTTGTTGACAATCTTCCATTAACAAGTTTGAATTCTGGCTTTGATGAATACAACATACCACATTGCTGCATTTTGGAATCTTTTCATTCAGGTTCAGTAGAATGGAAATTAGTTTGCTTTCTACTTTGTCTATCCGAATGTTGATTTGACTTCATTGGTGAACCATAAACAACTTAGTAGGTATTTGACTCATTATTTAACTCTCTTCAGAGCCTTCCCCGCCTGAGATTCAACAAGGAAGGGAATCTTTTAGCCGTTACCACAACAGATAATGGTGTCAAGATTCTTGCAAATGCAGATGGCCTCAGAGCTCTACGTGCAATCGGAAGCCAATCATTTGAACCAGCAAGAGCGCCTGCTGAACCTTCACTGGTTAAGGTTGGGTTTCTTAATTGCTGCACTGGCTGTATTCATCTGTTGTGTTTGTTATGATTCTGCTTTGTTTCAATTTACACCTGCTTCATTGTTTGATGCTCTCTCTTTTTGATGCCTGTTCTGTTCATTTGCTTAGGTTTCCGGTGCTACTGTTGTTTCAAACATTAGTTCAAGTATCACCAGAGTTGATCGCTTGGACACAAGCTCCCCTGCAAGGCCTTCTTCAGTTCTTGTATGTGAGATATGTGAGATACCGAGATGTTTGGAAGTAAAGAATTTTCTTTTGGAAGGATCATATTGATTGCATTAAGAAAGATTTTAATGTTTCATGTTTCTATGTAAGAAAGGTTAAACATTAGGTGCAGGAAGAATCCCCACAATAATCCTGTTGACGCATAAAGTTTAGGACTGTGGTACAATCCAATGTAATCATCGTCATCATAATAAGCTGTTCCTCACCTATGGGGTCAGCTGTATGGATCCTGTTGTACCATTTTTGACTATCATAAATATGTTTTCAGTGATCTCTAACACTTTCATATCGTTTAATTACTTCTTTCCATGTTTTTTTTTGTGTGCTTCTTTTATTCTCTTGCTGCCTTGTAAGAGAATGAGAGGAAGACCATCACCCCCTTCCCCTAACAAAAAAGTCAGGACCGACATTGGCATTGTCCTAATTGGTTGTTTGTAAAAGGAAGGACTGACGACCTTGTTCCAATATTGAGAAAGATGGTTTTACTGTTGTAGGGAACCATTGTTTTCACTAATGGTGATGCCTAGTTATTGTCTCTTCTTTCTTGGCAGAACGGAGTTGATGCAGCAGCTAGGAATGTAGAAAAACCTAGAGTTTTGGAAGACATATCTGATAAAACGAAGCCCTGGGAGTTGGTAGAAGTTGTGGATCCTGCTCAGTGCCGATCTGTTTCAACAACAGATAGCGCAGATCCTCCCAGCAAGGTATATCATAATTTCTTTGTCTTGTTTGAATGTTTAGTCCACATTAATCCAATTTTGATTACTTACCTCACTGGTCTATAATATAACTATTTATTGCAGGTGGCAAGACTTCTTTACAGTAATTCAGGGGTCGGATTATTGGCTCTTGGATCAAATGGAATTCAGAAGTTATGGAAGTGGAGTCGCAATGAACAAAATCCAAGCGGCAAGGTGATAATTTCAATGAAAAATTCTCCATCTGTTACTGGTCTTATTTTTGTGTTAAAATTTTTATTTGAGAAAAGATTCTGAGTCAAGTGAAGTTACAGGCCACAGCAAATGTTGCACCAAACCATTGGCAACCAAACAGTGGTCTTCTTATGACGAATGATGTCTTAGAGACCACCCTTGAAGAAGCAGTTCCTTGCATCGCTCTTTCAAAGAATGATTCATATGTGATGTCGGCATGTGGTGGGAAAGTGTCGCTGTTTAACATGATGACCTTCAAGGTAAACAGCAGTAGTTGCAAATTGGATTTTATGCATTGTTAATGCTTTCACTTTCTTGGTACCGTAACATACAATCATGTCTCGCAGGTCATGACAACATTCATGCCACCACCACCAGCTTCAACATTCTTAGCATTTCACCCTCAGGATAATAACATCATTGCAATTGGAATGGAAGACTCAACAATCCATATCTACAATGTGAGGGTGGATGAGGTAATTCTTTGCATCTTCTGAATGGATTTCTGCTGTAGGTATAATCTTCTTGGTCAATTCAACATGTTTAAGTCTGTGCTGCATTTTTTTTTTTTAGGTAAAAACAAAACTAAGAGGTCACCAGAAGCGAATAACTGGGTTGGCCTTTTCCAACACACTCAATGTCCTTGTTTCTTCAGGTGCTGATGCTCAGGTAAGGGATGCCAATGTGGTTTTCTTCCTTTATTCTTTCAATATCTATTGCGCACCATTACTATTATTATTTTTATCTGTTGCTGCCATTTCTCTGTTTGTTGGTTTAGCTGTTCCTGTTTTGCTTAGTTGTTCCCTCAATTCTTTATTTTCATCTAGAAGGAATTCATGCCATGGGTATGCACCAACAGGACCTGATGTTCAAGGCTGAACGACTGTTGAAAATATTATGATTTTACTGATGCTTCGTTAAGGGCCTTGTGTGCATAATTTTCTGAAATAAGACAAGTGGGTAACCTTCACCACCTGGACTGGAAAGAGCCTGCTGAACTGTTTTAATGGGAAACTCTTTCCCGTTTGATATTGTTAGTGCAGTTCCTGGTTTATATTTGGCTGATATGCATCTAAAATTCCGTTGAATTTAAATTTTGTCTGTAGAACACTGTAGCCTTTTACAGGGGCCATTAAATGTTCCAACCTTCTTGTCTTCTTAAATTTTTTAGATTGTTAAATTAAGTGTTTTTTAAGCATTAAATGTAGATATTTGAAGTGTATCAGACCACTTTTTCAGTTCAGACTAATTGGTTGAACTGAGTATTTCAATTTTCAGTTGGTTTCCAAATCCTTCATATAAAAAGGTATACCAAAGAAGCCAAGAGAATGCTGGCTGATCTTTAAAACATAGGTTTATGAAGGTTTTACTGAAGATGACTTAAGAGTTTTTTTTTTCAATGTTCAATGCATTCATTGTCTTTCCTTTTTTCACATGAAATGCATTTTGCTTGTCGTTCATAACATCTAGCTTCTTAGATTTCGTTCCATTTTTCACTGGGTTATTGATGTTATCAAATTTTGTTGTTACCAAAGACCACTGTTGCGACCACCAATACTTCCAGAACAATCTAAGCTTAACTGTGTCATCAATAATGACTGACTTGAGTTGAATTTGGTTACTAGGGGACAAATGCATTTGGTTTCTGTTAGCAGGTTCAGTGTACGCAGTATGTAGCCAACCACATGTATCCATGAGACTGGCGAGAATTTTAGTCGAGCCATAAACTTTTCATATTTTCATTCAATCAAAAAAAAAAAAAAAATTTCAAACCATGTTTGAAATTACTAATATTGGTTCTTCCTCACATTTTGCTGGCCATGAACTTTGTTGACTTTCTTAGTCAAAATTATGTTTTGATGTTAGCATTGAGATTCGTTTCTCCTTCCTGCAGTTATGTGTGTGGAACACTGATACATGGGAGAAGAGGAGATCAATTATGATTCAAATGCCAACTGGCAAGGCACCAGCTGGGGATACTCGTGTCCAGTTCCACACTGACCAAAATCGCTTGTTAGTATTCCATGAAACTCAACTGGCGATATATGAGGCCTCTAAAATGGAACGCATTCGACAGGTTAGCAAATTAATGTCTTTGGAAAATTCATTGTAATTGGTTGGATATTATGACAAAATTAGTTTATATTTTGTGCTGCAGTGGGTCCCACAAGATGTCTTGTCTGCACCGATATCTTATGCAGTATATTCGTGCAATAGCCAGTTAATATATTCTGCCTTCTGTGATGGCAATATTGGTGTGTTTGACGCTGATAGTTTGAGGCTAAGATGCCGCATTGCTCCGTCAGCATACTCGTCTGGAACAGCAACAAACAGGTATTTTTGTCTGAGTTTAAAGCATTTCTGGACCTTGGGTTAATTGGTCAAAATGAATTATTTCAGTCATTGCCTCAAGGAAAACACAATTGAAAGCTATAGCTAGCATTGTTCATTGCTCTTGCAATCTCTTGTCAAGAAATAGCATTGCATCTTTGTTTTTTTTTGCTTATACATTCTCGTTAGGTCTTTTAACACTGAGCCTTTGGCAAGTTGTCAATTATCAATACATTTCTATAGCGCAGGTACAGTTGGCATAGGATCAACTACATCTAGAGATTCTATATTGGTAGGATGCTAATAGATATGTATTTTGGTGTTGGTAGCAAGTTGCTGGATGTTCAACTGTGTTACTGTGTCGCTGAAGAAGCTGTGGAGAAGCTGTGGATTGGGTGTAGTAATTCTAGTTTAGGAAGATTGGTTCAGGTCTATAGTTTTCAGATAAAGGTCAAAGTCAATATTCTTGGCGCATCAAGTTGCCTGTTAGCGTTGTTGGGCATTGTTGAAATGTTAATTGCTGAGGTAATGAACTGGGAATCTCAGGCCTCTTTTCAGGGACATTCTGCAGGGAAATATAATTGGTTGCCTTGGTCTGATTCTGGTGTTACAGATGATCTAGTCTGGTAATGTTCTTCCTTCGACAGGCCATCTTTTGTTCCTGCAGCACCTTTGGCTCAAACTGCAGTATTTTTGGTGGAACATATGACTGGATTGGAAACAGTTTATCCGAATGCACCCTCTTTTAGTATTTAATAATGTTTGTCCCATTTCTAATAATGTTTCTTACCAGTCAACATTTGCATAACCAAGTGTTTTGATATTAGTGTATGCATGAGAGAGATTCCAGTTTTGATTTTTGACTCAAGCAATAGTTTTCATTTACACCAAAAAAAAAAAAAAAAGTTTCTTGGCATATGTGTTCTAATCCAGTGGAAATTCCTGTTTTGACAGTGGCCAATCAGCCTACCCGCTTGTAATTGCTGCACACCCACAAGAGCCAAATCAGTTGGCCATTGGGATGACTGATGGAGTGGTTAAAGTAATAGAACCATTAGAGTCGGAGGGAAGGTGGGGAATAGCAATGCCTCTTGATAACGGGGTTCCAAATGGAAGAACGGCTTCATCAACCAATAGCAATCCAGCTGGGGATCAACATCAAAGATGATTAATCCATGTCATGTATGTATGTGTCATTTTTTCCCCCTCACAAATCTGTAATTTTCATGTTGTGTACAATAGTAGGTTGTCTACATTTCATATGCGCCAGTTGGAAGTTGGGCATAAAAAAAAAATAATATAGGAAGATTTATGCATGGAGCAGGGGTTTAAGTTGTACTTAATATTGACATTTAAGACTGACCTGTTCTCAAATTTATTTTCTGGGAATTAGTCTGTTCTTTGTTCATATACTTGTTGCCTCTCTCTCTCTCTCTCATCACACACGCAGGTGTCTTGTGTGGAGAGATGCATTGCATAATCTTGGCCTGGAAAAAACGCCTGAGTGATTGGACTCTGTTGCATGTGGATGGTTGCATAATTTTACGAATTTTTCAGGGTGGTTTGCTTTTCTGGGTGCGCGATGTAAAAAAACAGCTGCTATGAGAAGAAAATTCTTTCAATGTTTGGCCGGGGGTGCAAATTGCAAGTTCTTGTTTCTCTCCTGAACTTTTGATAAATAGTTTTGGAGAGAAAAAATTATCAAATGATGTGATATAATAGGGGTAATGATGAGAAGTAAAGAAGATAAAATTAAAATGTGGATAGTTGTGTAGAAATGATTGAAAAGTAGGGTAGTTGTATAGGAAAATATGAAGAAATTGAAAAATATGATAGTTGTGGAAATTGAAAAGTTTTAACTTAATATTTTCTGTAAATTGCCAAACACACGAGTCTACTTATTTAGGGGCTTTTAGCATTTTGGGATTGTGGGAAGGACAGCGAAATTGTGCGTGGCAAGTGAGCTTTCAGTCTTCTGTCGAAATTGACGCGGCTGAATCGGCTGATCATGTCTTAGTGTCTTACCATTTTATCCAGAGGAAGTGCTCGTTATATACGCGTGCTGATTGGCTGAAACAAATCTTAGCGTCTAAACTCTGATTCTGAGCGAAGGAAACCATCGGCCCTCTCGTCTGCTTTCTAAGAGCCATAGCGCGGGTCCTGTCGTTAACGACAGTGGTTTCAAGCGGATGTTCAAGTCCATGGGTCTACTCTATTCAAGGGTGGGATTGGGGCGTGTTATACTTGGTCATGGTTTGATCAATTCTGACCTTACTTTTTAAAAATTGAGTTTGATACTCTTTCGGATTTAGACAAGGTTGGTTAGACTTTTTTTTAAAAAAAATATGTTATGGGACAAACTTCAGGTTAGTATCGGCCCGGTTTCGGAATAGCAGGTCTGTTAAAAAATACGGGTCAAATAAAATAATTTTAAGAATTTATATACTTATCAAACATAAGTATACATCTATACTAAATTTAAATATTATATGTTTCAATATTTCAATAATTATTAAAAAATGCATAATTAAGAAAATAAAATATTTGATAATATATTATAAATTTATTAAAATAAGTTAATATATAATTACATATAAGGGTTATATATGAACAAATTTATTTTATTGATTCTTATATTGCGTTTAGAATAAATTGATTTTTCTCATGTTGATAGAATTGATTATAAAAAAATGAGAATTTTGAAAAAAAAATAATATTTGAACAAGGTTTATAATTTTTAATAAATTAATATATGCGAGATGAGTTTGACTCTTCGGGTTAGGACATGGTCGACCCATCTCGACTTTATTTTTGAATTCGGTGACCCATCCCTATATCGGGTTAAAAAATATTAATTTTATCCGATTAAAAACAGGTTGGGTTAAAGTCGAGTCATAGGTTAACTCGCCCCAATTCACACATCAGGATCTACTGGTACCAGAGTCTATTTCTATTTGATTTGCAGGCCGAGAGCGCCTTGACCGTTATTGCTTTGTCAGTGGCTATGAAAACAGTCTTGCCCACCTTGAATTTTAGGTCGTCTTAAAACATTTCTGAGTACTAATTCTTGTTGCACGCTCAGAATAATTTTTTTTTTTTTTTAATTTGGTGAAAAGTTAAATGCTCACCACGATGGTTCGTTCATTTTTTTAAATAAATATAATCACCAAACGTGTATTTGTGTACATGCATTTAGATACAATAGGATACAGCTGTCCAACCAAGGGTTCCACCTCAGAAACTGGCTCGCACAAATATGAGATCCCCTATTTTGGGCAACCATTATGCCGGTGTGAAATCCACTCTGCTCGTTGCATTTATAATGATTTGTTTATCTAAAATATAAAGTTTCATCCACATCCAAGATGTATATAAGCTTCATTTGAAAGATGTGTAAAATTAATATAATAAAATTATTTGACTTATATCTTAAATTTAAAGCAGTTAATTTATATCTAAAAGTATAAAACATTCTTCCTATGTGAATGAATTTAATATTATTTTAAGTAGACATGATCATCTCAAAACTTGAAAGAATCATATTTGGTGAGATGAAAAAAAATGTTACCACTCTTTGTTGTACACCTTTAATATAAGTTTGACATTTTAATTACTTATCTTACTTCTTTTATTATTATTTTATTTATTTCTAATCATTTTGTCATATCACATTATTTTTTTACTTTCAAAAAAAATTTCATAAAAATTTTCCTTTCTTTCCGGTTTTTTTTCTCGAAAAACTCTTAGCAGACAGTCTCTGACTTAAGACAATTTTTTTTTAATTAAATGACTTAAAACAATTTTGATACAATAGTAAAACAAATAATTTTAAACAGTATGATAAATTGAATTTTGGTTTCATTATCAGAGTGGGCCCGTCAAGCAGCTGCCTCCGTTCATCTCCCCATATCCCGACTCCAGTGCTCCGGTCGCCCGAAAAAAAAAAAAAAAAGCACTCGCAGAAGGTGCTTGAAAATGCGCGACTTTCCTCGCCATTGGGTCTGCAGCATTACATCACAGAACTACAGCTGCGACAGTAGAATCTTCGGCGCCGGTTTACGTTTTGCGCCGGCGAAGAATGCAGTCTACCGTTTGTCCCACTTACGTCCTTGCCAATCAACGCCGTCCGTGCAATGGGACCATCAATCCAGAGACGAGAATGGTCGGAATTCCTTCTCTTATGTTTCCTACGGATCGGATTGGAAGTGTTGGCGTCTCGACGCGAAAACGAGATGATGGTGGAGGGACGAGTAGCTACAGCTCTACAGGTACAGGAACGCCAATTAGTGGGATGAGCTGTTACATTTCTCACAATTAGTGAGTGAGATGCCACGCTGGAACTGAGCGCCACTCCCCCAAATAATCAATCAATATTCTCACAGCAGGCAACATCCCAATTGACACAACTGCCCTTCTTTTATTTGCAAGTGATTTCCATAGAATGGCAGCGGTGCCTGCAGTGCAGCCTCCTTGCCTGGTGCTCCGCCTGCTCGTTCCCTGCTGTTCCAAAAGCATGGTTGCATGGTTCCGTTCCTGGTAATCTGCCACGCACACATCCACACTCTCTCTTCTCACAGTAATAAAGATCTCGTGGACCAAAAAGATCATTTCACGGCCATTTATTATATGTGGACCACATGATGTAAGAGTCGTTTGTTCATGGAACCAGATTTTCAGGGCCATTGACCGGTTTTTAGAATGCAGTAACCCCAAAGAATCCGCCAACAGGCTTCGTACAATCGGCATAATTAATTGTGTCGAATAGCAACCTTTTCCGTCCTTGCACATGCCACTAATTGGGGACTACCACATGCCTGCCATTGCCAGTGCCAGTGCCACGGCCACCCCCCATCCTCAGCCGTAGCGGCCGTCGGTAGAACACATGTGCACGCAGCTTTTTATCGCCCCAATTACTTTCCCTCCTTACGGGTGCACCTCGGGTGGATTCGATTTTGACAGTGGTCTATTTTACCCATTTTTTATTTATAAAAAGCTTACCTTACCCTATTTATTTGTCAATTTGGTTCCTACTATGTCTTATCTTACCCATTACCCATGGGTCGATTCTGATTTCGACTTTAAATCGGTTCTTTTAATATTCAAATAATTTTTTTTAAAATTTCTCTGTTATCTTCAATAATGTAAAATAATTCTCTGTTATCTTCAATAATGTAAAATAATATTCATTTATACTTTAAAATCAAAAGTACGTATATTGTTGTTTATATTAGAGGACCGATCTTTTCAGACCCAACCGGTCCAAAAATTTATTTTCTTTTATTTTTTTTTGAAAAATAATTTTATGAACTTGTTAATCTAGTTATATTTAATTTATAAACCAAATTTTATTATTTTTGGATATATCTATATATTTATTTTGGATTTTTAAAAACAGGAGTATTTAAGTCATTTTAAATATCTATCCAAAAATAATAAAACTTGGTTTATAAATTAAATATAACTAGATTAACAAGTTTATAAAATTATTTTTCAAAAA
>JAXCLR010000050.1:24724736-24757641 GCA_035584095.1 Annona squamosa | reverse complement strand
CCAAGTGGGAAAAATTTAAGGGCTTGTATTGCTCATCAAAAAGGGTGGTTTTCAAGCAAGAAATGGGGTAATAAATTCATTTTCTCTTTAAATGCTTTGTAGTTGTGATGTTTAGTATAGATTTACCGTTTTATGCATTGTAATTTTTTTATTAAGTTTAATGCAATTTTCATTCCTGCTTTCGTAGAGTAAATGCTACTTTTGTAGTCTTTTAATTACTGTCCTAGTTTAGATTTAATTTTTAGTTAATTGCATTTTTTTTCTTTTCTCTCTCTCTCTCTCTCTCTCTTATTTATCTGCTTTCTCTCTCTTCTTTTTATTTCTTTCTTTCTAATTCACATTTCTTCTCTCTCTCTAATTTCTTTTTTTCCTTCTCTAATTTCTCCAATTTCTCTTTAATTCTCTGTCTAATGTCTCTTTCTCTCTCTTCTTACCTCTCTCTCTAATTTCTCCTCACTTCTCTTTCATTTCTTTTTCTAGCTTCTTTCTTTCTCTTCTCTATACTCTCTTTCACTTCTCTCTTTTATTTTTGCCTTAAAATAATTCAAAAATTATATAGCCTCTCCGTGGATTCGACCCGACTCACCGTTATTCTATACTATCACCCGCATAGTATTAGCTTTAACGTGTTTCGGTAAATTTTAATTAAACTGGTGATCACAGTGCTCTTAACGACAAGCACGTGGTGCGCATCAAGACTGGTCTTATGTACCTCCTTGCTATGTTACAGAGTTCTAAAGGCGAGGTACTTCAAAAACTCGGATATATGGACGTGCAAGGCGAGGCCATCTGATTTCTTTACTTGGAAGATTATTTTGAAAGCGAGGGATGTTATTCAAGTGGGATGCAAATGGCGAATAGGTAACGGTCAAAGGGTTCGCTTCTTTGGTGACGTTTAGTTGGACTCCAAGATTGCTAAGGCGAGACCTCTCCCTCTCTCTATGACAGAGGAGGTGCGGGTTAGCTACTTCATTGATCATGATTCTCACTCCTGGAGGAAGGATTGTCTTTTGGCCGCGGTGGGAGAGGTTACTTGGCAGTTGGTTCGAACGGTTCCCCTTCCTCGTTCGAATGAGAATGATAGCTTGTTTTGGAAGCATGAACCGAATGGATCCTACTCGGTCAAGTCGGCTTATAGGTTTTTGTGCTCGGTGAATCCGATGGTGGATCACTCAGGCTTCTTTAAGGCAATTTGGAGACTGAGACTTCCGAGTAAGGTAATTATTTTCGCATGGCGTCTCTACTCAAATGCTCTTCCAACCATGTGGAATCTCTGGCAGAGAGGTATTCGGGACGACATGCGGTGCGTCTTGTGCACATCAGGCTTTGAAGATGCTGATCGTATTTTTCTGAATTGTGGTTCTACATTGGGACTGTGTTGGAAGGCGGCTCGGGTGGCATCCCAGAACATGACGGTCTGCGAGCTTATGGATTTTCTGATGCAAAGGCACCGAACCGATGATCTTGTTCTTTTCATTGTGTGTTGCTGGAGGATTTCGTTTCTGCGGAACAAGCTCAGAATGGAGAATGTTCCTCCTAATTTCTCGTTGGTCTTGCCGTGGTGTTTGGAGTTCCTGAATCAGTACAAATCGGCACCAAGGCTCTCTTATTCCAGATTGTTGGAGAGGCCCTTGGTGGCTCATTGGTCCAGACCACCACCGGGGTTTGTCAAAATCAACGTGGATGCACGATGGCATGTGAATCTGGGCTATTTCAGTTGTGAGGCTGTCATCAGAAACTCTCGTGGTGAATTCGTCGCTGCCAGTGGGTGGAAACGGAGAGGTAAGTTGGAGGCAATCTTCATGGAAGCTACGACTATCCTCCTTGGTCTGAGATGGGCGGTACAGTTGAGTTTTAACCAGGTACAAGTGGAAACCGATTCTCTTATTTTATATGACTATATCTCAAACTCGGCTCCTATCTTCTCTGATGTGGGCTTTATAGTTGAAGAGATCATTTCCATTCTCTCTAACAATGTGTCTTTTTCGATTCACCACGTTCTTCGGCAAGGTAACTCTGTAGCTCACTCCTTAGCCGAATTTATTGTTTGTTCTGGGAATGACCAACAATGTTGGCATGGAAACCCTCCTAGGGCTATTGTTGGGAACATTTGTACAGATAATTTTTTGGCAATGAATTGCGAGGATCCGTCTATCCCTATCACCTCTAATGCTGTGAGGCAGTAGGGATAGGGAGATCTCCTCTTTAATCAAAAAAAAAAGTAAGGTAAGCTTGGAGCCTTCATGCCTGCTGTAAATATTGAATCATTACACCCCATAACCAAGGGTTTTATATTTCTACCAAAATATTTTTAAAATGATATTAACAGCTTTCGAATAGTTTTCTTAGCCTAATAAATGTTTATAACTATTTCAGAGGTTTAAACTAATGAGGACATTGACCAAGGATATAATTTTAAATGGAGGGAAATTGTTTTTGAGGAGCAATTTTTTTGTTAGTCTGGGCTAAGCAAAGGCCCCGTTTAGCCTAATAAATGTTTATAACTATTTCAGAGGTTTAAACTAATGAGGACATTGACCAAGGATATAATTTTAAATGGAGGGAAATTGTTTTTGAGGAGCAATTTTTTTGTTAGTCTGGGCTAAGCAAAGGCCCCGTTTAGCCTACCTGAAAAAGCTCATTTACAACAATTTTTTATATACTTATTTATCTAAGCATTTTTAACGTATAAATCAAAATTTACCATTTTTGGATATATGTATATATTTTTTTGAGATTTTTAAATATAGAGGTATTTTAAATACATATATAAACATAGATATTAAAAAAACACATATATCCAAAAATAATAAAACTTAGTTTATATATTAAATACGCTTAGATAAATAAATGTACGAAGAAAAAAATTATTGTAAATAAGTTTTTTAAAATAAGCTAAGTGAGATAGTCGCTTAGTCTAAGCGAGCTAACATGATCATTCCTCAATGTTATTTGGGAAGTTCATAGTTATTGCTAAAATTAATATACTTGCATTCATTTGAAAAATATCGAATTCCATAAAAAAAAATCTAATTTTTGATCTTTGGAAACGCCATCACGACAAAAAGTGCGGATGCATGTATTCAAAAATATGTACTTTTGCGTCTATACCTTTGATATTTACAGGATATTCCATGCATACCCTGCAACCCATAAACTAACATAAGAAAAATATTATTAAAGACATCCTCACAACTAATTAACCAGGTTCATTTCCAATAATACAAAATTATGAATATTAAAACTGAGGGGCCAAGGTGCAATTTCAAACACCCGCTCTCATGTCTTTATTTATTTGTGGGTGAATTCCTTATATAACAATGAATTGTACTTTTAAGTTTATTTATATTGTGAATTTTTTAAAAAAATCCTTTCATACCTATGAATTTTTATTTTAATTTCATGCATATCTACACTATTTGGGATCCATTAAAGATGTCATTAACTTTTTAGAAAATAATGAATATGCTATTCGTAATTATGATTTTATAGTTAAAAATTTATATTATAATAAATTTTAATAATTTTACAACTATAGAGTCATGTATTATTTAATATGAATTTTTAACCTTAAGTAAAATAATCTTAATTTATATTAGAGTTTGGACATATTCGTCATTTTGGCAGGGGCTAATGGACTATTTAATGGAACCCTAATGACGGCATGTATATAAGTGAAATTAAAATGAAAATTTATGGGCCGTAAACAATTTATGAAAATTTATGAGTATAAGGATATATTTGGTAATAGTTAAAAAACATCAAGTTAAAACTTTTTATTCTCCATAACTATTATATTTTTTAATTATTTTTTTTATATTTTCCTATACAACTGCCCTACTTTTTAATAATTTCTATACAACTGCCCACATAACTAACATATCTATTTTAACTTTATTATCTTTACCGTTTATTATTATCTCTATTATATTATATTTTTTTTGACAACTTTTACTCTTTATAAATTTTCATCAAAAAATTTACCCAATCCAATCACACCTTAAATTAAATTCGTGGAAAATGCGAGGGAATACACTTTTATTAACGGCGAAGAAATCTTTCGCTCAAGCCCGTCTCGAAAGTCTCACGGTGACGATAAGTCGGTTCGTCGAGGGCAACAAGCTCAAGTCCATCTCCTCCATTCTCGGTTTATTCTGCGCAGCTAGGAGTAGGGTTATGGGCCTTGTGTGAAGAAAGGGGAATTAGGGCTAGGTTTTCATGGCGAACCGCACGGATCCAGCTGCGAAAAGCATACATGGGACGAATCCGCAGAATCTGGTGGAGAAGATCCTGCGGTCGAAGATCTACCAGAACACCTACTGGAAGGAGCAGTGCTTTGGCCTCACCGCTGAGACGCTTGTCGATAAGGCCATGGAGCTCGACCACATAGGTGGCACCTACGGTGGCAACCGCAAGCCCACTCCTTTCATGTGCCTCGTCATGAAGATGCTCCAGATTCAGCCCGAAAAGGATATCGTCGTCGAATTTATCAAGAACGAAGATTACAAGTACCAAAATTAAAATCTTTTCCTCTTTTTATGTCGAAATCTTTCGCTGAATGCGGAAGTTGTGCGGATTAGGGTTTTTCCCTTAAAAAAAAAGAATTTCTTTTGTGCTGGATTGATGAACTGCTTGCTTGAATGGGTGGCGGTGCCATTAGCGAAATGTGATTTTCCTTTCTAGTTTGCATTTCCTTGCAGGCGGCTTCAGGTGGCTTCTGACGTTAGTTTAACTCTAAATATTTGATGGATAGGAATCGTAGGCATGTAGAATGCCTGGCGGTTGTATCAGCTTAACTGGGCATTGGGTCGTTGAGAGCTGCCAGAATGCTTGGTAGTTGTTTATTGGCTCCACTGTACATTTTCCATTTCCTCTAGGTTCTCATTGGTGGGTGACATTGCTTTAGTGCTTGGTAGTTGTTTATTAGCTCCACTGTGCATTTTCCATTTCCTCTAGGTTCTCATTGGTGGGTGAACTTGCTTTAGCGTAACTTCTCTTACCCTGAATTGCACCGTTGTTGCTGTGGATATCATTTTGTTTTATGCATAATTCCTACTATTTATGGTCATCTTCTTGATGCTTTATGGTGTGATGTTTTCATTATTGCTTTTGTTATTCATATGTTTTTAGTTCCAAGTACCTTACAATGCTTTCTGGCAGATATGTTCGTGTGCTTGGGGCTTTTTATCTGCGACTTACTGGATCAGTCACTGATGTATACCAATATTTGGAGCCACTCTACAATGATTATAGGAAAGTAAGACAGAAATTGCAAGATGGACGTAAGTTTCATTCTATTATCAATTTCTCATTGAGATAAATTTTGGGTTCCTTTTGATCTGCATATTATGATGCATTTGATTGGACCTAATTTCATGGTCCTTCATGCTATCTGACATCAAATGACACACTTAATGACGGTGTTTTTTTGATTTTAGACCAACCTTGTTTTGTGTTTGAGTTTTTTTGTATAGGATTCAACAGAATTTCCATAGAAGACTGTGAATGATGAGATTCATCAACTTTTATATTTTCTTGCAGGCTTTGCATTAACTCATGTGGATGAAGTTATTGATGAACTGCTCACAAAAGATTATTCTTGTGACATCGCTCTCCCACGTGTCCAGAGAAGGTGACATCCATTTTTATGTTTACTTTGATGCTTTTCTTGATTAGTGCTATGACCTTGTTCCATTAATCTATGAATTTTATAGGCCTTGTCACCTTACGAGGTAATTATATCTCCTATAGGAATCATATCCTTGAAATTCAAGTTAGTTATTCCAGCCCGGTTATAAATCCAAAAAATAGTCGACTCAATGGTTCATGTAGATTTCAGGCTATACAGTGTGGCTAGAGACTAAAATGGGAGGATTGGATATCTCCGGTTGTCCTGGATGGGCACAATTTTGCCAGGATGCATTTGGAATTGTCAGCATAATTTTCGTGATCCATGTAGTCCTGACAGACTGCTATATGCTGCCTTATGGAATATCCTGATGTTGAGTTCATGGAGTGTACTTTTGGATCACAGACCTAAACAGCATGTGGAATGGGCAACACACTTTTCGTAGTTTTGATAATCTGCAGAGTTTAGTTTCTGGACCCTGTCACATCCTGCCTTATTGAATATTTAGATTTTCAATTCATGCAGTATGCTTTGGATCACAGAATTGATCTTCTGTGATCAGACTCAATGAGGTGCTAGCATCTTGCATTTCATTTTTCTAGGTGTCTCTGTTCATGCTTTTCATGTCTCTATGCAAGCTGGCATTATAGATCTGGCTGATGCATTTCATTTACACAGATGGCTTCTTGAAGCTGCTGGTAAGTTGGAACTAAGGAGAAGCGCACTGGAAGATGATTTCGAAGAGGAGGAAGAGAAGGAAGAGGAGGAACAGGTCGTAGATGATGCTATTGAAAAGGTTAGGAACTCACTGCATCTTTTTTTTTTTTTCCCCCTCCTCCCAATATTAATCCATTTTTCTTATAAAGTTTCTGTGTTTGCTGGTGACAGGATTACTATCGTGGACGTAGTCCAACGAGGGAAAGAGATCGAGATAAAAAACGTGAGAGTCATAGACAGTACAGGTATGACATCTGAAAGGGATTTTAGCCATTTGATTCTTCTTTTATTGTTCTTCAGCTCCTGTCGTTCAACTTGGATAATGTTCTCGTCCTCCGTATCTTGCATTTTATTTCTATCTATTTGTAAAAGTTATGTCTCTGTTCCATTGCCCAAGTTTTACTCATCTGTTTCTAGTCAAATAGCACTACTAAATCTTGTTTTCTACGTTTTTTGATTTTCTTAAGCATTGCAAAGTGTCCATCCTAGCAAATTAAGTACCAGGCTGCATTGAAAAGATCATAACGTGGCTGTGGGAAGGTCCCTTGCTTTTATTTCTAACCAGGAATGCTCAATAGTGTTTCTTTCGTTAGATGGGTTTTGTCAGTATGGAACAGGCTGGTTGCCATTATTCTTCCTAGGTGGATTGCAATGTGTTCCACTCTAAAGATGTGTCTATTGGAAGCATTAATCTTGGTTACGAAATTTGTTTTTTTTTTTTTTTTTGTTTGTTTGTTTTCAAGATTGTGTTACTACTAAGGCATGTCAAGCCCATTGGTAGGTTAAATGCTTCCTAAAGTAAGTTGGGGTGATTCTGCCAGGTTTCTCTGCACTGACAGTGTGCAGTGAGAAGTATGATGAGTCACACAGATTGCTTGTACAGTGTTTTTTTTTTTTTCCAAAATTTTTTTATGTGAGATTTGCTGTATTGTATTTAGTTGCACGAATCTTCTACCTGGATTACTTCATATTTTGCAAAGCCTTGTAATCCAGGGTTCCTTCCCTTTGTTAAGGGGGCATTTTTTTAATTAAAAAACAGTGTGCCAGAAGAAAGTGTGCTTATCAACAATTTGATCAAGAAGTAAATTTTGATGCTGCTTTCTTGAGCAGTGGTTTTTCATTTTTGGTTTTTAGGTGGTTAATCTGAGGCCCCAGGGGTAGTGTCTACTGATCACTACTGATCAACCCTGCATCATTCATCTCAATTTTCTGACTACCTGTTCCAATGCTTCTTCTGACAATATGAGATTCTACACTATTAGAGACAAACTGATCTGTGTATTATTTTATTTGATTAGTCCTGGTTGCTTTTAGTCTTTTTTTGTGTATGCCTTTGTCGTTGTTCAGCTAGCTGCTGAGGTCACTGATCCACAATTTGCTTGCAGGATTCTGTAGGGCCCTATTAGGTTAGGCTGGAGTCTAGTTGATGATGATTATTTGGCTTTATTTGAATTTTACTAGCTCTTTTGTTGCTTTCCAACTAAGATGGTTGCGCATGTCACTGCATGAGTCTGCATCTTGCCATATGGAGCCAATGCGTTCAATCTGTTGGGAACTTTTTAGTTAACACTGATGGTGCTGATGCTATTATCATTTTTGCTAGAGGCTATCCACAAAGATAATTGCCTTTGTGAGGCAATATTTTTAGTACAATGCTGAGCTCTTGCTTCATCCCTCAGGAGGGAGAGTGAACTGGTTGAACCAAATAAGTATCCTTTGAGGGGTAATCTTTTAGTACAATGCTGATCTTTCTTTGTGCGTTTAGAGGGAGAACCAAAAGGAGGTGCTCCAGATAAAGTTTCCTGCCCTGATTTAAAAAGAAAGTCTTCCATCTCAAGCTATGTGCTTGACTGCAGGGAAAATGTGATTGGTTCGGATCTGACAACCATTACTCTTTTTCTTGGTTGTTAATGCTCTGGTTGACTTTGGTGAAAAATGTGATTGGTAGGGATCTGATTGCACTGAATTGGTTTGTGTTCTTGGATTTGTTGACACACTCTGATCTAATCCTGTGCATTTTTCAGGGACAGGGATTATGATCGAGATCGTGGTAGAGGGCGTGAAAGAGACAGGGATAGAGATCGCGACCGTGACCGTGACCGTGACCGCCGTCGCCGTGATGAGAAGGATTATGGTCGTGATAGGGACCGTGAAGGGAGAGACCGGGAGAGGAGAGACAGAGACCGAGGCAGGCGTCGCAGTCGGTCAAGGAGTCGTAGCAGGGATCGTAGAGAGGACCGTGATGGTGGAGAGCACCGGAAGAGGCATGCTCGCAGTAGTGCCAGCCCTCGGAGGAGAGCTGATGCAGATGATGGTGGTGTCCGGGATGAGCCAAAGAGGAAGAAAGAAAAGAAGGAGAAGAAGGATGATGGGACAGACCACCCAGATCCAGAGATTGCTGAGCAGAACAGAATCCGTGCAGCTCTTGGTTTGAAGCCATTGAGGGTGTAAACTGTGAACAAAGGTATTTTACCCATGTATAAACCACTTGCATGTGATACTGTTTATGCCTTGTTACTTTGTTGACACTGGTATGAACGAATGATTTGCCTGGGCGATTTAAATGAATCAATCATCCGTTTCCATACGGATATATTTTGGCATCGTAATTTGGTTTTTTAAACTTTGTTACGATGAAAATCCGTTTTATGCTTGTATGTAATACATGTGAAATGACAAGTCCATGCCTCGCCTTTCCCTAGTCATGTAATTAGTATGTCTCCCTTCGTTATATCTGATAGTTCCTACGATCGGATCAACCAATCATTCTCTTGTTTGAGAAGCATTTCCGCTGCCACATTAGCTGCTGTTTGATAACGTGGGCCTGTGTGAAGAATAGCTGTTCTGTACTTTCACTTCGTTGCGACGAGGAGATGAGCGCCGAGGGGATAATGGTTTATAGGCATTTCTTTCTTATTGAACCAATTTCGTTTTCCTTCTGGATTTTGTGTTTGGATAGGTGTAAATGGTGGGAATGCAATGAAGGTGATTGAGAGGTGAGGATGACACAAAAAGAAAAAAGAAGAAAGGTAGGTAGGTAAGGTAATTAATGTGATGTAATGCTGTGCCTTTGTGGATATTCTTGTTCTTTGCTAACTAAGCAGTTGTTGGGAACCCATCGGTTGTGCCGTTTCGAGCAAGCCAATTTTCATTCTTTGCTAATCATCTTCTCCTTTGTGGGTCAATCTTACTTCGTTGTGATGTACGATGATCTTCATCATCTTCTCGACTCTTGCTTCTTCTTCAATTCCAAGTTGAATTGGAGACGAAGTAAAAGCACCATCCTCTGTCTTCTTCTTCAATTCAGGAATTGGAGGAGAAGTAAAAATGAGAGAACAGGCGAAGAGAACGCGAGCAATTGATTGAACGAATTCCCCAACATCCATTTACAACTTCGCTCTGTCAACCAAAAACTCAATAACACCCCTACAACCAAAAGCTGACACACCACAAAATTCGACCTTCAGAGATTAAAGGAGAGCAAATATATCAAAATTTGGTGCACTCAGAGCAGTCAGGTATACTTGATATATTGACCACTTGAATTTGGATCACTCAATAACAATGAAAACATGAATACCATAAAGCATGTACAAAAGAAACTTTTATGTAAAACCAGCAGAAATTTCCATCGAAATCTTCTTAAAGATTTAGATTCTGCCTCCTAAAACCAATCACATACTGAAAAATCTTAATAAATAATTTTTTTTTTTTTGAAAAAAAAAAAAAATCAAAGAAACTAAACATTACCTTGGCTGTTCATGGCTCTCCTTCCTCTCCATGTCCTCATCAATGGTTAGTTGATGGTTCCCCTTCCCAAACGAAGAAGGGTTCCCTACCCTCCTCACCTTTGCTCGGTGGCGAGTTCAAATCCAGCAGCTGGCATCGCTTCCCCATCATAATCGGCTTCTCGCACAACCCTCTCTCCTTCTTCCAACTCCTCACCCTCATTGCTCTCTTCTGATGCCAGCTGCTGCCCGCGCCTCCGAAGCCTTTGGGTGTGAAACTCCTCGTCTGCAGCACTTTCTTCTGTAATCCTTCTCTAAAGCCTCTGTATCTACTCTCGCTGCTGTGGCCGCCATCATCGCCACTTTTCTTCTTGGTCTGCGACTTCATTTTCCAGAGGTGCAATGGAGATATCTTGCTCTTCTTGACTGGCTTCAGAGCCACTCGCTCTTCTTCCACAGAACTCTCCTCCTTTATCACAACATCACTCAGGGACAGCTCCTTGAATCTACCCGAAGTGTCGTCGAGCCCCAATCCATCGTAGATCTCTTCTTGGGAGGCTTCGCCTTCCGGGTTGATCCCTTCTTCCCCGTGGCTGTTCTCAGTAGCTTCTTTTCTCTCACTCTCGGAACCCCTCTTGGGTTTCTTCCCATTGCTGAAAAAATGATGGAACATGGAGCTTAGCTTCTCTTTGGAGTACTTCCTCCTGCTGCCAGCCGACCTCAACTCGCTTCTGCCGCCGATGGCGCCTCTGCATTTATCGCTTCTGCGGCTGAGGTTTTTGAAGACCATCCTCGGCATCTTGCGCTTTAGCTTGGCGACACGGGCGACGATTTGTTTCCTGACATCGGGTTGTGTCTTGACGGCGAGGCGTTCACCGCCGGTGGCGGCGTCGTTGGCGTGGTTTCTGAGGCTCCTGCCATTTGGGGGGAGCAGGTAACGGCTCCTGGGAGGTATCAAGGCATTGGCGTCGCCGTTACCGTTCCTACCGCCGTTGAATGCCTTGGAAGCGAAGAATCTGTGGTCATAGACCATGCCGTCGAGGTTATCCATTGACGAATGCATAGGAAAAGCTTAATTAACTGAGGACAGATTCATGGTGTGGTACTGTCGCCGTGATCGATGCTTGTTTTCGTTTGTTGTGGGTGTTGGGGGGAAAAAAAAAAAGAAAAAAAAGGAAAAGAAAGGATCGACGACGACGACGACGACGACGGGGGTGCGAAAATCTATTAAGATACTCAGATAGAGCAGGTGTTTTTAAAATTTGAAATGCTGTTGTTGTGAAGATAACCACCGCTTTGATGCAATATAATCTCGCTACGTTGCATGCATCCAAACTCCAAAGTGACAGTTGAATGTTTGTAGAACAATTCTTATATTTGGGTATCGAATTGGTAATCCAAAATATCATAATCTAATTATCAGTGTAAAATCGTATTTTTTTAAAAATGAGTGCTTGTGTATAATAATATAATTAGTGGCTAGATATAATTCTCGAACTTCGTTTTCTCCTCCATACTTTCAGGTGTTTCCATTTTTGAATGCGGCATTAATGGGTTGGACTGAGGATTTGGGTATCCCGGATACCCAAATCACCTACTTCGCAGTCGTCATAACTCATAAAGAAATTTTCAAACCATTTCTTATTTTCTAATCCAAGTTTTGCAATCTTAGTGGATCGACAAAAAACGTATTCGGGTCACTTAAATAAGGAAAATGAAAAATTTCCAATTCGAGTATTTTTATTGTCATCTTTTATTTAAATAGAAATTCATGTAGCTAATGTAATTAGGCAATCTAATTGAAACTGATATTATATATGGAACGTACCCTTTATATTTTCGTATTTTATAATTTCTTTGTAAAATCTAAAGCACTCATTCTACTTGTTCTTTGCATTTAATCATTTTTATTACTCTAATAATTTTTTATTAAGAATTCGGATAGGGAAACACTTTATATGTTGTCGCTTGTGTAATTTTTTTATTGAAATAATGGGTGTGTTTGGTAATTTTCAAAAGTTGTAAGTTAAAACTTTTTAATCAAAATTTTTTTATTTTCTATAACTACTCTATTTTTAATTTTTTTCACGTTTTCTTATACAACAATCATACTTTTTGATCATTTTTGCACAACTATCAATACAATAAATTTATATATTTTAATTTTATTCTTTTTAATTCTCATTATTATACTTATCACATCGCATCATTTTTTATCAATTTACTAACTTTTACACAAAATTTTTTTTATTAGAAGTTTTACTTATTTCTAAACACACCCAATATTTAACATCTTGTGAATTAACTAAAGAATTTGATTTTGATAATTATCAGTATGCATTAAAAATAAATATCTATTAATGGCTAATATTCTATCATTAGTGATGAGTTCTGCTTCCTTTGATTTGACTTGTCTGAACCTCCGGTTCCGTGAGTGGGATACTGCGGAACTGAGGGTCTCTCTGCGGTCCGGCATCCCAGATAAGGACGCCATCTTTCGCTATCAGTACCTTAAGTTTTATAGGATTTCACTTTTGAAACTTAAGTTTTATGTTTTGCACAAAATAACTTCGAATTTTTATAAATTTACAGCCATCATTCATCTTGTTAGATAAGCAATAATAACTTATATATAGCGTTGGACGATTAATTGAAAATACCCTTCCCACGATATCCAATTGTATATAACTGGATCATATAGTTTGGTCTAGTTTTTGTTTATATGACACATTTTTTAAGGGAGTTTATTGTGAGAGAGGAATATTTCAAACCTTAAGCAGTTTGTTTAAAACACATATTTAGGGTATTAAGGATGTGTTTGATAAGTTGTAAAATTTTTGACGAAAAGTTTTTTTTATGTAAAAGTTGTTAAATTAGTAGAAAATGATGTGATATTATAGAGGTAATAATGAAGAGTAACGAGAAAAAATTTAAAATAAATAAGTTAGTTGTATTGGTAATTGTGTAGAAATGATTGGAAAATAGAGTTGCTGTATAGAAAATGGTGTAAAAAATAATGAAAAAAGTAGTTATGGAGAATGAAAATTTTTAGATTAAAAAGTTTTAACTTGATAACTTTTGTAAATTGAAAAACACAAGAGGTTCTGTGGTCATTTCATGTTACAATTAACATGATTAGACTTTCACGTTACACGTTACACGTTACCAGAGGAACCATGGCCTCCAATTCTAAAACTAAAGCCGTCTGTTACTACAGGGAAATAAACTTCTAGCCAGGTTAAAATTTGTAGGAGAGATGAATCTTCAGCTAGTAGAATGGTTTATGGTTTTTATGTATTTTACACTCACGGTGTAGTTATATCGAAATTACTGGTTTAGTTTTTCCATTCAAGAAAATGTACTTGGGTCTTTGATTTGCTGTCTTCATTGCAAGCTGTTGGATTTTTCGAGGGACCTTTTTTCATTGGTATGTCGGCATGAACTCACGAGTCCTCTTCCAAAAATAGTTTAACGGCTGGGTAAGGAATTAAGGAACTGAAAGTAATCATCCTGTTGGACAGGATGGAATGAGATTTTTTATTGCAAAATTTTCAATTTTTACAGTGTATTTGGAAAATAATAAAACTTTCAGATGAAAATTTTTTGTATAAAATATTTTGAATTGGAAGATAATAATGTCATATTTATGAATGACAAGGAGTACATAGAATAAAGTCAAAATAAATAAGTAATTGTATAGATAATTGTATATAAATAATTAGAAAGTAGAATAATTATATAGAAAATGCAAAAAAAAGTAAAAAATAGAGTAGTTAAGAAAAATAAAAAGTACTAATTGAGAAATTTTACACTTATCCAACACACTCTTAATATGATCGTTTATTTGTTAGTACATAACAATATTTCTTTTCTTATTTTTAATATTACTTTTTTGTTCTCGATATAACTTTCATTTTCAAATGCATGGCAATCCTTTCTCATCCAAATCCTCGTCTATTTCGTCATTAGATAATCCTGAATAAAATTGCAGGACTAGGATTTTGAACTCAAGACTACTGTTCATAGAGACAATGTCTCTGGCTACCAGTGCTAGCCGTTTGTGGTGAAAAATATATATTTAAAAAAAAACCTGTTTGGCGATGATGGTAGATATGCTTTCAATTAATGTCAACGTTGATCACTTATTTGAAAATTTTAAAAATTCAGGACAAGTTGGCAATATCGATAAAACTTTGCAGGAAAATATATCTGTTAAAAGTCCCATAATAAAATATTAAAAGACTACGTCAGTTTGTTCCGTGAATGTCTGTATGTACTTTGTGAATGGAAGTAATGAAAAATTCAGATTTTATTTCATCTGCCGCTGTGAGAATCATTGATGCAATATGACGAGATATATATAGCATCCATCTCAAATAAAATGTGAAATTTTAACTGGTCGGATCTGGGTGGAATTAATGGATTCCAATAATGGATTTATGAAATTTGCTGTAATCCTTTGGATAGCTTGTGAATTACCCCTTGATAATACGTGCCAATTTGTCTGAGCTAGTGATTTGATAGCCCAAACTTGTAATCTTCAATTAAACTATCCTCAATTCCTCATAAGCATCTTTAGAGCTTCGACCTATATTCCAACAGATGTTTGATAATCTCATTTAACGATATGATAATAAGGTCCACAACGCATCGATGCTTTCAAGATTGTAATTTTATGTCGTTTCTATTGCTTCCCACCATTTCTTTCAACCGTCCGATCGCATTGCTGAACACCAGGTAAAGAGGAGACCTTCGATTAAATTTGTAAAAGCAGCTGCTTATGTTGCGTTCTCTCTTTCTTCTAACCCTGCTGCGTTCTCTTTTTCTCCTTTCTGTCATGACATTGTTCACAACGTCTCCCCTCTTTCACATCGATCCATCTATTAGCCCAACAAAAGATGTTTCCTTCATAACTACTTCTTTGTATTCCTTCGTAAGCTTCCAACAATTCTTTCCAGGATTTGGTTCTTTACTTGGAGCAACGTGTTCATGTGTTAGAGTGTATTGCTGCAAATTTCGAACATGCAAGCCACAAAGTTCCAAAAAAAATAAAAAAGAAGGAGAAGAACATCTAGCTAGCCAAATGTGATGCAGCGAGGGAAGCATAAAGACAAGATTAGCAAAAGACTGTCTTGAGAATAATAAACAAGGCTCACGTAGAAACTTAAACACAAAGTACGGAAAAAAAAACCGACAGAATATTATTCTAGAGTATTTGTCTTATAACAAGAGAAACTATGAATTTATACAAAAACACGAGACCCTGTGCTAATTGTCCATACACACGATAAAACGCAAGCAAATACCATCTATTTATATTGTGCAAGTTTGACTAAAAATAGTAAAACACGATTTCTATTAGTAAATAAAATCGCGTAAAACTTCAATGGTTTTGAACCCTGTAAAAATGTTGAATATTGACATCGAAAACATGATTAACTTGGTTCTTCTCATTCGCTACTTTTCGTTGATATACTGTGGCTCCCTGTAACTCCTCACAAATAAAAAATTATAATCACTTGAAATAACCATGTTCATTTATCGCTTTTGAACCCTTCTACGGTAAGCAGCTCACTCCGAAAAAATCTTCTGAAACGACATCTATGTCAGAATGCGCCAATCATTAGACCAGCACAATCATGTCCAAAGCATGAGAAAAACCCCGTCTTCGTCTCTCGTCCCACAATAGAACTGAGGGTTGGTGGCAGAAAGGCAGATTTTGGGAGGGAGGAAATTGAGGAGAGAGATGGAGGTGATGATTTCGGAAAGGGAATGAAGAAATGGAGTGGGTTTCATTGGGGAACAGAAACGAGAGGAAGAAAAAATAAACAGAAGTAGAGGGCGTGGAGAGGAAGAAATGGGCGCTGTTGCTGGTCCAAATTGAAATTCTAATTGATATCTATCTCATCATCATCATCACAAGCCATTTCCCACGTAGGTGAGATTGGTTGCATGGATTCTGTTACGTCATTCTTGGCGACTTAAGACTAAATTTTCTGTAATTTGTAATATTTTTAAATCTTGTTTAATTACTTCCATCTATATTTTTTTGGGTCTTCCTTTCATTCTTTTATCACCTTCCACTTGGATAGACTCTGTTTTCCTAATCGGTGCTACTGTAGGCCTCTTTTAATATGACCATACCATTTTAATTTATTTTCTCTCATTTTATCACAAATTGGTTTCACTTTTAAATTTTCTCGAATTATTTCATTCATAATTTTATCTTTTCTCGTTTAATCACTCATCCACCTGAACATTCTCATTTCCACTACGCTCATTTTTTTTTATATGTTGTTCTTTAACTGTCTAACATTCTGTCCTATAAAGTATAGCAGGTCTAACGTAGTCTTATAAAATTTTTCTTTTAATTTAATTGGAACTTGACAGTCACATAAAATTTTTGACGCATTCCTCTATTTCTTCCATCTTGCTTAAATTTTATGTATTATATCTTTCTCAATTTTCCCGTTCTTTTGAACTATTAAGCTTAAGTACTGAAAGTGATTAGTTCTTATTACTATTTATTCCAAAATCTTAATTGGTTCCTCATCTGGGTTCTTGTTATTATTAAAATTGTATTTTATATATTCAGTTTTTGTGTAACTAATTCTAAAACTATTAGATTCTAAAGCATCTACCCACCTATTCAATTTTAAATTTAGTCCTTATTTAGTTTCATCTATTAGAATAATGTTATTTGCAAATGACATACAGCAAGGTACTTTTTCTTGGAGATATTTAGTAATTTCATCTATTACTAAGGTAAAAATGTAAGAACTCAAGGTTGAGTCTTGATGTAGACCTATTTTAACTGGAAAGATATTATTATTTCAATTAATGGTCCTCACATTCGTGATAGCCCCCCGGTATATATCTTTAATAATATCAATGTATCTGTTATTAATTCTTTTTTTTTCTCATGACTTGCCATATTAATTTTCTTGGTACTCAATCATAATTTTTTTATAAATCAATAAAAATCATGTATAAGTTTTTTTTGCTCCATATACTTTTCAAATAATTATCTAAGTAAGAAAATATGTTCGGTGGTTGATCTTCCTAGCATAAAACTAAATTGATTTTCAGATACATTAGTTTCATATTTTATTCTATGTTCAATTATTCTTTCTCATAATTTCATAGTATGAATCGTTAATTTTATTCCTTGATAATTTAAACAATTTTGAATATCTCCCTTATTTTTATAGATTGGAACTATAATATTTTTTCTTAAGTCACTTGGCATTAACTTTGTTTTTATATTCCTATTAAAAAAATTGTTAATCATATTGCACCTACATATCTCATGCACTTCCATGCCTCAATTGGTATATTTTTTGGGCCTAAGTTTTTCCTGTTTTCATTTTCCTTAGAGCTTCCTTTACTTCAGATATTCGAAATTTTGAAAAATAACCGATATTCCTATTTTCATCTCTGTTTAAACTAACATCTAATGTTAAATGTTCGTGTGGGGTATCATTTAGTAAATTGTAAAAATAAAATTTTCATTTTTCTTTAATATTATCATCTTTGATTAGAACTCTTTGGTCCTCACTTTTAATATATCCAACATGTGTTAAATCTTTGCCCTTATTTTCTCTTAATTTAGCCAACTTAAAAATATCTTTTTCATTAATCTATGATATAAGTTCTCATAAGATTTGTGTTGAGCATCGCTAATAATTTTTTTAGTAGTTTTTTAATAGTTTGTATTGTTGTAAGTTTGTATCATTTTTATTTCTCTGCCATGTTTTGAATTTTTTTTTTGTTTAGCATTTATAGCTTTTTTAACATCTTTATTCTACCACCAAGTTTTATTATGTGAGGATTTACAATTTATATATATATCTACAATACTTTGTCTTACTTCTTTTATGTTAGTTGTCATTTTATCCCATATTTATTTTACTCCATCTTTTTGTGTGTCCCATTTTCCTTATTCTATCATTCTTTTACTAAAAAGTTCCATGTTGTTTTCCTTTAAATTTCACCATTTAAAATTTGAAATTATATTGCCTTTATTTTTGTGACTTTTCTTGTGCATATATATCCATCGCTAATAATCTATGCTACATAACTAAGCTCTCACATGGGATAACCTTACAATTAATACAAAGTGATTTATCCAATTTTCTTATAAGGAAGAAATCTATTTGACTAAAATTGATCCCACTATTGAAAGTTATCAACTGTTCATCTCGTTGTTAAAATAAGGTATTTGCTATAACTAAATCATATGCTATAACAAAGTCCAAAATGACATTTCTCATTTTATTCCTTATTCCAAAGCCAAAACTTCCATGACTTCTCTCATATCCTACATTCTCTTTTTTTATATGTCCATTTAAATTGTCATCTATCACAACCTTTTCTTGGTTAGATGTCATTTGCATAACACTATCTAAGTCATCCCAAAATTATTTCTTGATTCTATCATCTAATCCTACTTGTGG
Source organism: Annona squamosa (assembly GCA_035584095.1). Lineage (NCBI taxonomy): Eukaryota > Viridiplantae > Streptophyta > Magnoliopsida > Magnoliales > Annonaceae > Annona > Annona squamosa. Next base: position 24,739,111 of record JAXCLR010000050.1, on the reverse strand, counting down.
TACATAAGCGCTAATCATATTTAAGACATCTACACCTAATACAAATTTTATTTGAATAATTCTATCATTTACTCTATTGACGTCTACAACTTTGTTTATAAATTTGTTATCTACTTTTATCCCTACACCATTTCTATTACCATTCTTTTCTATATACAATAATTTGAATCCATTAATCTCTTTAGCATTCTCTCCTTTCCATCTAGTCTCTTGAAGACATGTTATATTAATTTTTTTCATTCTCATAAATCTACTACTTTCATACTTTTCTCTGAAAGAGTCCTAACATTCCATGAGTAAAACGGATCTTGTATTTTGGTACCACTTTCTTCCTTAAACCACGTCTATAAAAGCATGAGAACCTTTGCCAACTTTTCACCACAACTATACGTTGTTGTGGTGCATCGCTTTTGAGGAGACGTCCTAGTAACCCTTGCCCATTTCTCACTGCATCCCGGCTCCGATGTAGCGCGTCGCTTCTGGGTCCAAAAGAAAAAAAACACTAAAAATGGTAGTTTAGGTCCATATTGAATACTCTATCTAACATATAGACAGTCACAATAAATTACACACAAAATTCAAATGATGTAGCCTGCTTGTACGGGGCAAGTTTGGGAAACCCAATAGATCAAATTGGACCGTAGCTCACTTGGGACTTCAATGGCTCAAGTACATCACTTTCCTCAGCTACTCTTCTACCTCTTGTTGCCTGTAGCGGCTTCTCTTATTTCGTTGCTTATCTCTTATTTATGGTCTCTGGAGTTGCAGAAGAGGAATCAAAACAAGGAGAGAGCTTCCTAGCATTCGGGAGGGAGAAGACTGAGGAGAGCAACATGGAGGGGAGAAAAAGAGAATGTGGAAGGGTGGCTTTCTCCAAGCTGCCCGGTTTGAAAGGGACCTATTTGGAAATTCTCCAAGGCATTAATTGCAACATACATAGCTGCTTTTTACTCAAACAGCTCCTCTTTACTCCACGTTCAGCGCCTCAATCGGACAGTTGAAAGGATTGGCCGAGAGTGATGAAACTTTGTACCCAAAGTTTTTAGTTTAAAAGTTTTTGAAAGGTAAGAAAATAATATAATATGATAAAGAAATGAGGAGTTAGGAAAATGAAGTTGAAATAGATAGATTAGATGTATATGTAGTTGTATAAAAATGATTGAAAAGTAGGATAGTTGTATAGGAAAAAAAAAGAAATAATTAAAAAATAAAGTAATTGTAGAAATTAAAAAGTTTTATAGAAAACAAACACGCCATTATTTGCCCTAGTGGTGTTAACACGAGTATGTTTGTTAAACCATAAAATTTTTCAACTGAAATTTTTTACTCTTATTAACTATTTTTTTAAAATTATTTCTTCACATCTTTTTACACTATTATACTTTTTTATTATTATGTACTTATACAATTAACTTAGAACATGATCATATGTGTCGAGATTGAAGTCCGGATGACTATATGCACCCGTTGTGTTGTGGTTTGAAGAGCTCCCGTTGAATGAGGCGGAATAACTTTGCGTCCTTGGATCGAGTTTGAGTGGAAATTTTATACAAGTCCCTACAAAAGGCTGTCGTAATCGAAAATGTAAATCCTAAAAAATGTCGCTGCAGTCGTTCCCAAGGTACGGTTCTCCTCTTCTTCTACTCTTCCTTTTCGTCTTCTTTCTCTCTTCTGTTTTCCATTTTCCTTCTCTTCCCTTTCTCATTTTACTTCCACGGTAGACATCTCGCTTTAGCAGTTGGTTGTTACTAGTAGCAACAACAAAAATGAGAGGAATGCTGGTGATTTGAAATTGTGAAAAAATTTTGCCTTTTGCTTTTATTTTTTAAGACATTCTTGTTGGCTTCATTCATGCCATATTCAAATTTTTTTGCTAAAGGGAGAGAGAGCCAGAGCGAGAGCGAGAGAGAGAGAGAGAAAGAGAAGGGGAATGGGAGAGAAGATGGAAGGAGAATATGCTTCAGCCGGTCGCTGTTGGAGGGCATGGTGACGTCGGCTGCTGCTGTCGACGCCGGTGAAGTCGACAATAGCCATTGCCAATCATGGTAAACTTAGTCTTTTTTTTCGATTTCTCCTAGATCCGAGCATGCCTCTCTCGATTTTTCTTAGATTCTCATGGATTTTTGCTTATGGATATAAAAAATGAGTTTGGATCAAACTATAAAATACGATTCGTGCATGGATTGTTATGTGGGCAGGGTTTTTCCCCTAATCATATATAAGTGATTTATTGAAGATTTTAAAGTTGTCATGGATTAGATTCAAGTGAATAATAAGCTCTAATCAAGCTAGATGGAGAGTCACAGTTGTTTGATTTACGACTGTTTGAGAGTACTCAGCTTGTGATTTTCTGTTGAGCAGAGACCTGTTGTTGTGGCAACCATTTGGTTTCAACATGCCTGTGAGAACTTTCATCTCTGGAAAAATGTCTACCATGACTAACTCGATTGTCATTCCTTGAAACTTTAACATCATCTTGAGATGCTGCAAGTATGGGTGCAATCTGTCGTAATGACTGATTACATGCATTTAGCATCCGATGCAGAATGGGCACCATTAGTAGATGATAAGTAGGGAACTTTAATAGATTTGGCAGGGGGTGGAGTCTCAAGCCTCATCGTTAAGTAGACGTTGGTACATCTTAAACTGGTGCTATTGTGTATGCCTTTTGTGGTGCGTGCGTGCGTGTGCGTGCGCGTGCGTGCGTGTCTATTCTCACCTCATTTGTTAACAACTTAATCTTATTTTATTTTTTCAAATGCAAGTGTTAAAAGAAGTCATAATTCAATCAAATAGGGAAGACCCTCTAAGATTTGCAGCATTTTCTCGGATGAAAGTTTGGGAGCGTTGTCCAAGTTGTGGCACTATGTGCTTTGTAAATTGTCAAGGTTGGAAGTTATAAATTCTGTTTTAATTTGTAATAGATTTTTAGAATGTAAGATTAGATTTGTTTTTGTTTGAATTCAATAATGTAAATTGAAAGTGACTCTTGGATTTACTCCGTGTATGTGATTCAATGAAGTTTGTACGAAGTTGAGTTATTTAGTTGGAAATTGTTTATGTTGGAAGTTATAAATTCTGTTTTAATTTATTATAGGATTTAAGAATGTAAAATTGAATTCATTTTTGTCTGAATTCAAGAATGTGATTTTGAAAATGTGAATTAAAAGAGAGTCTTGGATTTACTCCATATATGTGGTTAAATATATGTGGATGCAACCTTCATATTTTTCGAGAAACCATACCAAAGCTGAAATCAATGTGCAATAAACCAAATTTAAAAATTTGAATTACAAATGCAATAAACCAGATATAAAAATTGAAATGCAGGTGCAATAAACTGAATACAAAAGCAAAAATCAAACTACACTAGAATAAATACCAAAGTTGAAATCAATGTGCAATAAATCAAATTGTAAAGTTGAACTACAAATGTAATAAACTAGATATACAAATTGTCATACAGGTGCAATCAACCAAATAGTAAAGCTAGAAGACTAAATACTAAAGCCGAAATCAATGTACAATAAAGCAAATTCCAAAGCTAAACTACAAATGCAACAAACCCAACACAGTAATTGAAATATATGTGCAATAAACCAATACCAAAGGTGAAATCAAGCTGCACGAGACCAAATACTAAAAAGAAATGACAGTATTTTAAGGCACTACATATAAATGACTAAATTCATATACGCTTTAATAGAGATGAAAGACAAATAATATCTCAAAAGTGCATAAAGATATATAAGGCCATTAAAGTTGAGAATTTAAAGACAAACAATAGCTAACAACTGTCTATCTTACTTTATATTTACATTTAAACATAGAGAACTACTTTGTCTCTTACAATGATAAGTACATGACATACAATAACTCATACTCATAAGTAGAATACCAAGAACAAGACCACAATAGTGGCAAGTAAGACTTCATTTCTCTTCATCTTGTTCTTCAGCTCCATTTCCTATTTCATATTTCAGCTCTAGATCTCTCTTCCTTATTTCATTTTTCAACGCCAACTCTCTTATCTCAAATGTTTGTTTAAGTTGAGAAATCTCACATTTCATTTCTTGTCTGTCCGCGTTGTGTAGCTCTCTTAAACCATCAATACATTGTATCAAGTCTCCCATATCAATGACTATTTGCGTAGGAGTGAAGGTTGAAACTTGGGCTTTTGAGTGCAAATCAAATTGATCATCAGTCTTTGAAACAACATCACTCTTTGAGGAATGCCCTTCATCCACCCATTTGAAAAACTTACAATCATGCATATAACCTATATAATACAAAATAGAGAGGTTAGTATAATAATTCATTATATATGACATGTATGACAATATAAACATAATGAATAAGTTCCATAAAAAAAAAAAAAACATAATGAAAAAGAAGAGTTATACATTGAATTGTGGGCATCAAATAAAATGTTGTCTGAGATTTTATGGAGTGTTTGAAGTGAACTTACGAATTGGTAAACCACATGAACAGGTCTTCGCTCCATGCACAACCATTCTTCCATTGTAAGATGTCATCTCAGTTGGTCCCACTTGCTCAATAAAGTAAGCAATTAGTCTAATAAAATTCGCAATATACAAAGTAAAATTTTCATAATAAAAAATATACATCGCAATAATTACATAAAAGTAAAATTACCTCGACCTTGGCCTCGACCCCTAGAAGTATGGACATAATCATCAATAGAATTAGACATATCGTTTGAGCTTGGAGCTCAAAAAATAATGCAATTTCATTTGTCATGGCCAACAATGAATTTTTTATAGCTATGACAAAATTTTGTTCCACTACAAGGCTGCTCTAAAAATCCTTTAAGACGTCCCTTGCTTCTTCCTTTGTTAAGAGAAACATGTGTCCAATGCATGTCACGGGCTTAAGAACTTTGGGATGTTAAGGCGCCACTTGAAGCCCCATGCACATCACCTATATTCATGCTCGGACTTATATGCAAAATAATGAAGTTATCATTAGCGACTACAGTATTTCTCTTAACTTGAATATCATCCCTTTGAGCCTTGTCAGTAAATGGAGGCTTGGATAATGCCGAAAGTGTTATGACCAACTTCTCAATATTCTCCTTTACAACCTCAAATGCGTTTGGGCTGCGCAAGGCCTCATGTCTAATATAGGACCACCATTTTGATAATGTAAGATTTCAAACAACAAGAGAACGTGTTGCACTTTTATTATTAGATTTAAGCCCGTGCTTAATTTGGGATTTAGCTACCTACATCCATCGTGACAGAATATGTGATGAATTCATTGTTTTCATTTTTTAAAATGCAATAATATGACAATATTTTGACAAATGACCACAACTCTCAAATTTCATGCATACGCAACAGGCCACCATTTCTTCCACATTCCATATTATGTCCTGATGCTTGTGCTCATCATCCCCAGCAAAGAAGTATACTTGCCAATGCTGCAATTCCCCATCATATGCGACCTTTTTAGCAATATAATATATAATTTCAACCATTTTTTTAGAATTTGAAGAATGCATTAGTGGTATACACTTCTACCATCTGAGTTTCAGTGACGAATTTAGTTTTTAGCTCAGGCTTGACATTGAAGGTCTTGAAATTTTGCATCTGCCTCTGCTTCATGTCTGCGTTCAAGTTAATTGAATTTGACTTGTGATTCACGAACCCATCGAAAAAATGAATACTCCGGCTTCTGCCCGTGGTTCTCATGTTGACTAATAAAAATTTCCTTATGTAATCTGGAATCCCCATGTGATGAATATTGTATATGTGTTGCAACCATGCGTTCTCCCGCAACTCAAAGTTCTTTATCATCGCTTGCCATTTATTACTCAAATTCCTCTCCATTATTTGTGTCAAATAAACATTAATTCCATGTTGCCTTGAATGTAGGATGCTCATGAATGACATGGGACAATTTCTTTGGTAATTTTTTAGCACACGCCACAAACATAATTGGTGATTAACTTTTAGAAAATAGTAGCTATCACTGCTCTAATAGCTGCATCATGATTAGTGATGATAATTGCAGGAGAGACTCCGCCCATTGCATCTTGTCAAGTTTGAAATAACAACATGAAGTCTTCAATAGTCTTTCTAAAAAGCAAACTTGCACCTAATAATATTGTCCACTTATGGTGATTGACACCAACAAAAAACCCAGATGGCATATCATGTACATTTGTTTTATATGTAGTGTCAAAACGTACAACATCACCGAATATTGAATAATCTTTATTTGATTTTTCATCCACCCAAAAACAAGAGGTCAATCTCATGTCCTCATCTATCTAGATTTCATAAGAGAATTGACAATCATCTTGAATCTTCTTTTGAAACATGTGCAAAAGTGCATTTGCATTGTTCTCGAACATTGTTTGTTGTTTTCATCTCAAAGCATTTCTAACATCTTTTTTTTTTAGAAATTGAATATTAGATGCTCATTCTACTTCATTAATCATGAAAATTAATAAACTACGCTATCCTAATTCCAAACTCTTTCAAAGATGTTATGTTATTCAAATCATTTTCTGTAGACTTTTTATGCAACTGCAATTTACGTGTCCTTGTGGGAGTACAAAGCAAACAATTATGAGTCTCAATAAACTAGGTCACTTGATATACGATTTGTTGCTCTTTCAAATTAACATATAGCTTCATTGGGCATAAGCAATGAAGAATGAAATGGGTATTTTGTTTTGTTTTGTCTTCATCTCTTGCTTTTTTAATTCTTTCAACTAACTTTAGAGCACCTTAGCACATGCCTTGAAATTTGGCCAGACTCTAATTTATGTGTACTATCTTTTCTAAAAGCTTCTTCTTCTAATACAAACTCCATGCCAATCCTTGGCTTCACATCATTTTGGACATCAGGCTCGAATAGACCATCTATATCATTTGTATTCTACACATCATTCTCTTCATCAATTGAATTGACTTCTTTGCTGGAAGCTAACTTTTCATATGACCATCAAAATGCCCTTGGAAGCTACTTCATTATCCTTCAGTGTATGATCTAGAGCTACATTTCCAACAAAAGCATCCATTCGGTCGTTCACTTCATTAGCTTAGGATGTAATGAAGACATTCAGCATCACACTTTGGTCGATAAGATCTGATCCTAAATGTACTTCCATATTCAATAAACTATAATTATCTAGAAACTACTATATTATGGTATCAACAAAATATAGTAATCGAAATATAAGAATTGCAAACAAAATGACATAGAGGAAGCAATAGCTAAATTCCAATAATAAAATCATTGAAAATAAACAGATGTCATAACAAGAGCAAGCAAATGCAATACTATGAAATTCAATTTTTATGGGAGCACATTAGTAAATAATACTATGCCTTCATGCATGGACCTGTTGTAGAAAACAATTAAGGCAAGCATGTAACTAGGCTAGGAAGGTGGAACAGGAATGGTTGCCTACCTATAACAATTACTATATAAATTTCTGTCTTTTTCGGGCTAAGTATCCCACATTTTTTTTTAAAATGCCATTTTTCAGCCCTTTAGGGAAGTCGAAATTGACCACAAAAAAAATACCAAATTTGAAATCAACTTACATTTCTTGCACAACGTGGATTTTTTATTTTTTAAAAATCAAAGGCCTAAAGTTCTTTTTTTAAATTTCAGAAACTAAGGCTAGCTAAGATTTTAGAATTTTTTAACCAGCATGGATTTTTAAGTTTTTTAAAACTGACCAACAATTTTTTAAAAATTGAAAAGCGGAAACAACTTTGATTTGAAAATAACTAGGATTTTCTGCACACAACGTAGCATCGTAGCACAAATTTTTTATTCTTTAAAAAAAACCGGGTAAAAGTTTTTATAAATTGACAAGTTGAAACAGTTGAGATTTCAGAATAACCAGCATGGATGCTCAATATACGTACAATGCGGCATGGATTTTGAATGATCTCGGCGACACTAGCATCCGAGCTGCTGTTTTAGTTTCATATTGCCGTTTCCCATGAAGGGAAGATGATAAAATGAGGAGAGAAAGAAGGGGAGAGAGTAAAGAGCAAGACTATCTGAGAAGAGTGACAGCTAACTCGTGAAGGAGACGATGGATGGTTCCTGAAACGTGGATGGAAGGCCTCAGCAATGAATTGGGTTCTGTGTGTGTGTGTGAGAGAGAGAGAGATGTGTTTTTGGGCATTTTCCTCTCTCCTTATACGGGTGCTGCGCGGAGTTTTTTTTTTTTTTGCAAAATTCCATTAGTATCCATCGAACGGCTTACGACAATTTCGCAGAAATGAACTACGCTCTTTCAACTGGAAATAGGAGCAGGAAGTTGTCCGGACTTCGGTCCGGACACATATGATTGTAATTTTAACTTGTTATTTTTACTTTTTATTATTATTACTGTCATATTATATTATTTTCTTATATTTCAAAAATTTGTACGCTAAAATATTTTTATCCAAAAGTATTTTTATCGAAAAGGTATATCACTTCCCAAACAAACAACATCAAAGTTTCACAGTTTTTAAAAAGCTCCAGTTCTGAACTTAAAATCCAGCACTCATTACAGCTTTTTGCCGGTTCGTGGCAAAAAATTTTGGGCTTAAATTATAAACAGAGCCAAACGCTTTTACATCCAGCCCTTATTAAAGCTTTTTGACGGTTTCATGGCAAAAAATTTTGGCCTTCAGTTATAAGCCGAGCCAAACGCACGCAAAAAGCACGTAGGCCTCACACTTTTTACATTCGTGACGCGCGGCCGAATAAACTCTACTTTGGTCATAAAAAGATTTACCGACAATTTTTGTAAGGGTTTGTTTAGCAATTTAAAAAAGTTGTCAAATTAAAATTTTTCAATCTAAAACTTTTCACTCTCCATAACTACTCTTTTTTTAATTATTTTTTACACATATTTCTATACAACAACCCTACTTTTCAATCATTTCTACGTAACTACCAATACAACTAACCTATTGATTTTAAATTTATTCTCTTTATTCCTTATCATTACCCCTACAATATCACATCATTTTCTATTAATTTGATAACTTTTATATACAAAACTTTTTATCAAAAATTTTACAACTTCCCAAACACACCCTAGATTGTCCCTAAAAGTCGTGCGGTCACTGACAAATTGTTTTTTGCAATATTTTTTTATAATATTATTGCTAAAAGTTAAAATTTAATGAAAATAATTATTTGTATTATTAAATGATATATTTTGCCACAAAAAATGGCATGCATCACTTAAAAATATGTTGCAAACGGCTCTTCCAAAATTTCGCACTTCCATACAAGAATATATTAAAAGAAAAAAAGAGGGTGGCTACAAATACCAACCAATAAATTCTTTAGTAAGCAGCAGTAATGGAACAATACCTTTATTAGATTCGCCATGACAAAAACAATGCCAGCTATGACATGCATATGCTAGTGGAATGCAGCATAAATTCTCATCTATCTACAAGCTAAGAATCTCATTCTTTTGTCTTCCTACCGACCCTTCCATCTTAATTTCCGCCATCGCTTTATCGCCCCCCAGTCATAAAGATTATTTTAATCATTATTATTGTACACTAATTAATATCCATGTTCACACACGCTCTTAGATGGAAGTCAATAAAACCAAAAAACCCCATTTCACTAATTACTTTTTACTTAATTATCTCTAACTACCTATGCAATTCTGCAGGCATTCGGATTCTCGTCGCTGAACATGGAAGTGATGTTGCTACCATCGCCATTCGTCCGGCTCTGGTACTCCTCCGCATACTGATCCATTCTACCATAGTAGCGTATGTTTCTTGGCGGTGACTGCAAATAGCCATGATCAGCTGCCACATAACTAGCAGACACATGTGGAGATGGTCTGTAGTTGTTGTAGCTATGAGAAACATAGTGTGTAGGTGGTGGTTCATGCCGGTAAACATGGCCCACCTGCACCTGTTGGTATGTGTTCCATGGCGTGCCAGACCCGTAGCCATAACCATAGTCATGTGGGTGGTGGTGGTGGTGGATTATGTGGACCGGCTGGACGTCTTTAGGTTCCAACGGGCCTGCCGGCTGGCTCGCGGCAGTACCAGCTGGGGGAGTTGGCTCAGGTGGGGCTGGTGCTGGTGGGGTTTCAGCTGGGTGTTGTTCTTTAGGAGGGTCTTGTTGCGGGGGTTGTTCAGCTGCCGCCGCCGCCTCCTCATTTGGAAGTTGCGTTGTGGCATCTTGGGGTGGTTGGCCACCTTGATCAGCTGGTGGTGCTGGGGGGTCTTGCTGCTGAGGCTCACTCACCTCTGTGTGGACACAGACGGCGGCGATCTTCCTTGTCTTTTTTATGGCTTTGATGATCTTGTCAGGATCAGCCCACCCCACGATGGTCAATTTTTGTTGGGGAAAATCAATATAGACGTCGTAGATACCTGAAAAAGCAAATTGTTGGTATATGTGGACCAAAAATAAACATCAGGGCTTGCATGCATGTGGACATCTAGATCATATATCTTACCATTAATTCCATGCAATGCCTTTTTGATCTTCTGCACGCAGCCATTGCAGTCCATTCGGACCTGTATTTCAGTGATCCGAGGCTTCTGCAATTTGATCGAACAAAAGAAAAAACATCAGTATAAGAACTACTAGTACAACAATCAAAGAAACTTTCTTTTCTGCCTTGAGCTAGGAGCAATTGTTAGTGGTATGCATACCTCTAAGTCGGGAACCATGACTGACCAACACTAGCTAGCTTGTTTTCAATATGGTTTGAGAAGGAATTGGGAGATTGTGAATGACGAATCACAACTTGCAATTCATTTGTACATGAAGGAATGGAATATTAGAAGACCAAAAGGTGTGGGCCATGTAAGGAATCTGTCAATAGAGATGGGTGATAGAGATTTGAAGAGAAAGAGAGAAAGGGCGGGGGGGCTTCTTTTAGCTTCTTTTCCATAGGTCCTTATCATATCTCAAAGGGGAGGCGGAGGGGTGGGCAATGGCTAGGCAGAATCTGATTGGAGTGTCAGGCCAAAAGGAATTCGGCTTGGATGGGCCACTGATAATTGAGGTGTAATAGGAATATCCAAGCCGACGATTGAAGTAAAGCGAGCATGATCATGACCCGGCCCGGCCCTTTGCCAAAAGTGACCTAAAGTCGCTTTGGGTGATGGATATCCACTCTGCTTGCATCACCACCGTTGAAAAAAAATATTAATTTTTTGTGGCCCATGTTTTCCCTCCTCCACTGGAATAAAAGTTGATATTTCATGACATATATCTTGTACTCAATTAATGTTATATATCTTGCAGCATTATGGTGCTCATCTTAGTTGTGGCCCATTGGACGTTTCAGCTCCATGAATCATCATCCAATTATGATAATTCATTAACCTATCTACCTCGATGAAAGTTCAATTTTGGACTATATATACCAAAGCAATATGAATTGAGGAGATCCTCAAAACTAGGACCTTCATAATTATTATCTGTTTTGGTAGGCATATATGTATATTTATATGGCGCAAATTTTTTACACAGATAATATTGTATGCAGATTAAATTACTAAAAATGTCACTGATTTTTAAAAATTCAAAAATATTCAAAAATGGTAAAAATTGATACGCATGTTAAATGCACTTAAATTAGCAGTTGTGTAAAAAAGTTTGAAAAAAATAAAAAAAATGGAGTTTTGCACCCTAGTGCAAAAAAATTTAAATGCACCCGAGTGCAAAACCTCATTTTTAAAAAATTTTAAAATTTTTTTCCACACAGCTGTTAATCTAAGTGTATTTAATATGTGTCTTAATTTTTATCATTTTTGAAAATTTTTAAATTTTTTTGAATTTTTAAAACTAACGACATTTTTAGTTACATTAATTAAACTATCCATGTCAACGAATGGTCAATGCTTGTTCACCCTTGGGATGCAATATGTAAGAGGCTAAGAGTTGTGATCATTTATGACCTATCCTAATATCCATTTTTAATATTTTTTAAAATTTTTTAATAAAATAATTAACTAAGCAATATTATCTATAATCTAAGTTTTTCATTTTTGAATATGTGTATATATTTATTTTATATATTTAAACATAGGATACTGTGCCCATTTTCATAAAGGTCAAGATGATCAAAATATTTCTGTGTTTAAAAATATAAAATAAATATATATCTCTAAAATTGATAAAAATCGGATTATCGATAACATATATCTAGAACAACAATTGTATTAAATTTTTTTTTAAAATATAAAAAATGGGTATGATGGCCGGACGTAGACGATCATGCCGCGATATGCAATGGGATGTGGTACACTTGAATGAGATGAAAACTATTCTTACGTCGTCTAAACTGGAGTCATGACTTTTGCAAAAACTTGCATCTATAAGATTTGTTGAAATTGCGAATATGTTAAGTAGGGCTTAAAATTCTACGTTACTCGCTCTTTTATAATCTTGATCTGCAGGCACTCCAAAATTGTCCACGTGTTTTCATCAAAAAAAAAAAAAATGTCCCCGTGTTATATACTAGCTCATCCGCTAATTATTCAGAGGCAATTGTTTTGTTAAAAAAATACCATGCAGCTATCCAATTAGTGAAAGGGTAACGTCTAGTTTCTACATGTTATACGTTCGTACATGATTGGGTGATTTAGATATTTTGGGAATTGTCTTGTATTTAAAATTGCGATGTTTTGTTATATAAGAAAAGGAGCATGATTATATACACTATGATGTATTTAGGTTAAAATACAATATTTATTTATTTTATTTTATTTTTACTTTTATTTATTTGTCATCATAAGTATTTTTTCCTAATTATATTTAATTTATATATCAAGTTTTGACATTTTATAATATTTTTGCGTAATTATTTTTATGCATTTATTTTTTATTTTTAAAAAATCATCACAATTCAGGTGCATTTAAGATATTTCTCACTCCTTAAAAACCTATTTTTAAAAAATCAAAATAAATATGTAAAAGTATTATAAAATAGGAAAACTTGATATATAGATTAAATACAATTACAAAAACATATTTATGAAAAATCAAATAAAAGTAAAAATAAAATAAAATGAATCAATATTGTATTTTAGCCTAAAATATATCATGGTGCATATAACCATAACTTTTTTTTTTTTTTTTAAAAAAAAGCAGTATCGCAAGTTTGTAGATATAATTAGGTGTGCAACTCGGGCATATGAAACTCGGGTTTGCCTCAATTCTAACTTTAATGTTATTTTTAAAACCTCATCCCTAACCCTAACCCGAATCCTATTTGTAAACCTAAAACTTAACCCTATTTTCGAAATTCGGGCTTGAGTTTAGTTTCAGGTTGAAATTATTCTATATATTTAGTATCTATTTTATACTTATTCAATTTTAGATCTATAATTAAAAAAATTAAAAAATGATATTTTTCTATTTTCAAGCAAAAATTCAAGAGTCTTTAAAAAATGTAAAAAAGAAAAATCTCATTTAAAAATTTTCTTTATATTAAGTAGACTAATGGTCATTTCTTAAAAAAAGAGAATAGACTAGTAGCTTGTTTTAAAAAACAAAAGGTTATGCAATTTAATATTAATATCGTAAATATATACATAAACATTAATATCTAATTATAAGAAAAAATCTTATAATGTCAATCATAATAAAAAATATTCAACAATTATAATATTAAGTCAAATAAATTATAAGAAATTTATTTCAAGTAGAACGGACATCTAACTACGAAGATTATATTGAAATTACTAAATGATAATATCCTACATAAGTAGTTAAATTAAAACACCAAACAAAATATTTCAAGTTCTAAAAATAATTTTCATTTTTTTGTTTTGAAACTACCATTAAACCAAACTCTTTTTTTAAAAATAAAATATAAAATATTGTATTATATAATTGAACTTAAGGAGGAATAATGTTTATATATCGTATAAAATAAATATAATATATATGAGGAGAATGGAACTAGATTTATGTGGATATAAAATAAATATAATATATATGAGGAGAATGGAACTAGATTTATATGGATATAAAATAAATATAAAATACATGTATTATATATAATTTGGATTGGGGTTTAGCTCAACCCGGGTTCAATTTCTTTTTAATTTGTATTCGGGTATTACAATTGTCAGTTTTAACAATGTTTCAATTTTGGTTAGGCAGGCCCGGCTGGGGTTCAGCCTGGCCCAAATTGCACGACGTGATGATCTCATGTGATTTGACGGTTAGATAGATTCTTTTAAAAGTGGAACGGAAACTGTCGTGGGTACACGTGCAAATTTGTACGTTCGGCAATGGTTAAAAGTTGTCACATTGAAACTTTTCAATTTAAAACTTTTCACTTTCCACATCAATCATATTTTTTAATTATTTTTTCACATTTTTCTATACAA
>JAXCLR010000050.1:24709429-24722066 GCA_035584095.1 Annona squamosa | reverse complement strand
CCGCCCTTAAAAAATAGGGTAGGGTAGGCTACGAACCGACCCGGCCTAAAATAGGGTAGGGTAGAGATTTTCTAAAAATAGGGTAAGGGTAGGTTCCACCCCTACCCGGACCTACCCGGACCAAGTTGCACCCCTAATTATAAGCTTTTGCAATTGAATTTATCAACAAACTTAGGACTATATATATTTTTAAAAAAACTTCAACCATATATGGTTTTTAGTAATGATAATATTCCTTTGGCTATGACATCGATATTCACCCGACCACATTGTTTCATATCCTTTTTCGATTTTGCTAGCGAAAATCATCTTGACAAGAGAATTGACTTATAGTATTGGCTTATATATATATTTTTAAAAACTTTTTTCAATAATATATAGCTTTTAGTAACGATAATATTTCTTTCATGATGAAATCAAAATTTACACCACCCACATTATTTGACATCATTTTTTAAAATTATGCTTCCAAAAATCATCAAGGAGTCTTAAATGGGCTGGATTTGCTTAAAGCATTTATAAGCATTGTAAATCATTGAAGACCCAGATACATTCATGATGCATTAGTGTTGAAATATTTTATGAGATCATTTTTTCATAAAGAAATAATTTTATTTTGATGTAAATAAAGAAATAATTTTTAGACTGTCTAGATATTCAATTAATAGCTTTAAAATTGATATATACGTCAAACAGTTGTATTATATACATTACTAGATCCATTCACAGTGCATTGTTGTATTAAAATATTTTATAAAATTATTTATTCACAAAGAAGTAATGTTTTAGATCATTTAAATATTGAATTAATAGCTTTAAAATTGATGTAAGAAAAAAATGATATAATTTAATTTTACACCTTTTTAAGATGAATCTATACATGTCTTTGATTTTGATTAAAATTGCATCCTAGTTAAATGTTTCTAGATGCGTGCAGTGGATGGAGTACATTTTGGTCTTAACTTAATGCTAGACACCATATAATCATGTCCACTCTCATATCTAATGACTTAATTATTTGAGGTTAGGATTATGTTTCTCATTCTCAATATTTATTTTTCTTGTATCCCATCCAATTTCTCATTTCTTAATGTATAATAATTTTACTTTTCTTATAAGCAAGACTAATTTTTCCTATTTTCCTTAAAATTTTAATTTTGTAGCGGTGCAACTTAGGCTAAGTTAGCCCTAAACCAGCCAAATAAATCCAATTAGAAAAGTATTAAATTTAGTTTTTGAAAAATCTAAACCCAAGAAACTTGATTTGTAAATAGGATTAGAGTCCACTAAACTTGAAATGATTTTCCATATTTATATTTAATGTAAAATATATTCTATACATCAATCTGAACAATATTTATGTATTTTACATAGGAGTTTTAATAGTTATGGTCAATTCATTATCTCGCTCATCCAACTTATTTATAAATGAGTTAGGGTTACAATTTTTCAATAAATAGTTTATGATCTGCAGACCCGTTTATTTATTTAAATAAATAAACAAAGTAGGGTTAAATTTTACAACTTGTCAGCCCAATTAGTACCTTAGTTAACCTATTTAACTCATCAATTTGTATACAACCCATTAAAAAAGAATATATATATCTTAAAATTATTTCCCTTCCTCTGCTTACAAGTTTGTAGTGTCTTTCTTGCTACTGTGCTTTGGCGTTGCCTTTGCCGTCGGCTTTGCTGCCCTTGTCACAACCTATAGGTGTTGTTGGTAAAATTCTTTTTTCCCTCTCCAACTCTCTCTCTTTCTTTCTTTCTCTTCCTCTCCATACTCTCCTTCCCTCCATCTCTCCCTTTTGGCCCTTGTTTGTTCTCTTTTCCTTCTTTATTATTATTTCCCTTTCTTTGTTCTCTTTTTCTTTGTCTCATCAAATCATCATCCTTCTTTGCGCTAGTAAGTTGAATAGACACCTTTCTCGATAAAGATCTAACTATGCGATTTATCCCATCAATGTTAATCTATTCACCATGACAATTACAAACAATATTAACTGAAATTTAAATTAACTTGGTCGCGACTCATATGCAATCTATATGCATAACTCATTAATAACCCGCTAATACATTTATTAATGGGTTAGAGTTAAGGTTTTTAAATAAATAAACGAATTAGGGTTGATATTATTTAAATGGATTAGGATTAGAATTAAACTCTAGTTCATTCAATGAGAGGGGCACAACTCGGTTTAGGTTATACTGGGTTTAGATGAACCCAAACCCTATGCCTATCTAGTTTAAGTGAATCCAAACCCTAACCTTAATATTGAAATTCCGGTTATACTGAGTTGGCATGAGTTTTGATTTTGGTTTTGAGATAAAATTCAAGTTATTCTTAAACCAAAAGAAGTTAAAATTTACAGATAGAGATAATAAATTTTTTGAATATTATTGCATTCACACCGATTCTAAAAATATTTTTTAATTATGATAATTTATTTATTTATAAGTTGCATGTGAATATATTTTTATAACCTATGGTATCTTTGGTTTAATAAAGTTGGTCTTTTAGTTAAAAATAGCAATAAATGTAACAAATTTACCATTAATAATCAAGGTAAAAAAGGAATTACATGAAATCACCGTCTAAAATTTAATAAAAATGAGACTTATTTATCTCATAGTTAATTTATATGTTTACAATAATTTTAAAGAGTTAGTATATTTATAATTATTTATAAATAAAGTTACATAAATGTAATAAATTCAACTTTTATGGATAAATATAGATGAAATTTATGTTTTAGAATAAACATTTTACAACAATTAGTTTATGATTACATGAAATAACTTCTGTTGTAATTATAGTTAAATTGCTTAATGCATAAATTGATATAATTGTTTTAATAAAACGAAACGAATATCAGGTTCGGACCGGGTCAGGTTTCGGTACTAGAAAATGTAAATTCGGGATGATGTAAATTCAGTATTGGTTTCGGGTTAAAACCTAGTCTAATTTGGAAAATCTCAAAAATAAAATTCAAACTTAATTTTGAAACCGGATTGGAAGGGGTGGGTTCTGACCGACTCGGTACCAAGTTGCACCCTTATCTAATGAGATCTATTAACACCGTAATTCTGTACCATGGGTGTTTATGTTTAACTTTATCATGCTAAAATTATATTTTAGCGAAATGATATTATTTTTGTTACACTTACGTTCATATTATTTATGTTTAAATTTGTTATTTTTCCCTTATATTTGAAAGAATCATTTTTGCTTTTATAATTTGTTATGTATTCATACAAAAATTTTAAACTTATCATTGTTATCAATCCAAATTTTAACTTGGAGAGATGAAAAAATTGGCGGTGTTTATTGAGAATAAGAAAAGTTATACGAAAATAGTAAAAGTAGGCTATTACTAAAAAAATCCATTTCACACTTATTCCGATCCGAGCTCGATTTAAGGATGAAAGTTTAAAATTTAAAAGTAAAGTTATCATTAAAGTCTAGATTTCGATTTGTAATGATATTTAATTTTAAAAAGTGTAGATTTGAATTTTCCAAATAATTTAAGGTGAGGCAAGCTCAAATATCATGAAGCCAAGTTGCACTTTTTTCATTTCCAAACACAAAATCATTCTCATCGAATCTCTTCTTTAAGTCAAGCAGGTTCATGGCTAACCGTACCCAAGTCGAATCACACCGCTACCATCATTGGACTTTGGTTGTATGCGCATACACTTATTTTTTTTATTTTTTTGAAAATTTTGTCATAAAATTGTTAGCCCAAGTGTATTTAATCTTTGGGTAAATTTTTACCATTTTTGGAGTATTTTATATATTTATTTTTGATTTTTGAAAATTAGTGGCATTTTAGGTAATTTTAAATTAAGAAAATGCCACTGATTTTCAAAAATTAAAAATAAATATCTAAAAATCTCCAAAAATGGTAAAAATTGATATATACATTAAATACACTTGGGCTAACAAGTTTATGAAATTTTTTTTTTAAAAAAAATAAAGAAAGTAGGTGTATGTGCCCAGGAGCATGCAGGGCTGCATGCTCCCAGGAGCATACAAGCACGGTCCACCATCATCTATGAAGCGGGCGGATGATGGAGCTCATAGCTACACACGACCTCCACGAAGCAAGTAAATCCAAGTGGGGTGCAAAAAAGTACCAGCATCCCTTAAACCAATGTTGTTAAAACCAGACCGACTGGCCGGAAACCAGTCCAAAGTCTGGTTCGTATACATGCGGTTCGGTTCAATTGTAATAAACCATGTGAACCATTGAACTGGCGGTCGAACCAGACATTGCGGTTGGACCATATGCAACCAGTTCAGTGGATAATTAAAAAAAAAGTCGATTTAGGGCAGCCTATTCTCCTTTTCATTTTGCCCCCAAATCTCGCACAACAACGTTGCAGCACAACGCCGCCCTCCTCCATTTTCTCTTTGCAGCCGAAATCACCAACTCATCTCAGCACTCTGCTCCTCCGCCCATTTCGCTACTCTCATCTATTTTCTCTTAGCAGCAGCACTTTGCTTCTTGCCCAATTTGTCGTCGTCATCTAATTTCTCTCAGCATCAGCGCTTTTCCCCCCGCCCATTTCGCCGTTGTCATCCATTTTCTCATCATGCCTTTTCATGTCGTGGCCGTGCTAGATTTATCCTCGCTCTCATCTTGCCTTTTCATGGTTTCTAATACCAACAATTGGGTAACTTTTGGGTAGAGTCCACTGTTAATTTCCACAGTCAGATTTGAGCCTCTAACTAGTGCCTCTGCATATGTAAATTCATTACCTTTTTCTAGTATTTATGCTTCTTTACTTATTTATTTTGTTGCTTTTCAGTTATGCAGGGAATGCTCTCTCTCTCTCTCCCCTTTTTTTGCTTGGGAATTTTGTGTGAGGGACATAATTTCATTCAGTTTTTATAAGCAATGTGTATGTTTTAGCTGGAAATATCATGCGATTTCATATTTTTCTTAATGCCATCAATTGAGTGACTCTTGGGCATAGTCTAATATTAATTTTTTTAGCCTCTAACTAGTGCGTCTGCAAATGTGAATGCGAATGCACTACTTTTTCTACTCTTTATGCTTCTTTACTATTTTATTTTGCAGCTTTTCAGTTCTTTATGGAATGCCTTTTTTTTTTTACTATCCAACATTTTGTGTGTTTTTTAAATAAACCATTTAAATGCCCATTTGGAGATTATTTCATTTACTTTCCTACTTTTGGTTTTTTCTTATCATGATCCATTAGTCATTTGATTAATTTCAACTGTTCTTAGCTACCGTAGATCCTTCAATTTGCACAACAAATGTTATGATTCTTTTGGCTTCTGTTCTTCTATTGTGTTCCTTCTTTTTCCTCTCTGCGTGCTCTTCTTCATTTTCGATTTGTTCATCTCCGCACATTTGCTTCGGCGAGAAACGACTGTGAGGTTTATATGATTTCTTGTTTGTATTTTTTATTGTGTGCATTTTAACAAAATACATGAAGGATGATGAACCTAGAACATTTAATTAAGATTAGCTGTCTGGACATTTAATTTGTGATTGGGCATATATTTTTAATGGGAAAAACTATAAGATTAGCTATCTGGACATTTAATGTATATTTCTAGGTAACCTGATGAAAGTTCCACTGTAGCCTTACACGTATGTTGGCATCAGTCCATTTGTTATGTTATTGATAGGAGTAGTTGGAATTGATCTATATGTAGGTTGAATAGCATATTGATTGTATGCTGATATTGGTTTAATTAGTTGAACAGATTGTTTGCATGATTTATTGTTGATTGTTTACCTTTAATTGTTTATATGTTGATAATATTGGGAAAATTATTTTATTTGTCTATTTGAGAAAATGTTGTTAAATGCAAGAATTGGAAGAATTATTTTGCTAGGTATGTTTATAGTAATTCATAAAAGTAATGAGAGAAATAAGAAAAATTTAAGAATCAACAACTAAGCAAAAACGGTTAGGACTTATTACAAGTTTAAGTCTTTCAGGTTAGTGAATGTAGTTAATTTTTTTAACATTCATGCTCAAAAATTTATTAAAACTTGATATTAATTTTTTCTACATGTTTTGTACTTATATTGTGGTTCTTAAAATCTAATATATATTTTTAAGATTTATAAAAATATAATTTTATCAATATATTTATTTAAAATTTAAAAATAATTGAATATTTATAGCATCATAAATATGTCATGCTGACGTTACTAGTTCGAACCAAACCAGAAACTTTACCAGTTCAATCACTGATTCGGACATGACAACATTGACTAAAACAAAACTTAGCAACGAAAAAGGGATTAGTGCCTATTAAATGGACCTTAACTATAAATTGCAACAAATACTTTTCATTGCAAAACTGGTTGCTAATGTAAACAGTTGCAACGAAAATTCACAACGAAATTAGTCTCATTAGAAAAATTAAACACAATAATGTACCCAAAACGCAACGAACAATGTTTTCGTTTTAATTAATGGGTACAATTGCAACGAGATGACAGTTCGTTCTTGTTGTAGTGATCAACTGCAACGAAATTAGTCTTGTTGCAAAGGTTGGGGACAGTAATATACCAAAATTGCAACGAACAATGTTTTCGTTGCAATTGATTGGCATGGTTGCAACGAGATGAGTGATTGTTGTTGTTTGATCAATTGCAACGAACAATTTTTTGTTGCAAATGATGGGTTGTGTTGATCAACTGCAATGAAAGTAGTCTTGTTGCAAAAATTGGAGGCAGTAATTTACGGAAAATTTGCAATTAATGATGTCTTGGTTGCAATCGATTGGTACATTGCAACGAGATGAGTGGTTGTTGTTGTATCGATCAATTGCAACAAAATTAATCTCATGGCAAAAATTAGAGACAACAATATACCAAAAATTGCAATCAAGGATGTTTTTGTTGATGAGTACAATTGCAACTATATGAGAGTTCGTTTGTATTACAATAACTACTAGTAACAAAATGTATCTTGTTGCAATTGACGTGCAAATTGCAATAAGAAAACACGTATTCCTTTAAGCATGATACAAATTACAATCCGAAAATTGTTTTTGAGTTCGTCAACTTAAAGAATTTCTAATTTTTTGAGATTTTGATTTTAAAATTAACATTTTAATTATTTTTATAGAAATGTAATATTTGAGATTTTACAATTTTGTATTATTATGAAAAATATTTAAGAACATTACATATCATTGTTATAATTATTACTAATTAATTTTACTTTATTACTATTTTTCTAAATAATAAATTACCATTTTAGTTATTATTTTAATTCACAATTATACAATGTTCAAATAATGTAATTAATGGCACGATATTTTGTCAGAACCTAGAACCAAACTAGCTAGTTTAACCAAAAATTGATTATCATTTTGGTTCAATAATAATCTATCTAATTGAAAATTAAGAAAATATTTAACTTCGGTGCAAGCTAAAAGGCATGAGAGAGTATTATTAGTTTCAAATATAAAAAAACTAAAAGTAGGATTATATAAAAAAATTAAAGATGATACTAGTATGCGGCTAGTGTAGTTAGTAATAGTCCTGTCTTTGTGCAGGGACGTATGAGTATAATACCCAAATCCTGATTATTGATAGTTTTCCTTTCATTTCCTATAGATAAATTTGTTGGTTATATAGTCAGATTTACCCTCGAGGAAGAAATAAAAAATATATATTTAGATTAGCTTTAGTTGTAATTAAAACAATAATAGGTAAAAAAATAGTAAAAGTCACATATGTTATAAAACTTCAATATTTAAAACCATTTTATACATTTCAATTATTAATAAAAAATGAATGCAAAAATTATACGTATATAAGTGGCAAAGGTTGGGTGCCACTAACTCTCATTTAGAGATTTTTCAAATAATAAAAACAATTTATTGATCACCTAAAATTAAAAAGAGGAATAAAAAGTTAGTAATAAATAACAAAGATTTTTAATATTAATATTTTAATGAAAAAGCATATTAATAGAGTTCAAATTAATTAATTAATTAAAGTTAAATGACCATGTTTAAATGGTTCAAATTATTTAAATTGATAAATAGTCATAATTTAATAGACTTCAAAATTTATGATGCATCTGAAATATGATTTTTATCATATAACCATGTGTACATACGGACGCATAAATAAAATAAAAAAACTATATTTATGGCAACCAATAAACGCGCTAGTCAAATGTTAACCACCTTGTTGAACCCGCTATTTTTAAATTTAATATGGGCTTCAAGCATGCATAAAATAATTTAATTTAATTTTAATTTTGGAAAAATGGAATATTAATTTTTAAGATTTTTAGTTTCAGCACATGTGCTGGTCAAATGTGTTGCCATCCCGTCAAACCCGCAATTTTTAATTTTAATTATGGGCTTCAAGCATGCGTAAAATAAAAATTTCACACCATAAGGCACAATAGAAGAATAGAAAAATATATTATCGTTGATAGTGCTTTTATTAAATAATTTAATTCAGTTTAGTTATTTAAAGTTGAATGGCCATTCCCATAAAAAAATTAGATGTTCATGATTTAATGGTATTAACTGGCATAATGGACCATTTGTAAAAAAACAGAATATCAATTCGCAAATTTTTATTTTATAAGTGGGTAAAGTTTATTTAAATATATTATCATTTTTTAAAAATATTTTACTCCTAGTTATTTTGACGCGGCCAAAATACTTAAATGGCTACGTTTTTGTCTTATATACTTAATGTCGGTTTAAGTTATAGGCAGGAAAATTACATTTTATATCATTGCTATAATTATTATTAATTAATTTTATTTTATAAGTAATAATATAATATTTAAATGATATTTAATTATAACTACGTCATATGTGCGAACCATCACGCGTGTTGCAAAAAGGCTTTGGGCGCGAATGAAAATTTCCCGCTTCTTACTTCCCATCTATCTCGCTCACGCTCTCACCTCTCGTCTCCCTCTCACATAGCCCCATCTTCCCATTTAATTCACGCCTTCGCTCCCTCGCTTTTTTGTGATTCCTCATCGTCCTCACTAGCTTCCCCCGAGGTTCCTATTATTGAAGTGAGTTTCCTTTGTTGCTTTTGATTAGACTTGTCATTTTGGTTTCTCTGTCTCTTCTACCGTCATGCTGGTGTCTTCGATTTTTGATTTTTGATTTTTGATTTTTTTTTTTTTTTGCTGAAATTTCATGGCTTTTCTTGTAGTTTTTCATGCTGTTAATTTCTGGCTTCTTCGGTAGCATGTAGCTCCGTGGAAAATGGGTTTAATCAAAAACAGCATGTGACATAATTAGATCCCTAGTCTACGAACGAAAACAGCCACCTCCCCAACATGTCTAGGTATCCTTCTATTCCAGACTCCGTCTTTCTACATCCATAGTAGGCATCCAATCTCTTGCAGGATGTCCCTGTTGATACGAAATAAAGTAAGACTTTTTATTTCTAGCATACCGAAATATTTAACAGTTTGACAAATTCACACACTAAATAGATCACCTCTTGCAGGATGTTCCTGTTGATTTTCTCCACTTTGACATGTCCTCATAATTTTTTTGATAGAACATGTTCTCAGAAGTTTGTTCATCTGAGTTTGATGCCATTAACATTCTTCAGGAATCACCACCTTCTGTAGTGTTTAATGAGGAATTTGTGTTGCCCCAGATACATAAAATCAATAGAAAAGACTTGCCCTATTTATTCCGGGATGATTTGCAAATGTTTATATGATCTTCAGTATCATTCAACTTTTGTCCCTTTCATCGTTGTGATGCATTCGAGTTTGTCTTGGCTCGAATGTTTAAAACGTTATATGTCGTTGCTGGTGCACCAATTCTGCCAGTTTGCCCTGTCTTATTCCCACTGACTACTTACCTTTGGTCCTATATACCAACTATTTTTGCCCATTAGCCCCCCTCCCCTTTAGTTAGTGATAATGTGGACTCCTTTTAATTTGATTTCTGTTAAATTGGAACGGGTAGACTATGACAGTGTTACACGTCATGGATGCTGCCCCTACTTGGATGAATTTCTTAAGGAGAAATGCTAAGAGGGTTATGAATATTACAATTTGTAATTTTTGCAAGAATTTTTTTAAGTTTGTCATAAAAATCCGATTAAATACACTATAAAACAGAGCTAACATGGTGGGGCGCCCATGCATGTGATTTTTCTTTAGTTATTTAAGTGGTTAGTAATTTTTAGTTATGATTTAACTTGATTTTTTTAAAAAATTTTGATTTTATGATGATATTTTATGATATGACATAATGCCTATGCATATGAGTTGCAACTGCTAATAAATGCTAATTTTTATTTTCGTATGCATTGTTATCCATATCCAACTCCACATAAGAACCGTCTTTAGACTTGGATGGCACATCCCCTTTTACACAAAAATATTCGATATGTAACTTATTATCCTTTGAGCTAGTGTTGATATTATGTTGTGTGGATTGGCAAAGACATGTGGGACCAGACATAAAAAGGCAGTCAAAGGTAAAGAAATTGATGGGGTAGTTGATGCTGATGATAGACATGATTTACAATTGAAAAGTTCCTCAATAGTTGTAGGTATATCTTTTCAACAAAGTCTTGTAGTATAAAATCAGTTCCCATTATTCTACATTATAAATTGCTACATAAAGTTGTTAA
The DNA here is from genome assembly GCA_035584095.1 of Annona squamosa. Lineage (NCBI taxonomy): Eukaryota > Viridiplantae > Streptophyta > Magnoliopsida > Magnoliales > Annonaceae > Annona > Annona squamosa. The sequence continues at coordinate 24,711,429 of JAXCLR010000050.1, read as the reverse complement.
GTACTTTCTTTTATTCCCAGGAGGTCCATCCAATATGAAAAAAAGTTAGGGTCCAAATAAAGGGATAAAGATAATGACAAATGAAGGAAAAAACACAAAATTAGTGGTTGAAGTGTCCCCCTTGACTAATCGGTCCAAAGATCTTGAAGCGGCTAGAAAATTGCCTCAACGGTACTCAATAATTGCCAGTACTCTAGCTCTACTATAGGATAAAAAGAGTTGGAAATCCATCACACCCGAAGAAAATATCCTTCATATTGCCAATTGGAGGTAAGTGTTCAACAAAGTAAGCAATGATGTTTGAATTATAAATTTATTTTATTTTTTCTTATATTTGAGTTACAAACACTGTATTTATTTATTTCAAAATTTACAACAAATTTTTGACATCAAGGAAATGGACTCTGAATATATGATGAAATGCTTGGAAGATTATTTTTGAAGGGGATACAATTGTTTCCTCAAATATTGTCAAACTCACTTCTAGGAAACAAAGAAAAAGGGCCTTAATAATCCCGAATTTCATCCATATTGACATGTGAAAGAACAAGATTGGATTTATCTTTGTGAACTATTTGAATTAGATTCATATAAGGTATGTTTCATTCAAAAAAATTTTATATTGAAAATAATACATCTAAATTGTATAGGGAAATCATTTTACATGTCTTTTTAATGCAGAAATGCTCTGCTAAAAATAGTAGACATCGTTCAATGCTACAATATACACATTGTATGCGATCAAAGCCTTTTATGGTTGCTCTTGATGAGAAAGTAAGGATCTAATAAAAAAAAACTTATCTTTGTGTAATACGAAACACTATTTTTGTACTAATATATTGTTTTTCATGCCTATGATGGGATTGGATAAAGTTGGTGACCTTTTTGATGTCAACATGGTGGATTTATTTGCTAGAACACATTAAAAAAAAAAGCAATGGAGATTTTGTCAATGAGTATGTACGTGATAAATATGTAAGTAATATTTTCTTCCACCTCTTTGGCATTTCAAACCTATTTGCTAAAAAGTTAAAGGATCCTAATGCGCCAATCTACACTAATATGCCCATTTATATATACAATAGCCACAACATTTAATTCAAGTATTTTATCATTGAATTCATGGCCAAATAGAGTAATCCTTGTAACTAAGTAGGACTAACTCAATATAAAACACATTTGTGTATGAATTTTGCTTCAGATGATGGATAAATTAGATGAAATTCAAGTGGATGAACCTCCAAGTCAAAGTAAAATTTATGAGAAAATCATGTGTAGAAAATTTGGTGTTATAAAAGGATTGAGTTTAGGACCAAAATTCAAAAGAGCCTGCATGGACATGGCAAATAATAAAGTTGAAGTACAGGACCTACAAGACAAAATATCTCAGCAAGACTCCAAGATTGTGGCACAGGATGAAAAATTGCTGCACAAGAAGTGGTAATCAATGACGTGTAAAATGATGGATTTAATGAAGCAAGCTCTTTTAAAGAATGTGGGGAGTTCCTCCTTCACTCCCGATTTTGAAGGTATGAACAAGCTAGTAATCTATGGCTTGGTATAACAACAACAGTCTTTATATACACCTTGCCAATTTTATTCTTTGTGTACTTTATAGGATTATGATTAATGGTAGAATGCTACCACTTTTTGGAGCTTGGAACTTTTTGAAAGCATCATGGTCAACCTCCTATCTCCCTTTAATTTTACAAGTTGGAATACATTGCATGAGATTAATGGCGGTGACTACTTTGTACAAGAATGATAAAGCTAGAATGCAAACAAAGGTGCCCATTTTTGAAGTTGTTTTCAAGTCCTTGTCCGTGAATGTTTCATATTATAATGTGGATGCTAAAGCACTTCAATTCTCATTATGGGTGTGTTTGGGAAGTTGTAAAACTTTTGGGGTGTGTTTGTTTATGGTAAAAAAGTGTCAACTAAAACTTTTCAATCTAAAACTTTTCACTCTCCATAATTATTATATTTTTTAATTATTTTTT
>JAXCLR010000050.1:24688224-24706937 GCA_035584095.1 Annona squamosa | reverse complement strand
TTGAAACATATGTTAAATAAACCTATATTAACAACTTTATGAAAAAATTTTTAAAAAAAATATAAAAAAAATAGGTGCAGTGCACTGGGGTGCATTGTGGCTGAATGCACCTGGGTGCACTGGATTAGGCGCTGACCAAAAGAGTGTAGAAAAATAAAAAGTTGGACCAGCATCTCATAGGCATCGCGCAAATCGATTATTTGACCTTATGAGATTAGAAAGCACGATTATTCAAATGAACGGTTCTGATTCATCGGCCACGCAGTCAGAATCGTGTACTTGGTTGTGATTAATCTTGACAGTTAGTCGCAGTGAATTCATGCCGTCCGCGATGTGGTGGCCCACTTCCTTTGTAAGTGTGCGCGGTGTCATGATTTTTTTATTTTTTTTCCCTATAAACAGAATATGCCGCTTTCGACATTGAAAATTTGGCAGTGGCCCTAGAAATAGCATGAGTGCTCGGTGAACAATGGCCCTTTTTTTTGGACGGTTGAGATACAAGTTAGGAGAAACGTTGCAAGAAAACGTACAAAAAGGTTTGGTATGTGAGGCCATCTTGCTGGAAATCATTGGCTTCCATGCAAGTTGAAAAGCCATATTCAATCAAAACAAAAATCAGCCATGCATGTTTATGGACGGGACTGTTCAGACGGTGGAATGGCAGATGTCACTAGTTCTGATTATTTATTTATTTATTATCATTTTTTTTCCAAAAGAAAAAAAGTGTTTTTATGCGTTAGGACTTTGGCGTGGAAAATTATATTCAGAACAAGAAAAGTAGCGTCGCAGATTGAAGAAGTAATAAATTTTTTTTTATCGATGAAAATAAAAAAATTTTGCGACTAGAAAAAGTTGCGCGGAAATGAAAATTTTTCATTTCATCTTCATCATTTCGCTTTTCCGTCCATCCATCTTAAGCAAGCCTGATTAATATTTGACAATTGAATATGCGTGGCAATCTGTGTGGTCGCCCGAAAGTGGGGCCAACACACTTTTTATATTTTTAATTTTATAAACGTATAGGTTCTAGCTCTTGACTTATCTGAGATTTAGTTATTTTTTAAAAAATTTTAGTATTTTATTTTTGAGCATCAAGGACACTAACTGTGCATGATTTTTAAAAATAAAAATACTAAAATTTGAAGAATTGGAATATGTAGGTGTGATTCATGTACAAATAATTAATTAATTTTTGAGCCCCATAAATAGCCGGCCGTATGGGATACGGACCCATGGAATACGGAGTGAAAAAGCGGTTGATGCCTTGTGTAAGGTGCACGGAAAACTGCACAAGAATTTCTATTAGCAACTTTCACAATGTTCCGTTCTAAAAAGAGGCAAGGGTTCGTCCACGTGGAGGCAATAGTCCCCACGCGAGAATCATAATCTCTCGTATTGGATTTTAGTCTCTTTCTTTATAATGTAAAGATTTACGAGCTTAATTTGTGATAATTAAATGATTGAGTGTGTTTGGTAAGTAATAAAACTTTTGAGGAAAATTTTTTGGTATAATAGTTTTTGAATTAAGAGAAAATAATGTGATATAATAGGGATAATGATGAATGGTAAAAAGAATAAAGTTAAAATAGTTAGGTTTTTGTATAGAAATGATCGGAAAGTAGGATAATTGTATAAAAATGTGTGAAGAAATAATTAAAAATTAAGATAATTTTTTAGAGTGAAAGATTTCAATTGAAAAATTTTATGCTTTGCCAAACATACCTTGAAAATAAGATACTATAAAAGCATAATTCCAAAATAAAATAATAAAAAATATTAAAAATTCTCATAATTCCTAAATTATAGATCGTGACAATTACTAATGGAATTTTGTATGGACCGACTACTAATACTCTTGGCAAGGCCTCAGATCTCCCAGATGAACCCAAGTTTAGTTGAGACTAATTATGCAACATTCTTCCCAAGTAATTAAGCAATATCGCATTTCATTCATAGTACTAGTTTGCTTTCAAATAAGAACTTAATTTCACAAATTTTGGCACATTTTAAACCTTAATACTTTCCATTTAATTGTAATAAATTGTATTAGTGGCAATGGAATTAGTTAATATTTAGATCGAAATTCGTATATTTACAAGAAAATTCATGGTAATATTATTTTCTGACTTATATCTTAATAATTAAAATTCTAGTGATTATAATTTAGGTACTTAATTTTACAAATACATGCATCAAATTAATCCAAATATGGACTAGGAAACTAGGATATGACCTTCACTAGAACAAATTTCACTCAATATAGCTAATTTTGACTACATGTAATGTATATTTTACATTAGTATTGGGTATATTTTGGCAAGAATTAAATATCTAGCCACAAATAATTGATTGCTTTTAAGTAATGGCATTTGGTTAAATGTAGATATATTTTACCATAAATGCAACCAAAATAACATTTACTATAGCTATCAAAATTTGATTACAAATAAATAATAAAGTCAAGCTACAATTAATAAAAGATTTGACTTCATTAAATCAAATGTAGCTCAATTGAGATTTTGAAGGTAAAAAGTTGGCTACATATATTTCTTTTTTTTATAGTGTAGCTTATGTCAAGTTTAGAAGGTTAGAAGGACGTTGGAGGTTAAGAATGGAAAGGAGAAACTTCATAATTAAATTCAAATAAAATTTTGCCTGCACATGTACTTTTTTCCCATCCAAATAAGTTTCCTAATCATACATTATACTCAATTTTAAATCATTATTTTAACTTTTTTCATCATTTCCGAGTAATTTAACTTTTTTCAACTGTTTATTCATATATATATATATATATATATTATTCCATTATCAACCCATTTAATTTTTCAAATACATATACTGATAAAACTTTGCTGGTCACATTATTTTATCTTTTCTGTAATATATTCTTTAATGCACTGTACAGGTTAATGTACATGCGAAATAATGCCAGTATCTAACATGCTTGTAGATTCATTCTAGTGACTAGCTAACTATTGTAAGCCTTGGTATGTTGACTAGATACTCCATCCATGACGCAACTTGTCACATGATTACAAATTCTCAGTATCAATTGGACTTGGCACTTTCAGGTTCCAATAAGTGCTAGTAAGCATCTTTATGTTGCTTAAACCCCAAGTTGCAGATATCCATTCGATGTGAATTTTAGTGAACTTAGCGTCTCCCAAAATCAGTAAAGTAACAAGGATTTTAGAATTTGAGCAATAAGTAAATAGCTCGGTTTTCTAATACGTTAGAGGCCTGCTTCTAAAAGGATTCGCACCAAGAAACCAACCATAAAAAAACGCACACATTAACATATAATTCTTGAATTAGATAGCTATTGAATATGCCCTTGATCATTCTATAAATATCCTTCCTCAAACAAGACAACGTCCATCTCTTAGCTATTGCTGATTTCCTCACCAGCAGCTAGCAATCACTAATCTTCCTCGGTGAAATATGGATTCTGTGGGTAGTTTCAGCCAAGAGCACATGTGGGTGTTACCTCCAGCTAGGCTTTGGAAAGCCAGCATCCTTGATGCCAGCAGCCTAATACCCACAGTCATGCCCGAACTTGTTGCCAGCTCCAAGGTTCTTGAAGGAGATGGTGGAGTTGGCTCCGTCAGACTGATGAACTTCACCCCAGGTCTTGGTCCCGTGCCAGCCCTGCCTTTCTGTCTCAATAACGATGCGTTTTTTGCTTGCACTTTGCAATTCAATCTTCAGTAGAAATATTTTATGTTTGTTGAAATGCGCTTACCTCTATGGCTAATTCATCTATGCTTTCAACATTGCTTCCACAGCCATTAAGGAGTTTACATATGTGAAAGACAGGATTGATGTTGTTGACGGGGAGAACTATGTGTTCAAATACACCATAATTGAAGGAGGGCTAATTGGGGTGAAATTGAAATCTTATTCATTTGAAACTATATTCACACCCACCGGTAATGGAGGAACAAAATCGAAGGTCACTGTTGATTATGAAACATTGGATGATCAGTCCTTGACAGAGGTGGAAATCAATATGATCAAGGGTGCAACCACAGCTATTTCCAAGGCCATAGAAGATTATTTGCAAGCTAATCCAAGTGCATATGCCTAAGGTTGGTGAATTAAGGTCTTTGAAAGCAGACAGGCTAGCCTATGAAGGAAATTGGCTAGCTTTGTTGGTAATGCGTTTAGGAGCTTGAATATGCTAATAGTATGTTATTGGAATGGTTCCTACTTAATTTCTAATAGTTTGGTTGTGCTAGTTGTTTTCTTGTTTAGTCTTAGCTAGCTTCTCTGGCTAATCAGGGAATGCTAAGGTCTGGTGAAGTTGTTTTGAGCCTTTTATAATATTGTCGGCATCCCATATTTGGTGCACATTCAAAAAGAAAAGATCTGATATCTATACATATAAATGTAGTGTGCCAGGTTTATTCTGTTCTAGCCATTGTCTGTAGTTTCCTTTCAGACCCCAAATCTCAGACACGCAATGTAGCAATCACCATATGTCGAGGCATGTAATGCAAGGAACCTGTAATTCATTAATATATCTGTAGGAGTACTAATATAACCCCTTTAGACTTTAAATAACTCAAAATTTCAAAAATTGCCATCAAATCCAAATGACAATTAGCAGAGACTAAATAACTGGAAAAGGAGAAAAGGCCAAAGGGGTATGCTTAAAATAGTTCTTTTGATTGAGATTTGAGAACAACATCTGAGTTACTGTGCACCATAGTTGATTTCTCTTTTAAAACATGTCACCTGATTAAAATTGGAGGTATTTATCCATTTTTGCGGCTGGGTATTTGCATAATAGAACCTATGAATTTGAATAATTTCAAATTAACACATGGATTTTCTTGAGTTCCATAACCGACTTTTTTGACATTCAGAATGCTGCAAAATTAAACTTTAAAGTTTTGACTGGCAGAACCTTAATATCTACAAAATAAAAGTTATAACTATGCGCAATTGCAATATTATATATGTTTGGTATTTGCAACAATAAAAGCTTTTAGTGTTGGAAACCTGGAATGTTGCAACTTGCAAAATAGATTATGTTAATTAATCGAGAATTTCAAATGGGAAAATAGTTCTAGGTTTTCTATTTTTTGCGTTTGTACTCCAACTTTTGTCCTTATTTACGCTCAGCTTTGTTAGTTAATAGGATATTCTTAGACAAGATGAAATGTCTAAATATGCATAACATACGTACTAGTCTGCAAGTGGTAACTTATCCTCTGTTTAGTTGAGACCTTATTTGTTCATTTAGGGTTGTTTAAGGCTAAGATGGGATGATCCCGAGATAAAATATCTCATTTTCAAAAACACTTTTCTTATTTCTAGAAAATAACGGTGTATTTTTTTTTTGTAATTTCTAATACAACTTTTACCAATCCTAATATTCTTTCTATCATTTCCCTCTGTTCCAAATCCTCCTCCTATCCAAACTCTGAAATAAGCCCTAGAAATACTTAGACGATTTGAGTGGACCGGTAGTTTGTGGGCCAAAACCGAATATAAATGGTCAGCTTAAAGAAAACATTCTGCTTTTATCTTCTTGCTTCCAGCACCAATGCCTCTCACAAACGCTTGCAGAGCAAGGTCAGAAAAGAATTATTGAATAGCCTAGTGAGTTAGATCGATGGACGGCTTAAATAAAACAGTAAGCATCACAAGATTACCGTGAAAGGTTGACGGGACCATTAATTTTTGTGGGAATAGTTCTATCCATAAAAAAAAAAAACAAAAAAAACATATAGTTCAGAACCGTCATAAGAATTTTTTGACATAGTCTAACCCAACTGGCAAAAATAATATACTCTTGTGGTCCAAATCAACAAAGTAAACAAATAAAATATGGAAATACCTTAAGAAAAGGGGAAAACTCTTATAGTTGTCCATTTTTTGCGTATACAAATACGATCTTCAATAGCTCTCATTTCTCAACAAGCCGACAATGTGTAATCATCCATACATATTTTCTCCATTACTAATTTACTTTTCTTTAAATAATTATGTATGGTTTCAGGCAGCTTGACGGAAGAGATGATTGCATCGGTGACAACAGAAAGGTGGTGGAAGGCTGGCATTCGGCATTGACACAACCTTATTCCGCAGCTCATACCTGACATAGTGGAAAGTGTGGAACTCTTTGAAGGAGATGGTGGCGATGGCACAGTCATGAAATTCAACTTCATCCCTGATTTTAATCTGTCTAGCTAGTTACAATCTCTACAGACATACATGCATGTCACTTGAATATATATATTAGAAATATTTAGGTGCAGTTTTACCACACTACAATTACAGTATAGTTATTTTAAAATGGGTCTGACATAATTATAAAGGCATAATTTACTTTACCTATTGTATTTAGAATTATGTATTTTACTATATTTTCAATTTTTATCCCATTGTAATAAAATAATTAAATATAAATAATAATTTTAAAGTTATTTTTTAATGTGTAAACTATTTGCTAAAAAATTTGTATAGGGACAAATGATTGTATAAAGTATCAATATATTTAAGTATATATGAGACCCATTTTTTGCCAAATGTACCGCTAATTCAATATGAGTGCGCTGCACCAGAATATGTCTCTCTATATATGGGTCACCACGCATCTGTTCAGTGGTTGGAAATGCGCTATCGATGGGGCCCATCACTTTCATGGACTAATTTCAATTTAATTTGTTATATTATAATATTTATACATGCAGTATGGGTAATCTTAATTGCTAACAAGTTAAATTAATAGGTCCATATATGTGTATCTTAATGAATTTCTTTCATTTTATTTTCCTGCAGGCTGGGCCTACAGATATGTGATGGACCGCGTGGAGGTGGTGGGCGACGATAACCACGTGTTCGGCTACAGTGTAACCGATGGAGGGTCGATAGGCACGAAGATGGACTCCATGTCTTTCGAATTAAACTTCAAGCCCACCAGCAATGACGAAGGGTGCAAGCTGACGCTGAAGGTCGTCTATGACTCCGAAGAAGATGGCCCAGTGGCAGGGGTGGGCGCGGTAGAGGCTAAGGAAGGCGTGTTGGGGATGATGAAAGCCGTTGCAACTTATTTGCACAAAAATCCAAATGCTTTCTCATGAGGGCGAGTCTGCGAAACTCATGTAATACAAATAATATCGTTGTAATATGAAAGCGTCATCAGGGGACGATGTCATATATATATATATATATAATTTCTATATAATAATTACAATGTTATCCGTCTAAAAATAAATTTAAAAAAAGTACAAAAGGGGCTTAAGGTTCTTACGAATGATGACGCCTTTTTCTGTTGATTTCAGACATGCCTTAATTTATTAAGGAATGAATACATGTAAGTGTATTTAGAAAGTAATAAAATTTTTAAGTGAGAAATTTTCTGCGTGAAATAAGAAGCATGATGTGATATAATGAATAAAAAGAATAAAATCAATAAGTATGTTAGTCTATAATAATAATAATAATGAATAAAAAGAATAAATTTAATAGACATGTTAGTCCATAGACAGCAATATAAAAATAATTAAAAAGTACGTAGTTTGTATAAAAAAATAAGAAAAAATAATTAAAAATTTGTATAGTTGTGAATAGTTTTATTTAAAAACAAACGCATACTAATCAGCCTGGCCAATGTTATTTGATTAGTATAATATATTCAGTTAATTAAAAATGGGTGGGTCAAAATTCATGAGCAAGAATCGTAGCGTCAGGAGGACAGAATGGCAATCATTAGCCTTTGATTTTCATCAGACGGCTGGATTGACAGGAATATCAAAAAACAAACAAAGGCAGGGATTGGGAAGAAACCATCTTGTCAATAATTAGATGCAATGAAATTTCTTGTGAGGACTAATTGGCTAATATAAGTGCACGTAAGATGTTAGGGTAAAAAATTTTTGAGGGTTCAAATGAGCTACGGGCATCAGCCTCGTTACCCTCCAGGAACACGGATGCACACCCACTGGGACGACCGGATAGAAAAATCGTAATAATTGGATGGCGAGATCGATGGTTGTAGGATTCAAGGTTTTAAAATAAAAATGGAGGCCAATTGATGGGAGGCCGTTCCCGGGCTTTTATAGTGGGAAGTTGCATTTTTACCGTTAATTTTGAATGGATGGATAGGATGAGATGGGGTATTTTAGGAAACTCAAAAATTCGGAAGGGAGGCACGGCGTTGTTGGATCTCACTGACACCTCCCCTCCCATTCCGTCTTTCTTCCTCCCTCTCAAGCAAAAGATCATTACTCGTACGGGGAAAAATTGCAGTAAAAATTGGAGCAAATCTGGTGGGTTCTATGGCAGCGTTACGGAGGAATCCATGGTCGGCAGTGGGTCTTGGGCGGGAAGAATGCAAAAGTGAGGGAGATCGGGAAGATTTTTTGATTGGTTCTCATGCCCGAAAATTCCTTGATGATGGAGCAAATGAGTTGCTGAATTTCAGCCGAATGCAAGATGGTGCTGAGTAGATTTTTTGTGGAGGCAGATTTATTGCTGGGGCTAGAAATTTTTTTGAGGTAGCTGGCTGCTGTAATCTAAACAGGTTTTAATGGTAGCTTTACTTAACAATGCATGCAAATGGCAGAGGACGTGCAGCCACTGGAATCGGGACACCAAATTTGGTGGGTTTCATGTCAGCATCACCAATCTACCATCACCGGTTTCTAATTTTGGGGGCACAACATTTGGGGCTTTGTAATGGAGGCCATGAAGAGGTTGCTCGATTTGGGAAATAGGACAATTGATCTAGTGGTGGCGATCGTTAATGGAGCTTTATTGAAGGTGGCAGCGATGGCATGACGCAGGAGAGGCTGGGGAAGATGGTGGAGTGCCGAGACTCCATGCTCTGGCGGTACACAGAATTTGGTGTTCACGCAATGCATGATGGAACGTTCCCAATCATCCTCTTGTCGCGAATAAATTATTTATTTTAATGGGATGATATAAGAAAATTGTATGATGGTTTCTTGTTTTAACAAAAAGAGTGAGAAACCTGTATAGATTACAGTTTCATCTTATATTAATGACCAATTACTATAAAAATAATGGTATATATAACTATGCAGCCATAAGTTTTTTATATAAAATTTCTATTAATATAAATATATATTAATTGATAATTTTATATTGATTTAATTTAATTTAATATTTATTTTTATTAATTTTAAATGCAAAGGAGCAACTTGAGAAATGAGTAAACTCTACGAGTTTTTGAAGCGTTAAGCCACTATGTCTACAAAATAGCTAAATATAATAAATTGATCATATTTATAATTAATTGATTTGATATTTAATTTAATACTTGTTTTACATTTAGATGACCAGATGGAGAGACGAATGAATCATACAGGTTACCGCAAATTTCAGTAACTATGTTCAGAAAATAACATAATATAATAAATCGAGTGTGTTTATGTTTAATGGAAAATCATTTACACACATGGATGCACTTACCTTAGTACACTTTGCGTGCAATGTATACATTTTTAATTTATTCTTATTAAGTTTACCTTCAACTTGGAATTACATAAATTTTATAATTAAGTAGTAATGTACCAACACTTGATGTGGCACACCGTGTCAAAGTGTTCAAGTGATATAAAAATTTATCTATGGGACCATTTTCAACGTTATAATAATTTTTAAATATTTTTATATTTAAAATATGTTTAAATTTTAAGAATTTTATTTATGGGAGAATTTTTGTTGTTTCAATAAATTTTTTAAAATAGAATGAGGTGTTCCATATCATGAAGATTTTAATGAATCTTCTATTTAATTGATTTATTTTAAAGTTAATTTAAATTAATATCCATACTTATTTTAGTCTTCAAATAAAATTTATAATTTATTTTTAAATTAAAAACAACACTTGATATCTTCTAAATTTTTATATAAACTATAAGAATATTATTTTAGATAATTTTGATAATTATACATTTTTTCATAAATTTTCATAATAAAGATTTAAGTAGATAACAAAAAATATATGCAATATAATTTTTATTATTAAAATAATTAGAAATTTTTAATTTAAATGTAATTAAAAATAATACAATTAATATTGAATTAAAATTAATTGAAGAAGATAATATAATTAGTATTTAAAATTTTTATTAAATCATACTGTTTGAGTTTTAATTTCGGATGTTAAGGTATAAATAACGTAATCAGGAGCCTATAATCATATTACAAGTGTTAAATTAAAATTAATTTATTAACATAAAAAATTAAATCTGGTTAGATGTGATTAAATTCGGTTAGATATGGTTAAGTTCGGTTAGATATAATTACAGTTAGATTTAAGTGGATTATTAAATCATATTCTTTGAGTTTTAATTTTGAATATTAAGGTATAAATAACTTAATCAGGAGCCTATGGTAATATTATAGTCGCTAAATTAGGATTAACTTATTAATGTAAAAAATTAGATGTTGTTAGATATGGTTAGAAGTAGTTAGATGCGATTTGATATGGTTAAATTTAAGTAGATTTTATTAAATCATATTATCTGAGTTTTAATTTCCTATATAAAGGTATAAGTGACCTAATTAGGAGCTTATAATCATGTTACTGATGTTAAATTAGGATTAATTTATTAATATTAAAAATTAAATCAGGTTAGATATGATTAGATGCAATTAGATGTTGTTAGATGCGGTTAGATGTGGTTAGACGCGATTAGTTACGGTTAGATGCAGTTAGATGTAGTTAAATTTCTATAGATTTTATTAAATCATATTATCTGAGTTTTAATTTTAGATATTAAGGTATAAATGACTTAATTAGGAGCCTACAATTATATTACAAATGTTAAATTAGGATTAACTTATTAATATTAAAAATTAGATTTGGTTAGATATTGTTAGATGCGGTTAGATGTTGTCAGATATAGTTAGACGTGGTTAGATGAAATTAAATTTAAGTAGATTTTATTAATCATATTATCTAAATTTTAATTTTGGATATTGAGGTATAAATGACCTTATTAGGATATTATAATTATATTACAGGTGTTAAATTAAGATTGCCTCATTAATATAAAAAATTAGATGTGGTTAGATGTAATGAATTTTATTAAATCATATTATCTAAATTTAAATTTCAAATATTAAGGTATAAATGACCAAATTAGGCGACTATAATCATATTACAATTATTAAATTATGATTAACTTATTAATATAAAAATTTGGTACAGTTAGATACGGCTAAATACAGTTAGATGTAATTAGATACATTTAGATGTCATTAAATTTAATTACAACTATTAAATTCTGTCAATTAAAATTTAAATTATGCACTAGGAACATAAATGATATTATAAAGAGTACGAAATTACATCACAAGTTAAATCATAAATAACAAATATAAATGAAAGTTAGATGTGGTTAAATGCGATTAGATTCGGTTATATGCTGTTAAATGTTGTTGGATATGGTTAAATTTAGTTAGAAGTAATTAGATGTGGTTAGATGTAAAAAATAAATTAAGTAGTTTATTATTAAATCATATTATCTGAGTTTTAATTGCCTATATTAAGGTATAAGTGACCTAATTAGGAGCTTATAATTATGTTACTGATGTTAAATTAAGATTAATTTATTAATATCAAAAATTAAATCATGTTAGATATGATTAGATGCAATTAAATGTTGTTAGATGCGGTTAGATGTGGTTAGACGCGATTAGTTACGGCTAGATGCAGTTAAATACTTAAATGTAGTTAAATTTCTATAGATTTTATTAAATCATATTATCTGAGTTTTAATTTTGGATATTAAGGTATAAATGACTTAATTAGGAGCCTACAATTATATTACAGATGTTAAATTATGATTAACTTATTAATATTAAAAATTAGATTTGGTTAGATGTCGTTAGATGCGGTTAAATGTTGTCAGATATAGTTAGACATGGTTCGATGCAATTAAATTTAAGTAAATTTTATTAATCATATTATCTAAATTTTAATTTTGGATATTAAGATATAAATGATCATATAAGGATATTATAATTATATTATAAGTGTTAAATTAAGATTGCTTGATTAATATAAAAAATTAGATGCAATTAAATACACTTAGATGTGGTTAGATGTAGTTAGATTTAAATGAATTTTATCAAATCATATTATCTAAATTTTAATTTCAAATATTAAGGTATAAATGACCTGATTAGGAGCCTATAATCATATTACAATTATTAAATTATGATTAACTTATTAATATAAAAAATTAGGTACAGTTAGATACGACTAAATACAGTTAGATATAGTTAGATACATTTAGATGTCGTTAAATTTAATTACAACTATTAAATTCTATCAATTAAACTTTAAATTATGCGTTAGGGACATAAATGATATTAGAAAGAGTACAAAATTACATCAATATAAATGAAAGTTAGATGTGGTTAGATGCGATTAGATTCGGTTAGATGTTGTTAAATGCTGTTAGATATGATTAGATTCAGTTAGAAGTAACTAGATGCGATTAGATGTGAAAAATAAAAAATATTATTTAATTTTCAAAAATTCAGAAATAAATATTAAAATTGTTATTTTTGAGAGGAGTACCTTATTTATTGAACTTTAAATAATCTAACATAATTTCTAATATAAAATATATTTTTCAACTTTACCAATGATATTGAAATCTTAGCAAAAAATAAATTTTCTACTAAAATATTTTTATAAAATGTCAAATAATGGAAAATATGTTTATATATTTTAGTAGTTGATCTACCAAACGAATGTATTAGATTGAGATTTTATGTATATTTAATATAAATTTTATCAAAAACTAAACATACTTACATTTTTAAACAAATATACTCACTATGTCAATTTACTAAAATCCCCTTACTTCTTTTTTTTTCGATTGTCATAGCTTCCCATCGATGGGACTCAAATAATAATATCACTCTTGCATATGGGATAAATTTTCCCCATAACTCCCCAAAATACGCTGAGTCTTGCCTCTGTAGCCCCGAAAGGCGACACTATCGTGATCGAAGCTGAGTGTGGGTAAGAGGGTGAGGGAGAGATCAATGGCATAAGGAAGGACGGGAGGTCAGAGCCTGGTAGTAGGTGTCGCTATTAAAGAGGGAATCACAGGTGGGAAAGAAGCCAAAGGCATCTCTACAAGAAGGATGAATTCAAGTGTGGCTGATCTGTTGGGGGCTGAGCTGCAAACGATGACCATTGACGGACCGGTGATTAGGAAGATACAGCCAGGAGAAGATGCAACAATTCTGTGTTCTCTATGGACATCAAAATCTTATAATAAGGAGTTTTTTAAAGGAATGCTGAGAAGGATTTAGAGGACGAAGGAAAGGTTCTATTTTACTGAGGTTGGGGAAAATCTGTTTAAGGTGTCGTTCACAAATCGTGGTGACAAGGAGCGTGTTACGAATGGAGCATCATCATTCTTGCTAAGCTGAATGAGGAACTGGATCATGCACAACTTATGCTTGTTAATTCGCTTCTATGGATTCATGTTCAGGGGGCTCCATACATTGTAGACAAGAAGTTCTTGGGCCTAAGTATTAGCAATACATATGCGGAAATGTTGGACAGCAGAATCATAGATGCAGAAATTAAGATCAAAGTAATGGTCGACTGCAGAGAACCTCTTCGGAGAGGAATGTTTATTAAGGTTGGAACACAACAGTGGAAGTGGCTTAATTTTCAGTACGAGAAACTACCTGTATTCTGTTATTTGTGCGACATTATGGAGTATACCCATAAAGATTGCCCGTCTGCAGCTAAGGAGGAGCAGATAGCAATGGAGGCAGATATGCCTTATGGTAGTTGGCTGCGTGTGGGAGTAAAACCAATGAGACTGAAAGAGGAGGCTATTTCAGGTAATTGCATGACCCCAATCAAATACTTGGGTCACCAATGGGATTTTATAGTGGAAAATCGAGACCTGTGGGACTTAGCGGAGGATAGAACTGCTCCTATGGAAACAAACTTGCAAGTAGGTTGCTCGGATTGGAGGGGGAGCTTGCAGAAGGCTGCAGCGATCTGTTTTGAGCAGGCGGCCACTTCGTCTTTGAGGGGTGATCTAGAAGGATTGGTAAAGAGCCAATCTCCAACCATCAACAGCTGTATGGCTCAATGATCCCACATGGAGCTGCGAACTCTACGGAACAAATGACAGAAAAAGAGGGGATTGGGAGGGAGGACGCTCTTAGTGAGGGGAGGGAGAAGGATAAGGATGGAATGGGCAGGTATAGGGACTGTCAGTATATTGGCAATGAACAGTTGCCATATTTGGATTTTGTGGTTCAGGAGGACCATGCTGAGGCAGATATAGATTGGGTTATGGAAGGAAGGAAATGTGTGGAATGTAGGGCATTGGAGGACAGCAGGCTGATTAATATACTAGTGCATGAAGTCGATGGGGGAAACGATATACTGTTTGCCGAAATGTCAGGTGGGGTGGGTGGAGGGGAAACAACAGAGCTCAAATCTGCAAAGCAACTTTCTCATGAGCATAGAGGACGGTGGAAAAGGCGAGCTCGACATGGAGTGGGTTTGAAGATGAATGACTCAACTGTAACTATGGTTCATGGAAATGTCAAGAGAGGGTGGGTTATAGATCAATGTGAGCAAACGACTGCGCACAAGCGGGCTAAGAGCATGGACAACGCTGAACATGGGGAGGTGGAGGCTGTGGGGGCACCCCGGCCCCACCTCAAATGACATGGCCATTTCAGCATAGAATTGCTGTGGGCTTGGGAACCCACGTGCAATTTGCTGCCTCCTTGACTTGGTCAGGAAATAAGGTCCCAAACTGATCTTCCTCTGCGAAACTAAGCGGTATACAAAGGAGATGGAGGGAATATGGCGCAAAATCAGGTTTGACTCGTGTTTTGTGGTGGAGCCCATGGTTAGGAGTGGGGGTCAGATCTTTTTTGGAATAATGACCATCCTGCATCTGTGCCTAGCTTTTCTATTCACCATATTGACGTGGACTTTATGGGTTGGTAGTTTATTAGGTTTTATGGTCATCCAGAAACACATCGCCATCATCAAAGCTGGCACATTCTCAATTAGTTAGGTGATGGGTCAAACTCTCCATGGCTTGTTATGGGCGATTTTAATGAAGTTGTGGGGCCAAATGAATATATCAGCATGAGGACTCACCTCCAAATTCAAATGGATCTTTTTGGTAATTCAATTGCCAGGTGCAATCTGCAGGACCTCGAGTTCGTGGGTGCGCCCATGACATGGAGTAACCATCGAAGGGAACTCAGAGAGTGGAAGCTAGATTGGACAAGGGGTTTGCAACTTCTTCGTGGCTTAATCTATTTCCCTATGCTAGGATTGTTCATCTTGCGGCAGCTTCTTCTGACCATAGCCTGATTTTGATGTTGCTTGATTCTAAAAATGGCTCGAGGATGCCACCACGGGAATTCAGATATGAGTTGTTTTGGGCTCATGATCCCGAGGCAAGAAAAATCATTCAGAGGGTGTGGGAGGCGAAACCTCTGGGGGATGTGAGGGCCGTCGACTTGCTTAACTGGAAGCTTAGGTGCTGTGGCACTGAGCTATCCATGTGGAATCAAAAGGAAAGAGGAAACCTGAGGCGGGCCATCGAGTAGAAGCAGAGGGAACTTTCAGTTTTGATGAGTTTAAATCCTACTGATGATCGTGATGAATCCATAAGCAAACTGAAACTTCAAATTAATATGTTGTTGGAGGATGAGGAGCAGCTTTGGAGTTTGCGTGCTAAGACCCATTGGCTTTATATGGGGGATAGAAATACTGTTTTCTTTCACCATATGGCATCCAATCGCAGATGGTCAAATTTCATCGAAGTGCTTGGAGATACAAACGGGCGATGGGTTGGGGGTTAGGATCAGTTGCTAGATTTGGCAATTTCATACTTTTCAGAGATCTACACTTCATCCGTCACCAGAGGTAGTATTTGATAAATCCTCTTAGCTTGGAGGAAGTGGAGAGAGCAGTGAGGGGTATGCGACCAACTAAGGCCCCGAGGCCAGACGGCATGTCTCTGGGTTTCTTCCAGAAGCATTGGAACATTGTGGGCAAGGAAGAATATGTTGATCGCTTACAAAGCTATCCATTCTCTTCAGAGGCGAAGGGGAGGCAGAAGACGTGAGAGGCTATTAAACTTGATATGTCTAAGGCCTATGATAGGGTCAAATGGGATTTTCTTGTTCGAATTATGGGGCAATGAACTTCAATCCTGTGTGGATCAACTGGATTAAATGTTGCATATCTACCGTCACGTACCAAGTCAATATGAATAGTTTCAAATCTCCGCTCTTCCAACCTCATAGGGGCTTAAGGCAAGGGGACCCACTATCTCTCTATCTCTTTCTCCTATGTGTGGAGGGTCTTTTTACACTTATTTCAAGCGCGGTTGCTCGAGGAGCGCTTCATGGAATCAGAATCAACCCGCAAGGGCCTCAACTTACTCACTTACTGTTTGCGGATGATACTTTATTATTTATCAAGGCTAACAACCATGATATAAGTACATTATTGGATATCCTTAATCAATACGTAGCCTCTTCAGGTCATATGATCAATGTGGACAAAACTTCGATCTTTTTCAGTACAAATATGAGTAGCTATGATCAGGAGGCAATGGCTAATCTGTTGGAAGCCTCAGGTAAGGAATTCCACCAGTATCTAGGTCTCCTGGCATGGCTTGGAAAATCTAAGAAAGGGATGTTTAAGGGCATCAAAAAGCATATTTGGCACAAAATTCAAGGGTGGAAGGGTCGTCTTCTGTCTTGGGGTGGGAAAGAGGTGTTAATTAAGATTGTTGCCCAAGCAATTTTGTCATATACCATGAGTATCTTTTTGCTACCTAGGTCTTTTTGTCAAACTATCAATTGAATGTTGAACAAATTTTGGTGGGGCGAAAAGAAGAACAAAAGGAAGATGAGTTGGGTTGCTTTGAAGAAAATGTGTAAACCCAAGCGTGTGGGTGGGTTGGGGTTCAAATATGTACCACTTCTTTCTGCTACGAGGTGTTAAAAACAAGATACTTCCCAAACTCGAATATTTGGAGTTGTAAGGCAATGCCTTCGGATTCCTACACATGGAAGAGCATTCTCAAGGCGCAGGACGTCATTCAATCTGGATGCAAATGGAGAGTTGGTGATGGGAAGAGGATCCATTTCAAGGATGTCTGGCTCAAATCTGTTGTGAGCAAAGCGGGTCCTCTCCCCTTATCCATTCCTAAGGATGTCCGTGTCAGTGATTTTATCAATGAGGAGACAAAATCCTGGATCAAGGATAAGGTTGTGGCAGCTGCGGGAGAGGTAGGTTGGCAGGAAATCAATCTTATTCCCCTCCCGTGTGGTGAAGAAAAGGATTGTGTCTTCTGGGGGCATGAACCAAACGACCAATTCTCGGTCAAGTCGGCACATAGGCTGCTCACTCCGAGTACGGATAACCCTAGTCTCTCATACTGTTTTTGGGTCATTTAGAGGAATAATCTCCCAAGTGAGGTGATGATTTTTAGATGGTGGCTATTAAAGAATGCTTTCCCAACCTTGCAGAACTTGTCGTATAGGGGTGTCGTGGTGGATGTTGCTTGCGTGTTTTGCAAGAGGGAGGTCGAGGACACTAATCATTTGTTCTTAGGTTGTGCAAGTATTGCGAGGATTGGTCGAAAAGCTGCAAGATTGTGTTCTCCTGTGTCTTCAGTCATGGAAATATTGAGAATCTTATCCCATAGAAACAAACCGCATAATTTAGCTTTCTTTATTTTGTACTACTGGCAGGTCTTGTTTCTGTGGAACAAGTTCAGAGAGGAGGGTGTCCAATTGGCTTTCAATGATATTCTGGCGTGGTGTCATGAGTACTATGAGCTACTCAGGAGGGCCAAACTCCTTGGTCAGGCGAGTGTCCTGGATTACCCCCTTGTGGCCAGATGGACTAAACCTCTCGAGGGTGTCTTTAAGTTGAACGTCGACGCACATGGCCTTAAGGAAAGGAAAGTTATGGGGCTGACGGCTGTTATCAGGGACTCCCCTGGATACTTCATTGCTGCTAAGGGGTGGAGATGGAAGGGTATAGCGGAGCCGCTACTCATGGAAGCATATGCTTTTCTAATGGAAACCAAGTGGGCGCTCCATCTCAATTTAAGTTGAGTCCAGATTGAATCTGATTTTCTTCTACTATGCACTTATCTATCCAATGACTACACGATCTCCTCTCTAGTGGATCATGTTATTTATGAGATCAGATCCATCCTCTCCACTTACGCTCACCTCTCTATTCACCATGTACTTAGGTAAGGAAACGCGGTTGCCCATTCGCTTGCTTACTTGATTACTTTTTCTGCTTTGGATCACCTAACTCGGAAGGGAAACTCCCCTCAAGCGATTCTTGGAAAAATTTGTACAGATAATTTTTTGGTAATGAATTGCATGGATTACTCTTCTACGAACCCATTTCATATGGAAAGTGTGTTGGGTTAAAGTAATTCTTTTATAAAAAAAATAAAATAAAATTTTCCCCATAATTTTTTACGTAAATTCCGAGGACTTAGCCGGCAAGGTGGAAATGGCCGCGGAAATTGGAACCCAATCCAGTGCACCCGCGTGCATTCAGCCTCAATGCACCCGCGTGCACTGCACCTATTTTTTTAATTTTTTTTTTTGAAAATTTTTTCATGAAGCTGTTAATATAGGTTTATTTAACATATGTATCAATTTTTACTATTTTT
>JAXCLR010000050.1:24675391-24686294 GCA_035584095.1 Annona squamosa | reverse complement strand
TTTTTTTGAAAATATTTTCATAAACATGTTAGCCCAAGTGTATTTAACATATATATCAATTTTTATCATTTTTGGATTTTTTAGATATTTATTTTTTATTTTTGAAAATCAGTGACATTTTAGTAATTTAAAATTACGTAAAATGCCTTTGATTTTCAAAAATAAAAAATAAATACTTAAAATACTCCAAAAATGGTAAAACTTTACACACAGATTAAATACACTTGGGCTAACATGTTTATGAAAATATTTTCAAAAAAAAGTAAAAAAAAATATATATGTATGCGCGGGGAGCATACAACACTGTATGCTCCCGAGAGCACTGGATTGGGATCCTTCTTTGGCAAGGAAATGCAATAAAATTATGCGTATTTTACATTCTATGGCATTAAGACATCTCGTTTAGTCAACGAAGATAATATCAATATTGGATACGTTCCATCGGAATCAATCTAACTAGACGAGGTAATGGGGTGTCATATAAGCTTTGAATACATCGATTAGTTATTATGATTAATTAGAGTTGAGTTAATGGGGTGTCATATAAGCTTTGAGTACATAGATTATTTATTATTATTATTACTAAATATAGTTGTTTCACGTATATTTTTTTATTCTTTTTGTTATTTTAGATGTATCTATTTCGTTTTTTTTTAATCCTTTTTATAAATTTTTATGCGCAGACAAGATTAATCTTCCTGCTTGCATGAACATTAAGTTTTGAGTTGTTATTGCAACTTGATGGAATAGGTTTTGATTGGAATTGAGCGGACCCAATCTTAACATCAGTAAGTTGAGCTGGATTTCAAAACAAAGTCACATAAGGATAAAATAAGATTTTTATAACTAATGTTTGGGTCGCATTGCAATTTGCAACCCTATTGATTTGCTAATACCAACTGTATTGTCAGTTGTCATTATACAAGCATTAATAGCTGCGAGGGAAGGTTTCAACCTCCCCCCGCGAGTTAAAATCACTCATGTAACCGCATGGACAGATGGACTCTTGACGTGAGAGGCCGAAGTATGGTCGATGGTGTCGGCACCCACAAACCACTAACTAGAAACCAACTAATTAAATTAATATAACAAACTGTCTTCCAAACCTAATTTCCAACTCCAACTCAAGCAGATAACCATGTTGTCACCATCTCCCACTCTCAATTTCTTCTTCTTCTTCTTCTTTTTTTTTTTTTTTTTTGCAATTGTATATTATTTAGTTCTTAATTTGGATTTTTATTTACATTTTTCATTTTGCGTAGACATATTAAAAATCAAAATTAAATGAATTGGGCGAGTAGCCCAATTCTAATTAGTGGGGCTATAGCTTGGTGCAAATAGCATAAATACGGAGCACATAAAACAACCAAAACGCCCCATGTCGCACGCTAATGAAGATAAACAAAAAAAAAAGGTGGATGGCGTGATTTGCGCGTGAACTCCGGGCGTGCCAATACTTTTTTAAAAAAGTCAGGAAAGACTCCAAAAATGTTGAACAGAGCAGCAGAGGCTGTTTTGCCGTCTGCTTCGAGAAGTTGGATCGGCGATTTGAAAAATCCTAGGCTTTGTACGGCCAGATTGAGATGGATAAGTCAGTTTCTTGTGGAAGGATGCTTGCCCCCCTAGCTTTTAATCGCTCTGTCTCACTTCTATCGAACTTTTTTTTATGTAATTTTTTTATTTTTAAAATTTAAATGATTAATGTAAAATTCACCTTATCTATTATATTTAAATATTTTAATTTATTTTGAAAACTTTTTTATTTATTTAATTTCTCCGTATGCGAGTCTCCTTTATTAATATATAAAATCAATATAATAAAATAGTTCAATGTTATAATATTAATTTTAAAATAATTTTTTCACTATTTAAACCATCTAAAATATCACTATTATGTAAATAAATAATTCTATAAAATATTATTATATTCTAATGCATGTGTGGATAAATCTAAACATTTTCATAACTTACAAATGAATGTATATTTTGAGTAAATATGGCCTATGCACATACTTGATTTAGATGAAACTTAATTTCATAGATAAACAAGTGACATTAAATATAACAAATAAATTAAATTTTAAATTAATCATCAAAACTTAAAATCTAAGAAAGTTATGTAAGACGGCTCCCCTTAATGGATTGACTCTTTGTTATCTGTTTCCAAAATCTGCCCGCCGCCCATTTTAGTTTGTCTCGAAAGATATAGCGTAGTCTCGTGGACCATGATATGATACTAGCTCGGACCCATGAATATTTTCTCGGTTGAGTTCATGCCACTCTTGCACTTGCGGCGTGAGTTCTTGGTTAGGACTGTGTTTATCAGAACTTTGTGCGAATTCTACTACTTCTCAAACGGAGGGAAATTGATTATATTGCAAAGAAAGCAACTTAGAAGCCTTAATCTTTATTTTTTTAATGCATCATAGGTATTGGAGATAAGCTGATTAGGAAGGTGTATGATGGCCCGGCCAAAGCATTAAATGGAAAATATTAAGTGCGCATTTGATAAGTGGGAAAAAAATTGAGGAAAAAATTTGGTGGAAAATTTCGGCACTGTAAACTGAAACTAGGGAAGGCGAACGTAATTTCCTAGTCAATGCAAATTAATGATAGAGATTCCACAGTGGTGGTCGTCCCCCAATCCCCAAACGTATTGACACTAATGAAGTTTATAAGAAAGAATATATTAAGATTGATGAACATGAAAAAGAAGAGACCAAGTCATCATAACAAAAGGTGGAAGCCATTGAAGCAAATAAAGAATTTAAACCTAAAGATGACAATAAATCAATCGAAAAGCCTGAAAAAGTAGATTGCATGAGTACTTAGCACTTAGTAGTTTAACGCTACATAATTTTTTATTTTTTTATTTTTTTATTTTTTTTATAGAAGGTAAATTTTCATTGCGTAGAAGAAGAAGAGTCTAAATGCAAAAAACTTACAATTTGACTGGGGGGCGTCCCCGCCACGATGGGCTGGATGCAACCATTAATGATACGGGAGTAGCCAGATTGTGAGCAACCTAGTTTCCGGTCCTTAGAACGTGCAAAAACTTAACTGATTGGAAGACCTCTGCATGATTCTTGATTTCGTTTATGAGGGTTCCTATTGCTGATGAAATGAGCCCTCCATCATTGAGAAAGCAAATCACGTGTAGAGAAATCACTTTCATTTTCTAATCGATGTAGCTTCATTTCCTTGTTAGCGTATCCGCTATCCCCTTTATTTTCCATCCTTTGCCTGCTAGAAATTCACCATTTTGGTTTCTCAGCATAGCAGCAACATTTATCTTTTGGATGCCATCTTTCGGCTTCTTCCACATGGACTACAAGACTAGGGGTGCAACTGGAGTCAAGTAGGTCTTGGTAGAGATTGACCTTATCCTTACTTAATTTTGAAAAGTCTCTATCCTATCCTATTTTAAACCGGTTCGTTTCAAGGCATATCCTACCATATTTTAGACTGGTTCGATTCGAGGCATACCCTACCCAATTTTCTTAAGGTCGAGTCGGTTCCGCTTCCTGTTCCAAATTGATTCTACTAAAAAATATCAAAACATGCTATCAAAGCTACTATTTGCAACTTGAATTTGGATAGTTAAAAAATTATAAGTATGATTGAACAATTTGCCAAACTAGTTCCAAATAATAGCAAGAAAATCATAAACAATGAACAGATGCATGAAACTTTTAACAACAAATCATCTAACCATTGTAAACAATAGTTACAAAATCATGAGCTAGAACAAAGAATAAACATGTTGCCAAGAGCCAAATAGATGAGGAACTAACATGAAATTTCATTCATTTGTACATCAGAAGTATTAATTCATTGAATTAGGTGAATTCCCCCCATCTGCAAATTACTTTTAAAAAGCCATCATATTCAAGAATTCATAAAACCCATATCCATAAAAATAAAAGCATCAAATAGATGGATTTTCGGAAAGAGAAAAGATTACCTAAAAGCACATACCTAAATGGGTGATAGAGTCAATTGAAAGAAGACATCCTAAGATGGACGGAGAAGCACATAGTGATTGTTAAGTAGGAAACAAAGAAGGGAGGAGGAGAAAAATAGTAGGGAGAAGGAGGCAAAGGGATATTAGAAAGCAGAGGGCAAGAAGGAAGGAGAGGTGGTGGTAGACGGCAATGTGGCAGCTACTAGGATTTTTAGGAAGAAAATGGCGTCACAGATGAAGAAGCATGTGGTGATTGTGATGCAGGAGATGAAGAAGAACAAGAAGAAGATGAAGAAAGAAAAAGAGAAAGGGGCGACGAGAAGGAGACGAAGGGAGATAAGAAAGCAGGGGGCTTGGGTTTTCGATGGAAGTAGCCTAAGTCGATAAGGATGACAATGCTCCCAAAGAGATGAGAGCCGAAGCGGGCTAAGTTAATGAGGATGACGATGCTGCCAGAGGTTGAGAGGAGAAGTAGCTAGCAGCGTGCAGCATGACGGGGCTAGGGTTTTCAGTGTGCTAAAGAAATTGCAAAAGGAGGGAAATCCGGATCTTTGAATTGACAAAGGTCTTAACAGAAGCAAATATATATATGATATATATAATAAATTCGAGTTGGTTCTGGGTACCCAACCCATGGAACCGACCCTACCTAAATTGGAATGGGTATTTTATGCGAAGAATCGAACCGACCCTATGGGTAGATACTCTGGAATTGAACATACCTGATTTAGAGCACCCAACAGGTCGACCTATAGGTACCTGGATCGAGTTGCACCCCTATACAAGACCCCCTAGAGACATCCCAAAGTCCTCGGATGATTTGCAACAGCAAATCCATCCATGTACCTCCCGCACTAGTCTAAGATGTTTCCTATTGCCATAATGTTTCCTTTAATTCTTGTTTAGTTTCTTAGGAACCACACTCGCCAGCAAAATAGAATGAATAAAGCTAATTTACTGTCCTCACTTGAAGTTGCTAGCTATCTGAAGATGGATTTGATTGCTCTTCCAGGTCTCCAGATAGACCTGTTAGGAATGAGGAGCTCCCTCTTTACAAACATGGTGTTGTGAAAAATGCAGAAGTGGTTGATATCTTCCTTCGAGTTATTGCATAGTGTGCAGTTTTGGTCCACAGGAATGCCTCTCTTAGCTAAGTTAGACCTTATTGGTAGAGCATCCCTCAATAGATGCCAGCCAAAGATATTTATTTTGTCTAGGATGTTTACTGTCTAGATCTTCTTTAGCATAATTCTATCTAGGTCCTCAACTATCTATTTTACCTTGGTTTGGTAACCTTCAAAAGAAAGCAAAATAGTGACTGGTTCAGTCACCCAATACCAACCATCAGCTTCCTCATTTCTTGGCAGTGGTATAAGATTAACTATTTTTCATTCTTCTTCCTCAGCCGCAGCTACACCCTACCTCTTCTCTAAGAGCCATTCTCATGACTAGTAAAGTAGCTAATAGGCACATTATTAGGGATGTCAGTAGGGAGGGAACCAACTTTTTTTATTATTGTCTCACTCCATTGATCATGAAAGAATCTCACCAGGTGTCCTAATCCAATTCTCCATTTTCCTCCTTTTTCTAAGACTTCTCTAGCCTTCAAGATGGATCTCTGCATATAGAAATCTTTGTTTCTTGCTAAAATATTTAGCTTGCCGCACCCCATAGCACTATAATTCAGTGTTACACAATTGCCTTGAGAATCGTTTTGCAAGCAACACGTAATTGAAAGCCCATAAGTCATGAAATCCAAAGCCACCACTTGCAAAGATCTTTCCATGCCACCCAACAGATTTTTCTATGGTCAACCTTTTTGCCCCACCAAAACTTCTCGATAGGCTACTTAGATCCTGACAGAGGCATAAACCTGGCCTTAGGCCAACAGTTTCACGTCCAAGCATGCATGCCCGTGAACTAGGGTTTGAAACCCAGCTGTTGCTGTGGAGCATTGCTTTCATGAGATAAAAACAAAAGATCTTAATAGAGGCTTTTCAGGAGGAGAAAAATAACCATAGGATAGCACGAGATTTCTTGAATCACCACCTTAATAACACGTCTTTTCCACTCACAAACAGCAACCTATCTTTCCACCTTTAAATTTTCTACCATATATGTTCCTTTAGGTATTTGAATACCGATTTTCTTTAATTTTCCTAGCTACTTTGGTAGCCTAAGCTCAATTCCAAAATGACATCCACTAGACCTGAATAGTCTTTGGATTTCACCCCTAACTAGATTACTCATATTTGCACTATAACATACGGTTGTTTTATCAATCCATCCCCAATTGATCATCCTCCCATTTGCCATGTTTATCCTCAAGGTCATCAATCCTATTTTTCCTTCTTTTATCAACACTGATTTGTGAGAAAAATTCTGTATTCCAGTCACCCACTTTAGCCAGTGAATCTTAGCCCTCTACCTCCACAAAGTTTCCTCATCTTCCAACAAAAGGTTAATCTTTCTCTCCACATTTTTTATCTCTACATCCCTTGAGTTAGTAGCTTACTGTTGCATCAGCTTTTGACGATCATCCGGTCCTTTTTCTTATGGCTTACAGAATATTCACTTTCCTGTGCATATTCTAGTCCAACCTTATGTCATAATGTTACATAATTAGGTTTGTCTATATTTCTGGTAGCCTCTTGAAAAAAAGGCTTTGAGCAATTCCACATAATCCTTTTGAATTTTAAATTTGGATGTTTGATGGAAAATGCAAATATATATTCATATGTAAATTATGAAAAATATATATTCATATGTAAATTATGAAAAATACCTAAATTCATTTACGCGTGAATTAGAATATAATAATACTTAATAAAATTATTTATTCATGGAAATAATATTTTAGATGGTTTAGATACTAAAAATACAATTTCAAAATTGATATTTAATATTAAGTTATTTTACTATGTTGTTTTTATACATTTATAAATGGAACTTATACATAATGATAATAGACAAACATACAAAAAAAGGAGTTTCAATTGTAATATAAATCATACTAAATATAATGTGAGTGAATTTTCTATCAACCATCAATATATTTAAAATGAAAGGGATTATATGGAAGTGAGCCGGTTCAAATAGTTTCTTCGTAATCAAGTAACAGAAAGTTTCTTCGTAATCAAGTCAAAGTAAAATGCTATAGTTAATAAAGTGATGCTTCTTTTCACATCATTTTCTCCTGTATTTTTCATCTAATTTTTTATTCTATTTGTTTGTCAGCTAACAGTGACAGCAAAACCACATTTCTCAACAAATGAATGACCTATATAGATAACAAAAGAATGTAGCAAAATCTTGCAACTTTGATTAATTACGGACGAGAAAATCAACTGCGGTCATGCTACGCAAAGTATGATCACACGCAAGTATTTAGATATGTTTGTCTTCAGCTGCGGTCAACAGCGTAATGTGAGTGCGACTGATGGTGATGGCGCCCGTGATGAAACAGGCATAGTGTTGTAATATAAAAAAAAAACATCTGAAGTCAGCAAACCAAGACCAGATCATCTCCGTGCCTCACCAAGGGTTAAACAAAAGACTTGTATTCAAAAACTCTGTATATCACAAATAAATAAATAATAATGAAAATAGAGAAATAAATTTCAATACATCAGAATGCATTGAAACATCCTCACTTAATGAAAGCATTTTAAAACTTCAATTCAGTGGAATTAGGAGTGTTAATGGTCATGATCAACCCGTCAACCTGCTCGTCCAACCTGTTTATAAATAAGTTTGAGTTGAGATTTTTGAAAAAATGAGTTATGATTCACCAACCCATTTAACTATTTAATTAAATAAATGAATGAGGATTGAGATTTTATAATCGGCCAACCTATTTAGTAACCCGTTAAACCCATGTAACCCGTTCAATCCGTTTAACTTATTTAACTCATTAAAGTTATATATATATATATATAAACCTTTTGGTTATTTTCTCTTACTAAGTATTTCTCTCATTACTTAATTTTCATTTTCCTATTATTACCTTATTTCCATTTCCCTTACACTGAAAACACTCTCGCCTCTCCCTACGAGTTCATTATTTATTAGAGTCTAGGCCTTCAAGTCATCTAATATAAAATCCGTTAATAACTCGCCAACCCGTTTATTAAATGGGTTATAAATATATTAGAGTTGAAATTTCATAAATGGGTTAATAAAAGGATTAGCATTAAGATATTTTAAATGGGTTAGGATTAGGATTATGCTCCAACTTGTCCAACCCGATCCGTTAATACCCCTAAGTGAAACCAAACATTTCTTCGATCAGTTAATGCTCCTCTCGGGTGCATGTACTTAATTTTTTAATTTTTTTTTAAATCTTTTTTTACACAATTGTCAATCTAAGAGTAGTTAACAGCTATATCAATTTTTACCATTTTTGGAGTTTAAATTACTAAAATGCTGTTGGGGTTTAAAAATAAAAAAAATTTAAAAATCTTCAAAAATGGTAAAATTAATACACTTGTTAAATACACTTAGATTAACAGTTTTATGAAAAAAATTTCGAAAAAAGTTTTAAAAATAAGTATATACACTTAGAAGCATTGATGTTCAATGCTCCCAGAAGCATAGGATTGGAACTTATATAATTTTAGTAGTGTGAAATGAATAGCTAGTGTTATGATCCTAGCCCACTATAAGTAAATTTCTTATATGCTACCGTATTTTTTAGCCAAAATATAAATTTAGCCGTAAATGATGGCAAATGAGCAACCTTAAAAACACTTATAGACAATCCTTAACGGCAACACACTCAAACAAAAATCATTGTATATAATATTTTTATTGATTTTTATAATATTACATTTCTTCTCAACTCATATTATAAATCGGAAGACAGGTGCTCTCGTCACGATGTAATGGTGTATGAAGAAACTTCCCCAGTGGCAATCTCACGCTAACAACGTTTGCACCTAGCGCTGTTGCCATCCAGGCAACACCCAGTTGGTGTTGCATATAATATTGGATACAACAGTTTTTTTTCTCTTTTTGTTAAAAAAAAAAAAAAGCTATCGAAAACAATTTTTTTAAAAATTGATGGATTTGTTCATATGCAGCAGCCCTGTTTGCTGCATATTCATATGTGCATCGAAATTTATATTATATGCAGTGAAATTAATGACTGCACCTAACAACATTTGCTGCAGTGAACGCTCTTAAAATTGACATTTTAATATTGATTCTGTAATCTCGAAATGAAGGTCGTCGGATCGTCTAAAAAACTCCTGTCATTGCCCGAAAGCATACACGTGACGCGATGGAATAAATTAAAGAGTGAAAACTTCATGGAACCTCGGGACAAGCTGGCCCAAACATATAGTGACTAACAGGTAAATTGTTCATTATGAACGGTCCAGATACTAATGGAGTTTCATATGAGTGGGCCCAACCATCCATCAACATAAAGAGTCCCCCAGCTGCTAAAAAAGAAAAGAATGTTATACCTACAGCACAAGAAAAAAGGAAAGCTTGACAGCAGCCCTGCTGGTCACGCACTGTGGCAGCTTGTTCAACTCTCCCCCTTATGGGAGTTTAGAAATTTTCCCGTTCGTGTTGTAGGGGTTGTAAGTTTCCCTGAGTGATGGAGGTTTGTAGAAAAATTTCCTCCATGTTGTGAGGATTAGGCATATATTTAATTCTAAAATCAAATGGCTCGTTGTATAAAAATACATCAAAAAGAAAAAAAGAAAACTATCAAGTGATCCGTTGTGGAAAGAAAACTAGGGAAATCATGAAGCAACTCGTTGTGCTGGTCAATAGTCTAACAAGATGGCACCCAAATTAAAATAGTGATGCAACCACTTAAATGAAGCCAACCACTCCCGATTTCTATCTATAAATAGCTGCATTTGCTTTCACCATTTTCCATAGTTTGAACACTACCAAGTTAACTGTTCGTATTCTTCTTCCCCACCAAGAAATTAAACATGGTTGGTTTCGCCGCCGAATTCGAATGCTCGGTCGCTCCGGCCCGCATGTTCAAGGCCGCAGTCTTGGATGTCCATAACCTGGCCCCCAAGATCATGCCTCAAGTGGTCTCTGGCGCCGGCCTTCTCAAAGGAGACGGTGGCGTTGGAAGCATCAAGCAAATCAAATTTACCGATGGTATGGCAATTAATTAGCTTCGATTTACAAGCCTATCAGAAATTACATTTACAACTTTAGAAGGAATATGAATCCAATCGATCTCAATTGGGTAACTTATAGATTGATTGATGGGGTTTAATAATAACTCCCTCTAATTAATTAATTAACTTGGAAATTTCTTATTTTTGTTTCATATATATGGAATATGTTGCAGTTGTTACCTTCGGCTACTTCAACGAGCGAGTGGACGTCCTTGACAAGGACAACTTGGTGTATGGCTACACCATCATCGAAGGTGCGGATGTGGGGACCAAGCTTACCTCCTCCGTCTATCATGTCAAGTTCGTTCCGTCGGGCAATGGAGGCACCGTGATCAAGACGACGGCCGAGTTTACACCGGCTGCAGGGGTTACGTACACCGAAGAGGATATCAATGCGCACAAGGAAGGAGTGACGGGCATGTACAAGGCTGTGGCAGCCCACCTGGAGCAGAATCCTGGTGCCTACGCTTGAAAGCAATTACCGCCGATGGATGCTTGGGTGTTCCTATACGCTAGTGCTAATCTGTTTAATTTGCTAGCTACTGTTGGCGTGCGTTCTAAGCTATAGAGTGTTTTTACGTGATATGATTGATCATGTACTTGTTGCATTTTTATGCATGGTTTGCTTGGACTGAATATTGAATAAAATGATATCTAAAGATGAGAATATCTAGCTCTATATTTATGGTTTTCTTTTTTTTTTTTTTTTTTTTTTTTGATTAAAAGATAGACACCTATCCCACCAACCTCTGGCCGAAAAGGCACTCAGAGGCAGAAGGGATAGGGC
>JAXCLR010000050.1:24648205-24671829 GCA_035584095.1 Annona squamosa | reverse complement strand
AACAAATAAATAAAAGAGAGATTACACTTTACAACGTGTATTCGATAAGCACCGGAAGCTCCTTGTCATGTGGAGATGACAATCTTGGAAGCACACTTGGAAGTTGTAGCACTTGAAGCTTCAATAGTTATTCAAATAACTTCAATACACTTGAATATTAGAAGATGAAAGCTCAACTTATGTTTTCCTCTTTCTTTCCTCCTTCTCTCTTCTTTTAGTTCATACATCAATGGATATATAGAGGAAAAAAGGTTCTAGACGTTGGAGTGAAAGTTTATGCGCATCTAAAGCTCTAACGTTCGAATTTTCTATCGTTACGAGTTGAAGTCGCAAGTGGAGTCGACTTCGGATGAGTGGAGTCGACTTCGGATGTGACTTCATCTTGTTAAAACTCGTTGTCAACTCTCTGTCCAGAATTCTGTCTTTGAAGTCGCAGGTGAAGTCGACTTGGGATGAGACTTCACTTTGTTGTATGTCCGAAGTTGCAGGCAAAGTCGACTTGGGTCTGGGACTTCACCCAAGTCGCAAGTGAAGTTGACTTGGCTGTGAGACTTCACTATGTTGGACTTGCTATTCATGAACATTAGCTCTTGAAACTTAAATTATTCAATATTTTCATTTTCATACACATAATTGGAGACAAAATATCTGAAAATACTCAGAAAAATTTATTAGATCATTTTTAATGATATTTCAATTATTTGTTAATCATCAAAATCAAATTAATCATTCTTAAATCAAGCATATAATCAACATTTTCTTATCTACAAAACCATCTCTTCTATTTCATCTCCAACAATAATGACATCTATAAACTATCAGCAATTATCTCTCATCAATCATATCTCTGTGCTTGCAGCAATCGTAGTCGGTGATTACATAGATTCCAACCATCTTAGATTCATCAATCGGCCTAGGAAAATCTAGCCATGCTCTCCAAATGACAATCTACAACTTGAGAGCAGGAAGTAATCTAATAGCAATGGAAGAGGAAAAGATGAGATCTTGAAAATGAAAAAACGAAGAAGAAAAAGAGGAGAGACGAATAGAGGGAGGACGGGGGTGAGTGGGAATGCAAAGCTTCCATGCATTCCTATCAATTTTTCAATCTGCCCAAAATGCCCCTTTCAATCTCAGCCGTTGAACAAAAATCAATGGTAGATATGCAACTTCCCACGAGAGAATCGCAGGAAGCACTTTCCATGAGTTGGGTGCCCTATCTGTCAAGTAAGTTTGTTTGGTTCTAACATTACTTTTATAGTGTGTTTGAAAAGAATAAAAGTTTTGAGCGTAAAAATTTTTTGAATAAGAGAAAATAATGCTATATGATAAGGGTAATAATAAGAAAAAAATAGATAAAATTAAAATAAATAGTTTAATTGTATGAGTAATTGTGTACAAATAATTAAAAAATAAGATAATTTATATAGGAAAATGAGGATGAATAATTAAAAAATAGAATAGGTATATAAAGTAAAAAAAGTTTTAGATTGAAAAGTTTGATTGACTTTAGTGCCATCAACTTTAGAGGAAGGTTGTGGTCTTTCATTTTGGAGTTTCATCTTTCAATGTTGCAAGTATTATTCACTCATTGAATAAAGAGATAAATTAGTCGAGATGATTGATTGTGTTGTAAGAAAAAAGATCTTTTAATGCATTATTTTAAGATGGAACAATAAAAAAATGTTTGCAACTCCTAGAAAATGGAGAATGTTTTAATGCACCCTAATGCATTGAAATTTCAAAGCATCATGGTGCAAAACTTTTGAAACTGTTTTATAAGATTATTAACCTAATTGTATTCAATGTATAAGCTAAATTTTGCCATTTTTTGATATGTGTCTATATTTTTTAATTTTTTAAAAACATTGTACTTTAGCCCCTTTTAAGTGACTAAAAAATCTCTGTTTTAAAAATTAAAAATATATATTTATCATCTTCAAAAATGGTAAAACTTAATACATAAGTTAAATACATCTAGATTAATAATTTTATAAAAAATTTCTAAAAAAATATATAAAAAATGAAGTTTTGCTCAGCGTTGAAATATGCTGAGCAATGCATTGAAACATTACTCTACATTGGCTAGTTTTCGTGGAAGCATTTTATAGCCGAGAAAGTTGATAGTTGATGCTTCCGGAAAAATGTTGGCAATGGTATTTTGCTATGTACCGACAGTTGGCCAAATAAGCACGAAACAAATTAAGGTCCCCGGCCGACAGACAAGAAGGCGACGGTAAATTTTTTTTAAAATTTCTATGAAAATTTATCTTTTTTGGAATTGGTTTGATATTATTTTATTTTTGAAAGTCAACAAAACTAACATCCAAAGTTGGACACATGTCTATCTTGTTGTTTTTTTTTTTTAAAAAAATAAAACATTAAACAAATTCAAAATTCACTATATAATTGATAAACCTGTATCTATTTATAAGTGTTATTACAATCAAAATTTGTGTACATGTCTATCTTGTTGCTTTTTAAATAAAAAAGGTTAACAAAATTTAAAAATTACTATATAATTGGCAAACCCCCAGATGTATATATTTATAAGTGTTACTGATCAGGTATTTTTCTGAAAATTTGCTAAAATCTCTTATACCCCTAAAACGACAGACGATTTCAGCAGCTTATGTTTTTAAAAAATATCAGACGAACAGGAAAAAATAATAATAATAAAGGAGAGGAGAAGAGAGGGAGATGAGAAGAAGAGAGGGAAGGAGAGAAGGGGGAGGAAGAGTGAGTATTAGGTGAATTTTGTTCAGAAAGGTTCCAAGTTTGGAGGATTTGAGGAAAAAGTACACAGAAATTTAGGTAAACAATTTCCTTTTAATTTTTATTTGTTCTATGTACTATGATGATATGAATAAATTTTACGTGAACTTGTAATATTAGGATTAGAAATCCTAAACCTTAATAGGGTAGAAAAAATAATTTTACACGAACATGAAATACGAATATGAAACCTACATGGATGATGTTATAATAATAATTTATTATGAAATAGGATAATTATTTTATAAAATTTGAGATGATGTGAAAGAAAGTTTTTCTAGATAGGTGTTTCAAATTTGAAAAAGAAGTGTTGATTTGCCCATATGAGGTAAACAAAAGTTTTGAATTAAGCTTTAAGATTTTTCTATGCTTTCTTATGTATGTGACGGGTTGTGCTAATGCATTTTGATGGAAATTTGATGGAAGCTTTCTTTTGTATGTGATAGGTCATGCCGGTGCATTTTGACGTAAATTTGATGAATTTTAGTTTCAATTAATTTTATGTGGTTTTTGTGGTATTTATAAATTTTGAATTATTTACAAAATACTTTTTGTTTATAGCTTTGATTTATTTTTTAGAAAACATGATTTAGGATGTCATGAGTATAACATTTGAATGCATGAACATGATATGAGAATGATAACTTAAGGTTAGTGTTACGACTAAGGGCGGGCACAAATATGATGAGAGTGATTCCGGTCAGTGAGTTGAGAAAGTAAAGTTAAATAGTTAAATGCATGAGTACGAAAAGTTGCATTGTAGAATGAGCATGAGCATAAGCATTGACATGTTAAGTATTTGTAAAAATTTTCAGCGTTTCAACAAAATATTTTTGTGCTGATTTTTATTATTTAGTAGTCTTCATTCTCTTTTCTACTTATTGAGTTTGTTCGAACTCATCACATTTTTTTTAATTAATAAGAAAATTAAAAGATGTAGCGTATTACAGGTCTTAACAGGATAATAGAAGTTTAGTTGAATATTGATTTGGATTCAAATATTTAATTGACAGTTCGTATTAATGTTTGGAATGAGCTATTTTTGTATATATTTATGTTTTAAAATGGGCAAGGATTGATATGAAGTGAGGCGTATTTTAATATATGTAAATTGGGAATGCTTCGACGAAACCTATGTAATCCCCCTTCATTTTAACATCTAAATAATTGATAAAAAATCTACTTCATCTATTATATTTAGTACACATATTATCAAGAAAACTCTTTCATTTGTCTAATATTATTATATAAAGACCCCATCTATAAATATGTAAAATTAATGTAATAAAATAATTTAATGTTAAATATCAAATTTTAAGTAATATTTTCAATATCGAAGCCATCTAAAATATCATTACTATGTGAATAAATGATTCTATAAATGATTATTATATTTCAACACATATATGAATGGATCGAAACATTTTTCCTAATTTACACATGAATATGCCTATTTTTGAGCAAATGCGGGCTATGCACATATTGAATTTGGATGAAAAACATAGTTTCTTAGATAAATAAATGATGTTAAGCATAATGAATGGATTAGATTTTCTACGAAGCATCAAAATTTTAAAATTTGAGGGGCTTATAGAGAACCAAAGTAGACCCACATATAAATATAATCAAAGTAGTTAAAAAGAGAAGCTAAATTTACGATATTTGGTATAAATATTTTTATTCATTATTAGAATTTAATTAAACTTCTGTTGTAATATAAATTGGTCATTTACCATTGTTTATATTGTGATGTTACTATTGTTTTTATTAAGTGTCTCAATACCCACAAGTTACTCTAAATGATGGTTCCATGTTCCCTTAATTTGACCAGTCCAGGCTGGTTGTAAATAGTGGTTGTCTGTTACAGGAAGTGTTGGCTGGCGAGGCATTATAATAGTGTAGCCCTGGCTCATGCATTTATAAAAATTAAACAATAAAATTTTTTTCCTGCGTCCATTAAATTTACTAGTGACTATATGGGATTGCAAACATAAAATTAGATTTCAAATATGCAACTAGAGTAAATGTACGATGGTTCGCCTGTTCATCAACATAATCCACATGACGACCTGCCCGTCTCTCATGTGAAGGCTGCAAAACAACCATACTAGCTCGGACAAGCTAACTAAATATTATAAATACAATTACGTTTTTAAATTTCACAAAATACTAATTAATATGTATGAATGCTTCACATGCAAACATTCATCACTGGACAACTCAAGCTACTTTAAGCATGGATGTAAGATCCCACTTTTAAGGATTTTTGCCATTTAATACATTGTCCATGTTTATTTGATCATTATTTCAAAAATTATATATATCGAAAACTATTTTATATGATATATTTATTTCTTAATGTTAAATTGTTAATAGTTGTACGTTCACTCTCAGTTAATATTGAAATTTTGAAACACGTAATTTCTTAGATAATTTTAAATATACTTACATGGTTTTAAAAATTATAAATTACCCTTAGTTTGACCATTATTGCAATATACTTATGTTGTTTTGATGCCATTGTTATACTATCACGATGTTGATATGTTTGTAAAAATTTGCAAACAAGGTTAGTATATTTGTGAAACTAAATATACCTACTTCATTTTTTAAATTGCAAATATACTCACATAGTTTGCATATCTTTGTAAATATACATATTTCATGACGGTGTAGTAATGACGCATAATGAGATAGGTATATTTGTAATTATGTTCAAATTATGTAAAGTAATTTGCAGTTTCTAAAACTATGTAGGTATATTTGTAATTATGTTCAAACTATGTAGGGTAATTTACAATTTCTAAAACTATGTAGGCATGTTTGTAATTATAATCAAACTATGTGGATTTATTTGCAATCACCCTAGTTTATGTTCAAAGTGACTTTTGATTATAAATTAGTATATACTAACAACGTTAATAAATGGTTTAAAATTTTGAATTGATAAAAAGAACGAGTGCATAGACTATTTGTATTAAATTGAACGTCAAACTAAATGTATTAAAATAAATAAATTACATAATTTAATCATATTTTTAGATAGATAATAAAAAAAATATGGATCCAAATTAAGGAAACTAGTTCTGTAAATTTGAATTCACAGAACCACTTCATTTGAAGGGTGTGAGGACAAAATATTTTATTTTATTTGTATTATAATATTTTCATGTTTATGAGGTAATTTATGAATATGCTGCTAGGAATTAATAATGTTAGTGAGACACACAACATATATAGACATGGTATCTAGGAAAATGTATAGTGCATATATACATGTATTATGATCCTACTATATTGGGTTATATGGGACACCATTCACGAGCATGTTGGGACATAAGTACGAGTTGTACATTAGCAGGTTTCTATAATGCACCACTTAGTTATAGTATGATTTATTGGGTATAGATTTAGAGGTGTATGACTGACGCATAATTTTTTACCACTATGACTATCTTTTACCTTGCAGAATAAGTACGGGGTTCGACTTACCCAGTTAGGTCATGGGGGTCAATGGGGTAGCGTTACTGGAGAAATTTTTAATTTACTAAGTCATATGGGTGGGAAAGCAAGTCAGAAAATCATGATTGAATTCTATGATTGGGCCCAGCTCGTGCCCGACCTGTTCGATCTTATTTTATTTAAAAGAAGGGTCACGCTAAGGTTCATTCAAACCCGTCTTCCTCTCCCCTCTTCTTCTTCTTCCTCTTTTTTTCTTTCCTTCTTTCCAGCCTCGGTAGCCCTAGGTCTTTCCATAAATCCTTCCGAATCACTTGGAAGATCATTGGTTCATACCAAGGAAGCTAGAAATCTGTGGCACCTCAAATCCGGGGCTCCACATGGCCCCTACTCCGGGGTCGAAAAGGGTTGGTAAATTTGATTTAGGATTGTTACCCTGATCACACGGTAGAATTTTTTTTATACGTATATATCATCTGTATATGGGTGTATGACATTAATACATAAATAAACATTTTTATTCATCTAACTTGGAAAACATTCCTCATATCAGAGTCATAACAAAATTTTCTTTTCATAAAGGTTATCATATACATCATTTACATAAAATTCTTCATATTCCCATGTCGTCTTCATCGTCATCACCTGTCTATTATTTAAAAAAAAAACATGGGTGAGTAAAGATACTCAGTAAGCAAGCCATATATAAATTTTTGATCTTTTTTTTTCATGTATTTCATGTAATAAGAAATGCTATGCATCAATGGCATTCATGGCATTCCTTTGGACGAGTCGCTAGCTAGGCGTCCATCCCATACCTACTCCCATCTTAGAAAGGTTGCCGCTGGCCTGGGCTTGTATAAGCAACTTGGTGATAGTGAGGGGGACATCCGGTCCGCTTACTACCTCAGCTATGGCCTAATCCTCGTCCACCATGATCATTCACATATATATGCCGACATGAAATTTATAAATCATAAACATTTTACATAAGCATTTAACAAGCAATTAGCAATCATTTCATGTAAAACATTATAGGAATGACCATCCTTAAATATAATTCAGAAAACATGTGAGCAAACAATTTGCAATTATTTAGAAACATTTTAGAAAGCATATAACTTGTTTATCTGTAAAATTAGCTTGTACCTTCCACATTTTCTTTTACTTTTCTTATACACATAAAAAGGACCATTTTTTTCTTATAATATCTTATTTAAAAATTTTGGAACTTACTATTAAATTCCAAAAAAGTCATTCTCTTCTTATTTTCACTATGTTCCATCTTCTTATTTATCCATTAATTTCATATACATATAATAGCATCAATTTGCTATCCCTAATCCTTTATTACACTCTTGTCTAACATACATATTAATTTGGATTACTTTCACTTAGTTTTGATATTTCTTTTTGATTATTTCTCAAACTGTCCTCATTTGCTGAAATCAAGTGTACTGATCTCTTTAAATCTTGATTTGTAATCAAATCAAGGTATTTACTTCTGAAATTTCTATTATATATCAATAACTACAAGAATTAACCCTCAAAAAAATCTCAGCAAGAAATATTAACATTATATATTTATTTTGGCATTTTCACTATGCTAGACAGTGTTGTGAAATTAGGAACAGCCTTAATCACGTTAATTTTAAACCATACTTATGTCATCCAAAAATAATTTTTTAGTTTTTTGAGTCATAATCATAATATCTTATACATCATATAAAAATTTTAGATTAAAAATCCATCTTAAAAAATTATTAAAAATCATTTACTATGGCTAATTTTGTCACCTATTTTACCCTGTTTAAGTTAACATCCTTGGATTTGTAATTTTCAATGTACTTAATATTTTAAGCTGAAAATTTGGTCATTCCTTAATGATAATATAATGAGCATGTACAAAAATTGTCATGGAAAAATTCATTTGTTTACTATTTTGTTCATATTTTTGTTTCTAATATTACATAACTTCCAGATTTGAAGCAGTAAATCAAGATTAACTTAGACTTATCAACTTAATCATGAAAATATCCCTAAATTAGTTTAACACTGAATTATTTTAATGACATTAATCATATATTTAGCAACATCAATTGTCTAGCAGGTTCAAATAAAATGTCTGAAATATTTAAACAGCACTTATGCACCTAGAAGTTTATTCAACACATTTGATTAATTTGACAATAATTTAACGATCATCATGATATTAAAAATACAAATTTTGAAAGTATGAAATCAAATTAGAATATCAAGCATTCAGAAAGTCGAATCTACATTTAGCAGTATTGTTTTAAAAAATTAAAACATCTTCATAATTCATATCATGTTCATCAAATTGATAAATTAAAAATTTTAAAATATTAATTAGTCAAGCAGCACCTCCGGAAATAAGGAAATGAAATAAAAAAATAAAAAATATACCTGAATGCTTGTACGCCTAAGTGCTGCAGCTCTTCTACCCTATTTGCCTATTACTGAACCAACAATACTTATTTATACTATGCTATTAATAGTTCACTATGGTTAAAATTAAATTTAACCCATGGTGACCGTTTAACAAATATACAGGTGTTGATTATTTATTCCATCCTTTGTCTATATGTTACATCTATTACCTACGTGTTTATATATAAGTTTTTTATCACCATCCATTCATGCATCTCCAGCGCTGTCTCCTTATTATATATTTTTTACATTACATATTATAATTATTCAAAAATCTAGCTTTAAAGTTATACTTAT
Organism: Annona squamosa; assembly: GCA_035584095.1. Lineage (NCBI taxonomy): Eukaryota > Viridiplantae > Streptophyta > Magnoliopsida > Magnoliales > Annonaceae > Annona > Annona squamosa. The sequence continues at coordinate 24,662,847 of JAXCLR010000050.1, read as the reverse complement.
AAATTTTTTTATTAATATATATATATATATATATATTTGTTCACAAAATGCACCTTTCGGAATTTTGAATTTTGTTATTTTTTAATAAATTAATTCACATTGGACAAAAAATATCTTTTTAAAATTTTGGAAAGATGTTTTCCAAAATTTAATACCTTCATTAATTTGGGCATATTAAAATAGGCTTACCCATTAAATTTTACCTCAATTGGAGCATAGTACATATTTTAATTTAATTAAAATAGTATTTTGACATAAAATTTTATTTTAAAAACTTGTAGACATGTTTTTTCAAAATTTAATCCATTCATTATGTAGGATATATTAAAATAGGCTTGCTCCAAAAGTTTTATCTCAAACAATCTTATATACATTAAGATATTAATTAACTAAATACTTATATAAAAATAACAAAATATCGACGTCAACTCCTTTACGTGTATGGTTGTGCACGAATTGCTCGTGGGCATGTTTTCTGATGCGCTCAAGTTAGGCAATTTAGTCAACTACTTTTCATAATCTGATCCGTCTAAATTAAAGAGCACATAATTTAGTACTTTCTATTAAATTCTTATGTAATTTTGGGTTATGCATACTTAGATCTAATGAAAACAGTGATGATGAATATAAGCCCTTAATTAGAACCCCTAATTAGCCAAAAAATTTTCATTTATTTTAATTTTTCCATAAAGTCCGTGAATTTAAACAGTTTTCATTTGTATAATTCAGAATTTTGAATTTCTTTCCGAAAAATTTGTAAAAAATTGTTTTCATATCAAATTTTTATGAAATCATACCCATTTAGTTTTCTTATAAACCTCAAATTTAACTTTTGTAAAATTAAATCTTTTTTTATTACTCTTGTCAAATTTACCAATCAATCCTTTATTCTAAATTTACAATTTAATCTCATTTTTCTAAAATTGCAATTTGATTTTTTTGTAAACATACATATTTTTTTTATAACCTTACTAAAATAACATATACATTACATTTACGAAGTTTCAAATAACACGAGTTTCACAAGATTCGGAAGATCCAAGTCTGAAGCTATTATTTTGGAGAAAATCACGAATGAGGTAAGTACCTGTTGCCTCTTGTTAAATTAATGATAGAATCTCGTCTTAAATATGATATAGAGCTAGTGTGGAAGGGTAGTATCAAACAATTTCATAGTTCAGAACATCAGGGTTCATGACAGTTTATGGTTAATAGGATTTGGGAAAAAATTGAATATTACTATGCAACCTTTGTGCTATAGACGAACCATCAGTAGTCCTTACATGATTACAACATGAGATTTGTCGAGTGAGTTGAACTAAGATGAGGGGCTAGAGGTCTTCCCTTTTGACATCTATCATGTGTTCGAGGAAATACTTGTGTGACTGTTGTTATGCTAGATTGAAAGTAAACTCTGTTGATTTTGCTGATATTGTATGCGTGATTTGTGACATTCGTTCTTGTATGTTATGGATGATGTGTTATCTGAGATGGGTGATTGTAAAGAGTTGTTTATGACTCTTGATTGACACGAGGAGAGGGTTGTTCATAGCCCTTGGTTGACATGATGAGGTCTATATGTGAATATATATATGATCTTAGGTGTGGGTGTTGGACCCATATGTCTTGTATAGTCATTTAAGAATCATTTTTTTTGTTATGTCACGTGCATCCAGAGTCTTATTTATTTCACTATGTGCTAACTGTTATCTACTTATTGAGTTTGTTTAGACTCACGTGATACTATTTTGTCTTTAGATCACAGGTCAGGTGAAGAGCCTCAAGATAGAACCGGAGGAGGACCTAATCTTGGAATCATTTAGATTAGCATTTGTATTTTTAGTTATTTAGATTTCTTTTTATGCTAACGTAAGCAGACATTTAGTTTCAACCATGACAAACATTTTGTATGTAATTACTTTAAACTAGTTGTAATTTACGTAGACACTTATATGTGATCTTTTGAGTTACTTGTGGTGTAATGATGAGTTATGATGATTTTTCTTCTGAACAGATGTCTTTATAATATGGGCATGTGAGTGTGTAAATGTAGGGCTAAAGGTTTATATTTTGAAATAAAATTATAATATTCATTTATAACAGGTCTTTTATATCATACATCCTTTTAGGAGTGCAACTTGGGCTAGGTTGAGCCCGAACCCGACCCGCCAAACTCGATTTTGAATGGTGTTGAAACTTGCTTTTTCATAGCCTCAACCCGAAAAGTCAGAACTCAAGGAACCCGTTTGTATAATTTTATTGTTAATAAAGTATATTATTTTCATTTATATTATCTTTTATTTTTATTATTTACTTTTACAGTTATTAATTTTCTTCCTTTATCTTAGTTTTGATGTTAATTTTTTTCTAGAAATATTATTTATATTACTATTTTTAAAAAATATGTAGTTTGATTATATATTATTATGTTTACTTACATGATTTGTTATTATTATTTATTCAAATGAAATTCTAAACTTATCGCTTTTAAATACAATGTAAATTCATCAACCTAAATTTCAACCCGAAACTCAACCTAAACCCGATTTTCAAAAGTAGGGTTAGGACTTAGTTTTTACAAATAAAGTTAGGGTTAGAGTTGATATTTTATAAATAGGATTAGGGTTAAGGTTGATGTGAACCCAAGTTTTATGAGCTCGAGTTGCACCCCTGTATATGATAGATTGACAGAAAGACATGGAATGTGGTGAAAAGGGAAGAATTGTTGTCTTGTTAGAACTAGTTTGGTTGGCTTAAGGGAATAGTCCTTTAGTCACCTGTAACGATTTGTTCTTGCCTGGGATATTGTTCATGACAGATCCTCCAGTATCGTGTCTCTGGTTCCTTCCACTGGTGAAGTAAACCATGCTCTGCAAGTTAAAGCCATCAGATCAAGTGGGTTGTGCATCACAGTAATTAAAGAATCGTGATCTTGTGAAGCCGGTCGCAAACAGGCGCTGTTTGAAACCATGCTTGCAAGCCATTGGATTGGGAGGAGAGGATCAGAACCGTCGAGGGAGGGCCTGGCAACGCCTGCACGTCTGACGGGGGAATTTTGTAGGCAGGCCCCTCTGCTACTGGCATGGAAAAATTCACATCAAGCCCTCTCTCTCTCTCTCTCTCGTCCCCCCTCGCACTCGTGGCTTCATCGACCCTCCCATTCAGCGCCCCATCCTCTCCTCGCACCCTCCTGTTGACCCGTACTCATGTCTCCTTCAAAGGCAACACCTGCAGCGGCACCGGTCTCCAGCGGCAGGCCCTCGCACTCGCGACATCATCATCCCTCCCTTCAACATCCCTCTCTCATCGTCCCGCCCTCCTCGCCCCTCATCTCCACGACGTCCAAGCCAGCAGTGATGCATCTCGGCGGCACCAACGGCATCGGCCTAGCCTCCGTGCGTCCATGCCTCCTCCGATAGGTATTTTGGTTGAGCGGCTGGCACCAAAGGCTGCACCGGCAATGGCACCAGTCTCCAACAGAAGCAGCCTCTCCAGGCGGCAACGGCAGCGGCTCCGGCTCCAGCATCTCCTTTAAAGCCCCCTCCTCTCGACCCGCGCTCGCGTCTCCTTCAGACTAGCTTGGAAGAGAACGAAGCTGCAGCAAAGAAGTTTGATCAGACTGCAACCAAGAAGGGGTACAAGCCAAATTGCCAAGTCTTTCACCTCAAAGCATACCCTCCATTCTTAAGTGCCCTGGGGTGCCAATCTGCCTTAAGCATTTTTCTGCTATCTAATCTTGAAACACGATTCTGTGGATGAAACTTCTGTAGGCTATATTAATTTGTGCTCTAGTGGTAAGATTGGTCAATATTTGTTGATTGAAATTTAGGATGAGGGGGAAACCAACAATGTTCCCAAAAATGTGTAATGGATTTGGCCAACTTGGTTTGACAGGGAAGGTCTTTTTGTTAGCTTACCTAAATGCATGGTTTATCTTTTCCTTGTAATCTACTGTGATTCAAAAATTGATATGAAATATACACAACTTAAAAGCAATCCAATGGTAACAATTTCAGGGAATTCAGCAAGTCCCCTAGCAACATTCCGCCAGGCAAAGGCTAGTTTTTTTAGGCCCAGCCATTTTGCAACCACCATGTTCACCCCATCGCAGCCAATCAAAATTTGAAAGGTGAAGAAACAGAAAAGGAAAAATGTTAGCTTCTATCCAACTTAACAACACAGAACAATGCTAGAAGCAAAGAACTACACAAACTAGTTTTTTTGGTGTTGTTTGCCATCCATGAAACAGAATCAATGTCTTTTACCAAAAATATGATTGTTAGAAAGATATAGTGTCTATTATTTCAAATAGAAAGTAGGAAGGTTATAAAAATGTTGTTGAAAATTCAAAATATCAGGACCCTAAATTACATGAAATCAGTTCTACCTGACAAAAACAAGTCATAAATGAGCAGAACTTGCACATGCTTCTGAATGGCTAGTGTAAAGAACACACAATATCTTTCACTTGTCCAAGCTCATGTGCATGTTTCATATGTTTGAGCTTCAGCTATTTCTGATTTAGACTCCATGCCAGGAAACTGCCCAATATCATGCCCATTAATTGGTTGAAACTCATTATCTATGCCAACAGCAAATTCATCTGGCTGTAGTCCATCACTAAATGAGCTTTGCTATTTTGCTCGCAGAGTAACCATCATTTTTTTTCCCTTACAGTGTGGTTCATCTTATTGGTCAGTGGTTTGGCTCTCACCATAAGTCATCTATTTGAGATCATTATCCAGTTAATGCTGCAAGTTAATGCTATCTTGCATTATTTTCACACGACTGGACTGTATGTGATTTGGCTCGAAACTTCTCTTATCACATGTGTGTTTGCAGTTGGGCCTTACTTAATCAGTTCTTTTCATCTCCTAAATTCTAAAGCAAATGAAACAATGTCATTACTCCAAGACGGTGCTGTTGTTGACATATAGAGCCAATTTTTTTACTGTAGCTAAGTCGTGATGATGACTTGTTATCATAAACATTTCAAAGGTGCGAAATGTAAATATTTTCTTCTGCTTTCATTTTTTAAATCATCTGAAAATTTGACAGCACACAGGCTTCTGCATGTTTTAGACAAGCACGGCAGAGGTGAATAACTTTCCTACTGAATATGTGGCATACAGAAGAAAAACCCTATGATTGTTCCATCACATTGTTGGTTTTGTAATCTATTCTGGGTCGTCTACTCATCCTAGAAATACAAATGTCTTCTCCATTAGTGGTTTAGTGGCCTGCTTTAAGAACAAAATAATAATGATGTCACAAATGTTGCCATTCTTCTAAGAAAAGAATAGTTTTTTAATTGACTGATCCTTGAAATGTTGATGGTTTTATCTTGGTTGCTTGAGGGTCTTTCACATCGTCTCATATGGTGCAAAATGGAAGCTTTTGTGCTGGCATTTCTGATATCTAATGACTGAATTTTGGGCACTATGCAAAATCCTGCACACAAGAAAGAGATTCACTGTGATGAGAAGCAGAAAGTTATATTTGGCGGGAAAGACAAAGTTGACTTCTTACAGATTTCAAAATTGTTATCATTACATTTTGTCAAGACATTGTGGAAATGAATCTCTCTTAGTTGTCTTCATGTGAATGTTCAGGGAAGAGATGAGATCAATGTTTTTGTTCCTCCCTTTTGCTTTTATGTTCCATGATCTTTTCCAATTAAGACTAGGTGGGTTAGTTGTAAGGGCCTCATTTGTCATTGTGCAACGTACTCTAAGATTTGCAGCATTGTCCAGGATGGAAGTTTGGAAGTATTGTCCAAGTTGTAGTACAAAGTGCTTTGTAAATTATCAATCGTGGAAGTTATAGAATCGATTTTAGTTTGTAATAGATTTCCACAATGTAAAATTAGATTTGTTTTTGTTTGTATTCAAGAATGTGACTTTAGTTTGTAAAGTGACTCTTGGATTTTCTTCATGTATGTCATTTTAATGAAGTCTGTAAGAAGTGGAGTTATTTACTTGGAAATTACATTTGTTTTTGTTTGTATTCAAGAATGTGAATTCATGTCAAAAAAAAAAGAATGTGAATTGAAAGCGACTCTAGGATTTATCCATATATGTGGTTAAGAAATGCGGAAAATAAAATATATGGCATGTGTAAAAATGCAAAAAATTCCAAAAAAATCATTCCTGCAAATTAAATTTGCATATCCATAACCTCCAGAAATGCAGAAAATACGTTCCACAACATGTTTAAATTTGCAAAAAATTCCTAAAAATATGAAAAATGTGGAAAACCTGTTGTAATATATTATTCATGCATAAAATCATTCTTGCGAATTAAATTTGCATATCCATAACCTCCATAAATGCAGAAAATACGTTTCACACCATATTTAAATTTGCCAAAAATCCCTAAACATGCGGAAAATGTGGAAAACCTATTGTAATATATTATTCATGCATAAAATCATTCCTGCGAATTAAATTTGCATATCCATAACCTCCAGAAATGCAGAAAATACGTTCCACACCATGTTTAAATTTGTTAAAAATTGCTTAAAATGCGAAAAATGTGAAAAACCTGTTGTAATATATTATTTATGCATAAAATCATTCCTGCGAATTAAATTTGCATATCCATAACCTTCAAAAATGCAGAAATTACGTTCCACACCATGTTTAAATTTGCAAAAAATTCCTAAAAATGCAGAAAATGTGAAAAATCTGTTGTAATATATTATTATTCATGCATAAAATTATTCCCGTGAATTAAATTTGTATATCCATAACCTCCAGAAATGTAGAAAATACGTTCCACACTATGTTTAAATTTGTTAAAAATCCCTAAAATGCGAAAAATGTGGAAAACCTATTGTAATATATTATTCATGCATAAAATCATTTCTGCGAATTAAATTTGCATATCCATAACCTCCAAAAATGTAGAAAATACGTTGCACACCATGTTTAAATTTGCAAAAAATACTAAAATGCGGAAAATGTGGAAAACCTATTTAATATAGTATTCATGCATAAAATCATTTCTGCGAATTAAATTTGCATATCCATAACCTCAGAAATGCAGAAAATACGTTCCACACCATGTTTAAATTTGTGAAAAATGCCTGAAAATGCAGAAAATGTGAAAAACTTGTTGTAATATATTATTCATGCATAAAATCATTCCCGCGAATTAAATTTGCATTTCCATAACCTCTAGAAATGTAGAAAATATGTTCCACACCATGTTTAAATTTGCAAAAAACCCTAAAAATGCAGAAAATGTGGAAAACCTGTTGCAGTCTATCATTCTTGCATAAAATCATTCTTGTGAATTAAATTTTCATATCCATAACCTCCAGAAATGCAGAAAATACGTTCTACATCATATTTAAATTTGAAAAAAATCCACACTTCATACAATTTTAGTCTCCAAACATAGTTACTACAAGTCAGACAATTTCGCTTTCACACTAAAAACATGTATTCTAAACATTCAGAAAATCTAACACATCATAACGAGCAAAACAGCACCAACTAGACTAATTAAAATTCCAAAGGCTATCTTCATCTTCAACAGCTCCAACTCTCTCCTCTCTAGTGCGCATTTTAAATCTATGTCCCTCTTCACTGCTGCATCCCTTACTTGTTGTATTTCACCTTTCAATTCTTGTACTGCAGACTTATGCATTGCTTCATTTTATTTGTTTCCGCTGTGTGCATCTCCCTTAGATCTGATACAGAACATAAGACTTCTCCCATATCTGCCACCAATTGCTCATAGTCGTAAAGGACAAGTTCGCCTTCAAAGTGCAGCTTGCTTCCGCTTTCATACTGTGATGAATTTGGACTCTTTAAAGCAAAAGTAGATGACTCGTCCACCCATCTGAAATATTGAAATATTTGCAGCACTTCAAAGGATCCTGTAAAAAATAACATATGATCGAAACTGTAATTTCAAAAACTTTAAAAGGTCATAAACTTTAACAAGTATATTATCATTAAGAAGAATACATACTCTATAATATGGACATCGCAGAAAATGCCGGCCAGGGTTCTTTTTTGTATGTGATGTCAATATAACAGCTACAGAACCACAATAACAGTTATATGTCATCTCACTTATGCACACCTGTGCAACAGAAGAAAACAATAATGGTAATTAGATCAGAGTGACTTATTTGTACGTTTTTGTACAATAATTGAGGAAATTCTCTTCATATAAGCATAAAAGTAGAAAACATTTTCATGTTGGGAAGATTAGTTGATATGAATACCTTGCAATCCTCAGTCTCGCCCCATGTAAATGCATGCATCATTAATAGATTCAGATCGAAATGATGTAGTTGGAACATTGAATGCAGGACAATTACGTTTATCATGACCAACAACAAGTTGATTACATCCACTACATCGTTTTAATCCACCACGTATCTGTTCAATTGCTCCCTTAAAGCGCTTCGATGTTCTTTCCTTTCTTAGTGAGATATGTGGTTTGTCAATGCTAAAGGCTTGAGAACTTTGTGAAGGCAATACACCACTCGTGATTCCTAGTGCTTCAATGTCCGTGGACTTTCAACCAGTAAAATTTAGGTTGAAATTGTTACTTGCAACTACAACAGTCGGCCCTCTACCGATATCTACTTCATCCAATCTATTTGCCTCCACAGGTCGTGGCTGCTTCGGTATTGCATCAAGTTCAGCAAGCATGGTTTTTTATAAAACTATTAACTTTGGTATATTTAAGTCTATAAATTAAGTTTTATTAATTTTGAAGATATATATTTATTTTGAATTTTTAAATTTAAATTGTTGAAACGCTAATAAAATACTCCTATGTTTAAAAATTCAAAATAAATATATATCTCTAAAATAATAATAAGATTTAATTTATAGATTAAACATATTTAGATTGATAGTTTTATCAAATATAAAAATATAAACGTTTTTTACGTGAATGGAAATACCACAATCAAGAATTTTGTTATGAAGGCTTTACGAGAATATTGGCTTTATGTATTTGCCTTCGAGTAGTTGGCAAATGGTGTTGGAAAGTCATAAAGATGAAGTGGTAGTTGGCTTCTAGTAGTTGGCTTTAGAAAGTCATAAAGATGAAGTGGTAGCATATTTTGACATTTTCTTAGTTCAACTAATTTGGAACTGAAATTAAAAGTGATCAAGGTAAAATAGGGTAGGATAGATGCTTTTCAAATTAAAGTAAAGGTATGGTCAACCCTTACTTAGACTTATCAAATCCAAGTTGCACCCCTAATTATATTATCATAAATAAGCCATGACCTAGGCTTAAAAACCTAATTTTTATGTTCTAATTTTTATAAACTTGTTAATGTATGTGTAATTAATATATAAACTAAGCTCTTTATCAAAATATATAAACTAAGTTTTACCATTTTTAGAGATGTGTAGATATTTTTTGAATTTTAAACACAAAAGTAATTACTTAAATATTGTTGTGCTTGAAAGTTAAAAAAATCTTCATACATCTTCAAAAATAATAAAAATTGGTATATAGACTAAAAACACCCAAATTAATGAATTTATAAAAAAAATGATGTGTATACCCTAGGCCAAGAAATGGATTACTTAGCCAGGTTAATTAACATGATCATATCTCATTATCTACATAAGCTTGTGATTATTAATGTTTGACGTAAAGTATAATCAGGTTCCTTTGTTAATCAAGTCAAATAGAGTGTAGTAATAAAGGAAGCTTTCACTTATATCTTCTGTATCCTTTTTTCCTCTAGTTTTTTTTTATTTTAATTGTGTGTGAGTCGGTGATGGCAGTATAATCATGTTTTCCACCAATAGTATTATAGTTTTAGGGTGTATTTATTTAGAATAGAATCGAAATGGATAAATTTGATGCAAAAGGAATGCAAAGTCAACACCCAATTGCTATACTTGTTTCAATTTTTACCCTCACATTTTAGTTAATTTATTCTATTTTTAAATTATTTATTCGTATCTTTCTATATAATTATAGTATATTTGTTGTTTTCACTTTATCCTGTCATGTTCATTTCATTGATTATTTCTCATTCACATTCTTCTCATCCCAAATAAATCATTTGTTTTTTATTACAAATAAACCGTTAGTTTTAATCTTGAAAGAAATGAAAGAAACTAATCTTACTAGAGCTTGACAATGCTCAAAAAGCAACATGTTAGCATTAGTTAGATCTTAGAAGAATAGAGATGTTGATTTATGAGTGATTGAAAAATTATTTTTTAGTTTGTTAAAAAGTTTGTATATGTATTTGAGCTAAACTAAATCTTCAACATTATAGAATTTGATATTTTAAAATTCTCTTATTATTATTATTTTTTTAAAAAAAAAAAAAACACAGATGCATGTGCCCGGCAAAAGATGCAAATTTGAGGATACCGAGAACCATGCTCAGTGCAAGTTGCAAATTTGAGGAATCGAGAAGAAGTGCAAACTTTAGGGTACTAGGTGCAAGTGTCTCGTTGTGCAAACAACCCTAGAATGGACAGATGAAGTGATGAACATCAATATTATAATAATTCTGCCCATAAACGAAAAATGGTAATTATTCATAAAATCAAGATATCGAGAAAGCTCTCAAAAAAAAAAAAGATATCGAGATATGTATACATTAAAAAAATGGCAGAGTCCAAAAGCTATGAAAGGTGTAAATCCAAAATTTCCCCCACAAATGGTATTAGATAATTTTTAAAAATGTAACAATTGCGGTCATACTGTGCAAGTATTGCGTATGTTTGTCGCAGCTGCGGTCAGCGCGCAATGTGAGTGAAACTGTCACACAAGTATATCGATGGTATATATTTTTTTAAAAAAATTATATAATTTAAAACATTATATACGTTTATTTTATCTAGATAAGTCTAAAAAATTTCCTTTACGTCCATAAAAGTATTGCATATTACTTTTTATGTACTAAATATATAATTTTACAATTTTTCTTATTTAAGATAATTTTGATATCTGTACCCAAGGATTTTTAAAATAAAACTAAAATAATAATTTTTCATGTGGTTCCTGTTGACTTCGATGGAAACTAGTTCCCAGTATTTGATAATTATGAAAAGTTGTCTGATCAAAATTTTTATTTTCCACAATTCTTTTATTTTTCAATTATTTCTTCATATTTTTTTCTAGTCGTTTCTCTACAACTACTCATATAATTGCACTATCCATTTTAATACTCCTCATTATTACCACACCATATATGATATCACTTCTCTCCTTTCAAAAGTTTATCACATGACAAATATACTCATAGCCTCTAAAGTTAGCAAACCAAGACTAATGCCGTCTCAATGCCCGACCTAAGATTACATAAAGACTTTGATTTTAAAATCTTGTATATTTTTATTAGATACACAGTACTAAATGACCTATAGAATTATACTTTGATTTAATCGTCAAGAGATATATGTCCAAATGAAGAGGTTTCAAAAATTCAGTTGTTAAAGAAGCATTTCATTCAATTAAGATCCCCATGACTGTGTGAGTGTATATATATAGGAAAATGTTTTAGTACATGTGGTTGCACCGTGCAGTCCATGCACTGTGGGCCCCACTTGATCATGAATGAAAAATCCACCTCACCCATTGTATTTAGAATTATTCACCTTATTAGCATACAAATTTTTATCCAAATCCAACATATGTATAGTCCCCATATTAAATTAATGCAAAATCAATGTAATAAAATAGTTTAACATAAATATTAGTTTTAAAGTAGTATTTCAACATCTAAACCATCTAAAGTATGATTTTTATATGAATAAATAATTGTATAAAGTTTCATTACAATATAACATATGTGGGGACCATTTTACAGAGTACTGCACCGTAATATGGTGCAATTCGTCTGCGTATGATCGGAACTCATATATATATAAGAAAATATTCTAGTGTATGCGACTACACCATGCAGTCCATGCGCTGTGGGCCCCATATAATCGTGAATGGAAAATCTACCCCGCTCATTTTTTTTTTTAAATTATTCACTTTGTTAGCGTACCAAGTTTCATCTAAATCCAACATGTGTATAATCCTATCTTAAAATGGCACAAAATTAATGTAATAAAATAGTTTAATATAAATATCAAGTTTAAAGTGATATTTTCAACAACTTAACTGTCTAAAATATAATTTTTATATTGATAAATGATTATATCGGGTTCTGTTATAATCTAATATGTGTGGGGCCCATTTTACAGCGAATTGCACAGTATTACAGTGCAGTCCGTGTGCTCATGAATGAGCTTTATATATATGTGGAAAATATTTCAGTGCATGTGACTACACTGGGCCGTCCATGCACCGTGAGCCCCTCATGATATGAATGGAAAATCCACCCGGCCCAATGTACTTAGAATTCGAATGCTCAGTCGCTCTGCCCCGCATGTTCAAGGCCGCAGCCTTGGTTGTGCATCACCTCACCTGGCCCCAAATATCATGCCTCATGTCGTCTCCGGCGCCGGGCTTCTCGTTAGGAGACGGTGGCGCTGGAAGCATCAACCGAATCAAATTAATTGACCCATGGTATGCTACTTAATTAGCTTCCACTTACAGGCCTATCTTGTTGCCAAATGATTATTTCATACCGGTCTGAAATAGTGTAATTTCATATTTATTTAAAAAACATATTTTTTATTTTTTCAAATTTTTTAACCTATAAACTAAGTTTTATCTTTTTTGAGATATATATTTGTTTTAAAATTTTTAAACATAAGACTATTTTAGTCGTGTCACAACAATTTAAAATGACTAAAATACCCCAATATTCAAAATTAATAAAACTTGTTTATAAATTAATTATACCTAGATTAACAAATTTAAAAAACAGACTTGTTTCTATGTAATCGGTTATATAAAAGCAGTTCCATATGAACCTCTCAAAATTTAAAATTTTGATATTTGATGAAAAATTCAATCTATTCATCATATTTAACATCATTTGTTTAATTAAGAAACAAAGTTTCATTCAAATCTAATATTTGCATAGATCAAATGTGCTCAAAAATAAATACATTTATGTGTAAATTAGAAAAAATATTTAAATTCATTTAAATATGTATGGAAATGTAGTAATATTTTATAAAATCATTTATCTATATAGTAACGATATTTTACATAGTTTAAATGTTGAAAATACTACTTAAAAGTTTATATTTAACATTAAATCATTTTATTGTATTGACTTTACATGTTTGTAGATGGGGTCCATATATAATAATATTAAATAAACAAAAGGATTTTCATGATAATATAAGTGATGCTAAACACAATAGATGAAGTGGATTTTTTTCAAACTTCTAGATGTTGAAAATGAATGGGATTGCATTGAAAGAGGATTTAGTAGAATCATTTCCATTTTAAAAATAAAAATATATTTTTGGACCAATCTGAAATGATCAGGCCTCCCTTATTTGCGTATATGGGCCTTGATCATTTGTGGCATAGTGCCAATGCAGCATTTGGCTTGGGACACTAGCATTGTGATGCAACAGTGATCCCTCAGGTGCAGTTGCCCTTTGTCCAAGCATTGAATCCTAGAAGTCTAAAATGTAGGCATCATCAAAAAAAAGATAAACTCTTGTTTATTTTTATAAAATTTTCAGGCCTCTCTTGTTTGCATATATGGGCCTTGATCATTTGTGGCATAGTGCAAATGCCAGCATTTACCTTAGGACAATAAACTCTTGTTTATTTTTATAAAATTTTCAGTTAATATGCGGACCTACCTATACCTTAACACATGAAAAATGCATTTTCCTCATTTTCAAAAGATACAATATACTAGGGGTGCAACTTGGTCCGGATAGGTCCGGGCAGGGGTCGACCCTACCCTTACCCTATTTTTAAAAACTCTTACCCTACCCTATTTGAGGTCGGTTCGGTTTTTGGCATACCCTACCCTATTTTTTCGAGTGCGGGTCGGTCCGGTTCCGGTTCCAAATCGGTTCCACTAAAATAATGTTAGCATGCTGTCAAAGATAACTGTTGGTGAAGCTAGAATTTAGATAATTAAAAAAATTATAAATAGAAATGAACAAACTGTCAAATTAGTTCTAAACAGTTGCAACATATACATAATGTTCGTATCTTCTACTACCAAGCAAGATTATAAGACCATCATATAATACAACGAGACAACAAATCAAACCTCGAAAGGGTGTAACCGCCACTGCTGGATCCCTGTCGGCCTCCTCTCCCTCTCGCAAGTCGCACCTCATCTTCTACATCTCCCTCGTGTAGACGCTCTGCTGCATCAACCGCTTCAAGTAACAGCGGCTGTGCCACAAGCTCATGCTGGGCCTCACCACAGAGCACCTTAAGCAGCTGAGGATGAGGAGCGGCGTCGGGAACAGAGATTGAGATCGATCGAGAGAGAGAGAGGAACAGAGAGATCGAGATCGATAGAGAGAGAAACAGAGAGATCGAGATCGAGGGAGAGAGAGAGAGAGAGGAATAGAGAGATCAAGATTGAGAGATTGAGAGAGAGAGAGAGAGAGAGAGCTTGGAATGGCACTACCGGAAGGGAGACAGGAGACGGGAGCCGGAAGCCAGAAGCCGGAAGTGACGATGCCGAAAATGGGGGAGGGAGGGAGAGAGAGAGAGAGAGAGAGAGAGAGAGAGAGAGAGAGAGAGAGAGAAGGGAG
>JAXCLR010000050.1:24633617-24648105 GCA_035584095.1 Annona squamosa | reverse complement strand
AACCGACCCTACCCTAATTGGAACGGGTATTTTTCAAAGGGAACCGAACCGACCCTATGGGTAGGTTTCTCGGAACCGAACCGAACCGAATTAGGGTACCCGCGGGTACCCGCACCGAGTTGCACCCCTACAATATACCACTAGAGCTGCCACTCTAGCCATATGGTTGGCATGAGTTTGAATGGCAGTTGAGGCATTTGAGCTGTGTCTCCCTATTTCTTTAGTGGTATTATATTTCTAAGTTTTATTAGATATAGTTGTTCTCTAGATTTGTAAGAATATCTCAAAACTTCAATGTAATAAATATTGAAATAGATATCGATGAGTAAAGAAGAGGTGTAAATAAGGTCGATCTCAACCCAAACCTAATTAACCCAACCCGATTTATAATAGGATAAGGTTAAGCATTTTGGAAAAAATAAGTTATATAACCCGAATTGAACTAACCCAATTTCAAAAGTAGGCTGGTTTGGGTTACATGATTGTCAAGTCAACCCAACCCGACCCAATTTCATATATTATTATAAAATATAATAGATTATTAAAAATACTCAACATAATAAAATAATTCAATACTAAAATAGAAAGTGGGTTTAATATATACATGTAAAATCAACATAATAAAATAGTTTAATACTAAAATATCAACTTTAAAGTAGCTTTTTCAATAACTAAACTATTTAAAATCAATAAAATGTGGATAAATGATTTTATAAAGTATTATTACATTCTAATATATATAAGTGAATCAATCTAAATATTTTTCATAATTTACACATTAATATACATATTTTTAAGCAAATGTGGTTATGCACATACTTTATTTGAATGAAACTTTGTCTCCTGGCAAACAAATTGTATTAAATACAATAAATGGATTGAATTTTTATCAAAGATCAATATCTTGAAATTTAATAGGGTTATATGGGATTGCTTTTATGTAGTCAGGTTACATAGAAGTGGAGCCTAGAAAGAGAACCTTTCGTATGCATTTGCTCGCACCATAATTAATGGTATATTTTGCCCAAAATGAGTTCCACATGTATTAAATATATTGACACTTCATATAATCATTTATCTATATATAAATTTTATAGTAAATGATTTACATGTTGAAAAAATAACTTTAAAGTTGTTATTTTAGTCAAACTATTTTATTAAATTGAATTTGTACCATGTTGATATGAGGTTTATACATATATCCAATTGGAATCAAAATTAGTATGTTGATAGAATACATAATTTTAAACATAATAAGTGGAGTAGATTATAATTTTATAATCAAATAAGGCCTATTTTGAGATAACTGTACTACAATTTTGGTACAGTAAAGCTGTACCTAAATATTTCTCATGCTGGCGAGTGAATGTCCTTGACAAGGACAACTTGTTGTACAATTTCATCATCATCAAAGGTGCGTAAGTGTGGATGAAGCACACCTCTTCCTTATACCATGTCAAGTTCCTTTCATGGGCAATGGAGGGTGCGTGGTGAAGATGATGTAATAGCCGTAAATATCTAATAATATAATATAATATAATTTATGAACATTAATGACGAGCGTTGGTGAGCAGCAATGCGCTTTAAAAAGTGCAGAAGTTCTGCACAACGAGAACACACACAGCGAGATAAAAACAGAACCTGTCGAGTTATGATTTGGAAGAAAACTTATGTAATTCTCAAATCTGTTCCAATAAATCCCTCTGTGGGTACGCCAATTAGCCAAGTGGAAATTTTCATGCTGTATTGTTGAAAATTCAATAAGAATTTTAAGTTTTTATAATTCATCCATTTTTTTAAACTCTCTAGATTTGCTAGATTTATAAAAAGAAAAGTATTTAATAAATCTATATTAAATAAGAAACCCATATATATGCTCATAAGAAAATTCCGGGTTCATCTGGCTAGTTTTCGCAACTGCCGAATGTTGATAAAGATTGGTGAAAATGAAGCAGAGAGAGAAGGAAGAAGAAGAACGGTAACAATTTTGACTTTTAGAGTAAATTTTACAAAAAACCCATGAATTTATGATTTTGCAAAAAGGTACCTATTTTGAAGAAATTGTAGAAAAATTCAAATCTTGCTAGAAAATTTGCAGGAGATATTTTTAAAAAGATTATTACAAAATAGCCTCTTGACTTGTGAAGGAATTTCATAAGAAAGTTTTTTACAAATTACAAAAAAGCCCCTTTTGAATGAAATAGTTTGTAGAAATAGGAATTCACAAAATAAATAAATATAATATGATTTTGAGCAAATAAAATTATGAGATATTTTGGAGATGTGATAAATGAAAATTTAAACAATATTTATAAAAAATAATGATAAGGTGAAATAATGAACATGTTGTAATGAAATTAGGAAGAGAGATTGAGGCTACTTCAAGATATTGAAAAATGAGTTTAAAGCCTTCTTAGAGGTGAGTAAATTTTTACTAAATCGTAACTTTAAAAAAATCTTGTGTTGAATATTATGATTCACTATGAAGTATAATTATTCACTAAGTTTGGAATTTTCTTTTAAGTTGGTTTATTTAAGCATGAGCATGATTATTTTAAAGTATTCTTAATCATGTTAAGCAATGAATTTAAGTGGTGCATTAATTATAATGAATGAGCATAGTACATATTTGGGCTTGCTGCCAAGCAATAAAGTAGTATACCTGGGTAGCAACTTCAAGACTACAAAAGATGATGAATTAGCTCATGAATCTATAGCACGGCTGCAAACGATCACAAGCATATGGCAATGCCCACAGTGTGAATGCATGAATGAGAGTAGATATACCCTTGCATAAGCATAAAAGTGTTCAACTTTTATTGATTAGAATTTGTTGTGCACAAAAGACAGCATAAATGTTATTTACTTTAAAAAATGAATTTGAATTAAAAAAAAGAAACTATTTACTTACTGAGCTTCCGGCTCACATAGTTTTGTTTTCAGTGGAAAAACATAAATATAATGCTAAATTAGAGCCACCATCAACATGAAAAAAAGGTAAAACTAGCATAGCAAAAGCCAAAGAAGTTTAGAGTTATTAAAGTTTTTATATAATGCTTACTTATATTGATAATGGACCTCAAATATGTACAATAACTCTATAAGGAGTAGACTTGAGATGTATTAATTAAGAATTTTTTGGTTTTGCATCTTGATATTTATTTTTATCTTGAGAAATTTTATTCATCATGTTATTCTCAGTTTTGACACAGTATGTCATGTTTATGATACCCCATGGTGGTGTTACAGACGACGACCGAGTTCGTACCGGCTCCAGCTATGACGTACACCAAAGAGGATGTGAAGTGTGAACGTGCACAATGAAGGATTGACGGGCATGTACAAGGCTTTGGCGGCCCAACTGGAGCAGAATCCTGATGTCCATGCTTGAAAGCAATTTACTAAGATGGATGCTTGGGTGTTCCTGTACACTAGTTTGCTGGCTACTGTTTGTTTGGATTATATATAGAGTGTGTTTTTACGTTTTATGACTCATGTATTTCTTTTGCATGTTTATGAATCCATGGTTTGCTTGGTCTGAATATGAATATTGAATGAAAATAATACTTAAAGAAGTAAACATCTTTGTCTTATGCTACACTTCTACATAACCAGGTAACATAGAAACAATTCATATAACTCTCTCAAATTTTAAGATTTTAATGCTTGATGAAAATTTTAATTTATTCATTGTATTTTGAATTAGTTATTTAGTTATGAGACCAAGTTTCATTCAAATCCAATTTATGCATGAGCCACATTTATTCAAAAAATAAGTACATTCATGTGTAAATTATGAAAAATTCTTAGATCTATCACACTTTTATTAAAATATAATAATACTTTATAGAATTATTTATCTATATAATAGTGATATTTAAGATGGTTTAAATGTTGAAAAAACTACTCTAAAATTATTATTTTAGTATTAAACTATTTTATTACGTTGATTTTACATGTTTATAGATAGGACCATGTATAGTGAAATGTAAAAAATAAAAGAATTTTCAAGATACTATAAATGATTCTAAATAGAATAAGTTGGGCAGATTTTTTATCAACTATCAAGATTTTTAAAATAGTGGGAGTTACATAGAAAAGAGGTTTCATAGAAGTGAGACTAAGATAGGCCTGATCTAGTGCACCGTGTGAACTTAAGTTGTGTAGACCTATTTTTTATTTTTTTTATAAAAATATATGTGCCTAAGCATCATGATTTCATATGGATAATTTTATAGCTTTTTGGTTTTATTTAATATTTATTATTGAATTTCAAAAACATCTTCTCCTTCCCTAAATTTCGAACTAGGAATCTCCTCAAGTTGTAATTGTGCAATCAAGATCCTTAAGTCATAATTTAATGTATATGCAATTAGTCACATTTGATCAAGGCCCTGTATATATAAGTAAAGTGATTTTTTTTATTCTATTCCTCACTTTCGATGATTAGACACTTAATAAATGGTATTCCAAGATGGAATAATAAGGTCATTCTATCCATTGTCTCCATCCAACATCTGAACCCTGAAATTCTCACTTTCACTACTTTAGACATACCTACATCAGCTGCTTCGATGCTTGGATATCCAATCAATGACTATCTCAACTTACGGCTTATTTGAGGCTATTTTTCAGAGGCAGAAAGTGGAAGTGCGTTATCGACTTTTTGATAGTTTTTAGCCTAACTTCTAATTTTTGCTAAAAAATTTTCAGTGGGATGCATAACTAGGTAAAGATAAGGACGTAATATAAAAGCTTGAAATCCATTTTTCAAAAGATGCAAACCCGTATGGTATTCATACTACCTAGCCAAACAGACCCTTAGTAAAACTTTTCTCATTTTTTAAATATCAAAATGTTTAGTTCGGGCTCCACCAAGCTTATTTTTGTAAATTTTCAATCATCTCGCTTCAAATGAGGTTTTATATATTTCAAGTAAAAATTATTATTAATATATATGTACATATCAAACTTAAATATGAAGTTTTAACATATTTATACGGGGTAGAATGACTTTAGTATTCATAATGAAAATTATTTTATTTCCTCACTAAACATGATATAATAAATGTGTTTGGTGGTGTAGATTATTCCGTATATAAAGTAAGATTGGCGTTGCACAAACCAGGCATTTCCACGTTTCAGGAAGGGGAGAATTTTTTCACTACCCGAGAAGGCTATATAACCTGTCGCATGTAGTGACCAAAATTGAAGTGCAAGTGTCACGATTCAAACCCTCAACTCCAAGCGATCTGGCAGCCCGTGCATTGTTGGCTTCCTCCTAAGTATAAAAGCATGCCACGTTATGCAACTCCATCCCCACAGGCGTCCATCTCTCATTAGGCCACAAATCGTCCAACTAACGCAATCATTAATTTACACAGCTGTCCTCATACCCATGCGTTTGGCATTTGCAACCATCGGACTGGGCGGGCAACTCGTCGACCGTCGGATCAATGTGGGGAAATCAGGCAAGCGTGCAGAAATGCACCCCCAAAAAGAAAAGCTCAACATTGGAACTACATTCCTGCAACCTAGTGCATGTCATCCTCCTCTTTTTTCTCCCTTTCTTCCTGCAAGGCCGCCCACTTATCTCTCCCCAAATCAGGCGTCGCTGAAGCAATAGCAAACCCGACAACCTGACAAAGAAAATCCACCATCTTCGGTCGATAATCACAGCAAATCTAGGGCAATCGGGGGTCGATCTTGTCACCATCTTCACCGGTTCGGCCAACTCCTCCACGGAAGCTGCTTGTCACCACTGTCATTGTCAACAAGAGCCTTGTCATCATCACAGGCCTGGTCTTTCGCATCCCATGAGAGCTCGTCGGATTTGCTACCAAGCCTTAGTCATCTCCAAGGAACCTGCATCACTCTAGAGGGGTTTTTTTTTTTTTTTGATAGAAGGATGTTTTGGATGCATAAAAATCTCAAAATTGAGAAGAAAATTTATTTCTGCTAGTGTGTCTTGTATTCCGGCTATTTAGTTGTGGAGTTTGAAATTGCATATTGGTTTTGTCATAAAAGCCCATAGGAGTTGTATTTTTAGGCGTATTAGTTAATGATTCGGTGAAATCTTGAGATGTTCCCTTGGAGTGGGAGAGAAAGGATTATCAGAATGTTCTTCTTAGAAGTGTGTGTATGGCAACCAGAAAATATATGTGAGATATTCCTGTGTGTATCATTATAACTATTTATCATATTGAATCATTGTCTTTTTTCTGTAGTTTTTTCCTTCTTAGTTTGAAAGTTTTCTACGTAAATCTTGATATTTTCTTATGTTTGATCCTGCTATTATTTCTTTGATTCTATTTTATTTACTATGTGTGCTTCTGTTATGATTTGTATCAACTCGAATTATGTTCCTAACAAGTGGTATCAGCGCCAATGTTGATTTGTGATTTGATACTTGTTGGATTAATGGTTTTCTTAGCAAGTAAGATCGTGTTAGTATTTTTTAAAGGCATAAGATTTCATAGGTTTGGATAGCCGGATTATGGAGAGGATGGCAGATCTTGGCAGCCGTGATGCGGATGTCCAGCTGGGACGAGCAAATTGAGTCAAGGGACGACCAGATTTGGGCAGTATGGATCTCCAGTGAGCACATTCGGCTATAGAGCTCTAGCCATGGTAAATGATTCTTTTTTGGTTCGTTTGTATATGCGGTCATTATTTTTTACAAAAAAGATGCAGCAGCATCTTGAAAATTTTGGAGGCTAGATGGAGGTGCCAACAAATCTGGAATGGCAGGGACGAGCGGCATATAGGTTTTAGCCAGAGATGAGATCCATGTGCGGTAGCGGTGAAGAAATCATCGGACAGAAAAATTGAAGGTGGCCAGACGGCATGGGTGACGGCGCGGGAAGAGAGAAGCTTGTACGGTCGCGTTTACCACGAGAGAAGATTTGTGCGGCTAGGTTTTCCTCAGGGAAGATGGAAGGCATCTGATCATTTCTGGTTTGGGAGGAAAAAGAATTGTACAGGATTTGGTACATGGTGGAGCAATATTGAAGTGAGGTGTACATGCGGCTTGAATTGAATGATACTGGACTTAGATTCTGGTGATCTAGGTATGGACTCCTATGTTTTTGGATACTCTGAACGCAATGGCGAGGTCAATTTGTGCCGATTTTTGCTTCAAATTATGTGGATCTGATGGATGTGCAAATTAATAGTGTTCGATCATTTGGTTGATGTTGTAAGGAGATAGTTTAGATCAAGGTGATGCAGATGGATGTCACGGATCTATGGATGTTCTGTATTGTTCTAATAGTCTATGGGTGTGTTTGGTTGGAAGTAAAACTTTTGATGAAAAGTTTTTGGAGTAGAAGTTGTCAAATCAACAGAAAGTGATGTGATATAATGGGAGTAATGATGAGGAGTAAAGAGAATAAAGTTAAAATAGATAGGTTAATTGTATGGGTAGTTGTGTAGAAATGATTGACAAGTAGGGTAGTTTGTATAAAAAAATGTGAAAAAATAATTAAAAAATAGAATAATTATAGATAGTGAAAAGTTTTAGATTGAAAAGTTTTAGTTGACACTTTTTTGCCCAAAACAAACACACCCTATGTTGTGCTAATGCTAAAGATGCTCGAAGAGCACATGAAGATAAACTCAGTTTTCTTGAGTTCCATATTGGACGATAACTATTAGATCATAAAAATATATTAACGTTGGATTGTGAAGAGTTAAGGAGTCCTATGAATGCAATGATGTTGGAAAATGAATCATGTTTTTTGTTGCTAATGCATGATCGAATGCAAGTTAAATTTCCTAGTACTTGTATGCAAAATTCCATCTAAGGTGGAGATTTGTTAGGTATGTTTTGTATTCTACATATTTTAATTTTGTGAGCTTGGAATTGTATATTAGTATCACGTCAGAGCCTATAGGAGTTTTATTTATATGCATATTAGTTAAGGATTCAGTGGAATCTTGAGGTATTCCATTAGAGTGTGAAAGAGAGGGTCATCAAAGTGTGTTCTTGTTTGAAATGTGCGTGAGGCGTTCAGAGAATATATATGAGGTATTCTTATTTCCATCTTTGTAACCTATTTATCATAGTGGATCGTTATCTCTCTCCCATAATTTTTTCTTTTTTGTTTGAAGGATTTTCCTCATAAATCTTAATGTCTTCTTACATTTGATCTTATTGTTATTTCTTTGATCTTATTTTATTTATTATGTGTACTTTTATTATAATATGAATCAACCCGGATCACATTTCTTAACCATTTTGTTAACTCAAAGAGATTCTAAGGATCAATTTCTATAATTTGATTTTAGCAAAAACTACATATCATAAACATTCAAGATTAAAATGGGTGATTTGAGACTCATTTTTAAAACTCTTATTTAAGTTACTACAAGGATGCCACTGGGCATTTGCCTGCATGGTAATCTGGACAACCGTTTGATGACCACCTAGGTTCAAGTCTCTTGTATGGGTGGAATTTATCTCCTGTAATTATATGATAAGAGTTTTGCCTCCTGCAAGTTTAAGGAGCTTGTTTTCTTTAGAATGAATGTGCTAAATTGTAACACATCCATCATTGTACAATACAAATAAAAAAAAATTATGTCATTGATTTAATAATTGGTACCTCCCTTCTTTAGTTCAAGTAATCAACTGAAATTTTTACTTCCACTGCAAATAAGTTGCCAATCAAGCAGTTTGCAAATGGCAAATGCATGGATATTTTAAGGAAGGCAAACACACAGAACCTGACTTCAAATTTCTTTACTTCAAATTTATAAGAAGCTTCTTACATATCTCATTACAATGGCTTTTAGTAATTGACTCTAATCTTAAATTTTGAGTTGCAAAGTATTATGTGCATATGTATAATCTCAACTTTGAGTGAAAAGAAGAATGTTCTTTTGTTTGTATATATTTTACATCATATCTTAATTCATATTACAATCTAGCACTAAGAGAATTCTTACAAATTTTTTAAAGGGAGACAACTACAAGTTCTAAAATATCAACAAAGAATATTACAAGTCCCTAGATATAATAAGGAGACAACACAGCCCCTACAATTAAATAAGGGGATATAACCCCTACTGGATTCGAATCCAAGATCACACTTAAGGAGACAAAGCTCCCTGCCAGCTATGCTAGTCGCCTCCTTATAATATAATTAAAAAAAATTTTGAGTTGTTACTCAAAACTTACATACAATATTACAAGGACTCATATCTATAATTGATCTAGTCTCTATCACTTTATTAGCTTTTCCATATGGGATAAATGACTTCACTACTAACTTTTAAAAAGTCAGTTTACTAATCAACCCATCTAATATCCTCTCTTACTGAACTTTCTAAAGTACATGGATCAAGCAATTTCCTTTTTATGTTTATTTAAAAGATTTTGTGGAAAACATCTACAACTTGGTGGGATTTTTTCAGTAAACTAGCTCAATAACCTTATCTTTCACCAACTCTTGGATGAAACAATACCTTGCATCAATATGTTTAATTCTTGAACGAGAAATTAAGTTCTTAGTTAGTGTAATGGTAAATATCTAACTAGAAATTAAGTCCTTCAAGTAGATTTCTTAACCAAATAGCTTAACATGCACATAATACTACAGCAATAGCATAGAAATATGAAACAAAGCAAGATATTTTTACCACCCACATTTTACATTTTTCAATTTTAAAATTCAAAATAAAAAATTAAATAAAATTTAAAATGTAAATTCTCGTGAAAATTCTTGTTTGGGCTCTCATGCCTACGCAAAAAAATGAAAAACAATGATAAAAAAGGAAAGCTTGCACAATTATTGAACCATAACTCATATTACAATGACCCATATTTATAACTGAACTAGGCATTATCAATTTGTTAGCTTTCTGATATGCGATACGTGGCTTGAGTAGCAAGTCGATTTTTCTAACAGACTTACTATCTAACACAATAACCCACTCTCCTATGATCCAATCTACGCTTGGTTTGAATTTTTTAGGCATTGTCTAAAACGAGTGCATGTTTTCCATATTTAATTATGTCAAACGCAATAACCATGTTGGCTTTTATTTAATCTAAGCACACCCAAGATTCCTCTTGGGGAAAGTGGATCAAGAATTCTAAATAAGGAAGGTGGGTTTTAGTGACTTGTTTTATGGCGGGCCACCCTGTAGGTGTGTTGCGCTAGCGTTGTTTGGATCATGATCCGTTACCCGAAGGCTTTGATCTGACGGTTGTGCTCACAACAGCGCATTGAAGCCATTGAATTTCACTCCATTTTTTTTCCCGGTGGTGCCAAAAGATTTCAAGTTTCTTATGTGGCAAATGGTACGGAGGCATGTTCATATGTTTGTTGTTACTTACGTAATGGCTCATGTAAGAGACTTAAGATTGCTATAAATGGGCACGTTGATCTCGGAATTGTGCGCAATGAGTCTCCATCTAGGAATGAAAATGGTGGGAGTTATCTTGTTTCTAATTTCATTAATGCTTATGGCCATGGTCTTGGCATCATGTGTTTGTGGGGGCCTGATGAACATCCCCTGCCCGAAATGTGGAAACGTGGACGTCCCATTCCCTCTCAGCACGCAAGATGGCTGCGGTGACTCGAGGTACAGAGTCTATTGCAACGACAATGCTTTGGAGTTCAAGTCGCTTAGTGGGTCCTATTACAAGATCATTAGAATTGATCCGAGGGCTTATAAGTTGGTGATTAGCGCGCCCAAGATCGGGAAGGATGCGTGCTACACGACCGATTTGCGAGACGGGGGGTTTAAGATAGACGAGCGCTCGCCTTTCAACATATCCAACCACAACACTGTAATGTTGTTCAACTGCTCGGATACGATCCTGCTGTCGCCCTTGAATTGCTCGTCGAACAGCTTGTGCAGGGTGTGGGAGAAGGAGGTGGGAGGCAGGGAGAGCCCGTGCATGAGCACGCTCTGCTGCTCCTTCCTCAAGGACGCGTCCATCACGTCCCACCGGATCAGGGTCAGGATCGGGGGGTGCACCGCGTACACCAGCGTGGTGGACTTGCGCCCCGAGCAGACCCCTTCCATGTGGAATTACGGCATTGAGCTGCAATGGGTGCCCCCATCGGCCTGTTTAGGATGATGTATGGGTGGGTTTTGTTGCTTCCTGTAGCTGTGTCCATCGGCAGTAACTGCTGATCCTTCGCTTCCAAGGTGTGAAGTTTTTTTCTTCTCCTGCCGTTGAGGTTGTCAATTTGCTTTTGTTGCGTTTTTTTTTTTTTTTTTTTGAATTACTTCAGTTCAGTTGCGTTTTATTAATTCCTCTGCGTGTTTCCATTTTAAGAATACAACGCTGATCTTGCTTAATGTCTGTGTGTTTCCATTTTAAGAAAATAATATCTTTTTTGAGTCAAAGAATATAATATCTTTGATCTTGCTTTTTTTATTCGGCCACCAAATTGGATGATAGATAAGGGACCAAGTTGTAACTCGGTTGAGAAATAACCAAGCCACTACTTTTACCTAACTTCTAACTTTTGATCTCCCTACTTTAACACTCTATACACGCTCATGTCAACTACATCATTATTATTACAAATAATGACTATTTGATCTTGCTTTTCATGCTTATTTTTACTATTGGTATGCTCTCTCACTCTATAAAATCTAAATGCTCATATGTTGTCATAAAGGATCTGAATTTTATAATGCCACGAAAATGACTTCTTATTAACAACTCAAAGGGTGTATTTGCAGAGAGAGAGAGAGAGAAAAGAGTCACCCTTTTTATATAATATGATATTTTAATTACCAAACTATTTTACTATTTTTAATTATTACCCTTGTCATATTATGTTACTCTCTCACTTTTTTTTCCTTTTTCTTAAATTTGTCCCACACTTTTTTCTCTGTGTCAAACCCACCCTAATAGTTGTTGAATATCGACAAATATGACAACCTTTCAAGTTCATTTCATTTAATGTTGTGTATAGACAAAATTTTGCAGCATGTAAATAAATTTCAGTATCTGGAAATTAAATGAATTGATCTGTATTTGAGATTAAATTATGAAGTTTTTGCTCTCTCACCCTCAAGATTTGACATGAATTTAGCTGCATGTAAATGCAGCCATAAAAACAGCTGCCCACAACTAGTTAAGAGCTTCAAAAATAAGAAAGAGTCAGTGCATAATGCTATTTGCTTTATATGTAAACGAAATTGTCTATATGTAATATTAAATCTAGCAGTTTTCACTTGGTTGTGTTAATTAATAAAGTTTGTTACAATATTATGTGGAAGTGAAAATTTGAAATTTTCGATGGATTTCACTTCGCAGAGAAATCAAATTTTGAGCGCCACAAGAAATCCAACTTTGATTGTTCGTGCCTTTTGGAAATCGGTCAAAATTTTCAAGTCGTGCTGTGCTAAGTGGAAAGGGAGGAATTTTGAGGCATTAAAAAAAATTAGACTTCTACTTAAAATTTTTCCTATTAGAAAAATCGTTGGAAGTAAATCAAAATTTTCAGAATGTTTTCCCTTCCTTGAACCCATTACCTGCAAATTGAGAAGCAAACAATTTTTTTTTATTATTTTTTTTATATCTTCTTATACAATTACCTTATCTTTCAATTATTTCTATACAATTACTCATACAACTAATTTATCTATTTTAATTATATTTTCTTTATTACTCCTTATTAACCTTACCACATCATATTATTTTCTCTCAATTCAAGAAATTTTACAACCCCAATGTATACCTACTGGTTACCTGACCAGGGGACAAGGAAAGGCTTTATCTCTTTCCCTCCCCAACTCGGAATTCGTGGAACAGTAATCATCAAGCCTGCAATCGAGTGGGGCGAGATAAGTCCTTGATGTAGTCGGACATAGTCTCAAAGACCGAAGGCGTGGGCTGTGTTAGGGCCTGTGTGTGTGGAGCAACTTTTTCTAAAGATAATTTAGTGAAGCAATTTTTGCCTAAAAATATTTAAAAGTGCATATTAGTAAGCACCGTCCATTCAAATACGTTTCTAAAAAATCGTGGCGCGTACGATGTAAAGGCCCATCGGGTCCCTTAAGTGGTATGCCTTGCACGGCATCCCATCTCAAGAGCGGTGAGTAGATTGACTTTCGAAGAGCGAAGAAAATTTCTCGCTTTGTGCAGATGTGACGTCTGACGGTCATACTTTAGTTATTTTATACAAATATGCTTTTTGTTTTAATTTTATTTTCTTTACACCCCACTTCCATGAAACATTTTTTCCATGTAATTTGTTTAATTTTTAATGTTTTAATAGTTGAAAAATCTACTTCATTTATTACGTTTAGCATTCTTTATATCAACACAGTAACTCTTCCATTTGTTTGTTATTACTGTATATACGTTATATCTATATATGTAAAAATTCAACATAATAAAATAAACTATTGCCACTATGGATAAATAATTTTATAATGTATCATTACATATTTTATAGATGTATAAATGAATCCAAGCGTTTTTCATAATTTAGTATGTGCTACTTATGTACATACTTGATTTGAATAAAACTTGATCTTTTAGCTAAATAAATAAAGTTAAATGTAATAAATAAATTAAATTTTGCATTAGTGATCAACCTCTTAAAAATTGCTAGTTACACAAAAGTGAAGCCCCCTTACTATTAACCCTAACATATCACATTACTTTCTCATTTCTAAAAAAAAATTCACATAATTATTTAGTCTTTTTTTTTTTTACCTAAATACGAAACAGATAAATACCCAACCTAGCATCAGGCCTCCCAGATTGGGACTCCGGCTGGTTAGTCATTACAGTTAGATCACCAGTTACGAATTGGAGGGTAATCCAAAGATATGGATCACCTCATGAAACACCTCTTTACTCTCTGTCCTCTAACACCAGCCAAAAGTTGATTAGAGTTCGTTGATTAAGTGAATAAGTTGGGGAAGAAGAAAGTGGGAAAAAAATATTTTGAAAAGACAAGAGCCAGGTAAAAAGATTAAATTTCGAATAAATAGGATAATTATGTGAAAAATAATTAGATAATAAAAGTAAAAATGGAAAAAAGAATAATTAAGGAATTAAAATGTAAAATTATTTTCTGAAAAATGTATAAAGAAGTAAATAGATAACAACTTTTCTACCTAAATTTATTACCAAAAAAGCGGAGTCGGGCTTCCCAGCCAGACTTTCGTTCATCTTTCAAGAGTTCGATCTGAGGAAGCTCCCAACAATCAAGTTACAGTTCCAACACTGGGATATTCCATAAACATTTTGTGCAGCAGGTGTCATCGAAATATTTTACATAACCCACTTGTTTGAAATCCATCAATAGGCTGCCCAAGAGAGTGACCAGTTAGTGTGATTGCCAAGTTCGGTGCTTTATATAGGGGATGTTTGAATAAGTGTAAAATGATGAGATTGTGGGAAATTGTGGGAAATGAAAAAGAAAATGTTTTGAAAAATGTGTGATTGATAGGAAATGATAGATGTATAGTTGGAATAAATAGGGTTGTTGTATGTAGTTGGTAG
>JAXCLR010000050.1:24599003-24633356 GCA_035584095.1 Annona squamosa | reverse complement strand
GCAGATGTGTGAGTGCATAAAACCAGTGTTCTAAAAACCGAAGGGGATGAAATCCAACCAAAAGAAAACTCCTTCAAATTTTAAGTGTCCATTGCTGGATATAAAATTTAATTTATTCGTTATATTTAACATTATTTTTTAATCAAAAAACTGAGTCTCGTTCAGCTCAAAGATATCCATGAGTCGAATTTGCTCAAAAATAAGTATATTTATGTATAAATTAGAAAAAAATATTTAAATCTATTCACGTATATATTAGAATATAATAATATCTTGCAGAATCATTTATCGATATAAAAATAATATTTTAGATAATTTAGATGTTAAAAATTCAACTTTTAAAATTTATATTTTATATTAAACTTTTTTAATTTGTTAATTTTACACATTTGTATGTGAAACCTGCATAATAATACTACACAAATGAAAAGATTTTCAAGATGCTATAAGTAATACTAAATGTGATAAATAAAGTGAATTTTATCTCAACCATCTAGATACAAATAAAAAGAGTTATATTGAAAAAAGGTTTCACCACAGCATCCCTTTTATAGTATGTTTAGAAAGAATAAAATTTTTAGATAAAAAGTTTTTAAACTGAAAAAATAACGTAATATAATATAAATAATGATAATGAATAAAGAGAATAAAGTTAAAATAAATATAATAGTTATATGGATAGTTGTGTAAAAATAATTGAAAGAAAGTTAATTGCATAGAAAATATAAAAAATGATTAAAACTATGGTAGTCAGGGTAAGTGGAAAGTTTCATATTAGAAAATTATGGTTTAAAACATTTTAGTGGTTTTAGTGTTAAACAAACGCACATATAATTAACGATATATTTTGAAAGTATAAAATTTTTAGTATAAAAATTTTTAAATTGAAGAAAATGACTGAAATGAGAGAAGTAATTATGAGAAATAAAAAAATAAGATTAAAATAGATATCTTAGTTATGTAAGAAGTTGATGTAGAAATAATTAAAAATAAGATAATTATATAAAAAAAATTAAAATAATAAAAAAGTTGTGCCTATAAACAACCCCCAATGAAACGACCGCGTCACTACCCGCCCTCACGTTAAAAAATTTTTGAAATGGCCGGACACGCTCCACTATCTCCACGTGGTAAGGAGTACTTGACGCGGGATATTTTTTAATCAGGCGTGGTCTCGTTGACATAAACAGTATTTTTTATTCTTTTTCTTTTTAAAAAATTTTATTTAAAGTTTATTTAATTTATACACGAAGTGTATGTTTGTTTTACCCCACAACTTTTTCAATCTAATATTTTTCACTCTATGCAACAATATTATTTTTTTAATTATTTCTTCATATTTTTTAATCTTTTCTATATAACTATCCATACAACTAACATATTAAATAAAACTTTATTTTCTTTATTCATTATCATTATTCCTATCGTATTATATTACTTTCTCTTATTTCAAAATTTTTTACACTTAAAATTTTTCTTCAAAAATTTTGTTTTTTCCTAACACAAAAACTTTTCAATTTAAACTTTCACCCTCCACATTTATCTTATTTTTAATTCATTTTTCAAATCTCTTTATACAACTATCTTACTTTTGAGTCATTTATATTACATTATTTTCTCCCACTTCAAAAACTTTTATACTAAAAGGTTTTCATTTAAAAGTTTTATTGTTTCTCAAACACATCCTAAATTTTATTATTTTTGAACATATGTATATAATTTTTAGAATTTCAACTATGATAGTCTTTAAATCAATTTTTATTATTACAATGAAGTTAGGATACCACAACTCCAACCACACAGTCAAGAGACCAACTACTCCCAACATATATATGAGAAACTCAACTGCTACCACCATCCACAGAGACATTCAAACCCAACATATAG
The DNA here is from genome assembly GCA_035584095.1 of Annona squamosa. Classification (NCBI taxonomy): domain Eukaryota; kingdom Viridiplantae; phylum Streptophyta; class Magnoliopsida; order Magnoliales; family Annonaceae; genus Annona; species Annona squamosa. The sequence continues at coordinate 24,631,469 of JAXCLR010000050.1, read as the reverse complement.
CCAATGTTTTAAAAATCAAATTGGGCAATGAACCGTTTTGTGATAAGTTTTCAATTTTTCTGGTTCAACAGGTGCAAACCGACGGTCGAACCGCGGTTGAACTAGAAAAACCGATGAACCGGGACATGACCAGTTCCGACCGCCGGTTCGGTTCAGTGTTTAAAACATTGCACATAACAATGCTAAAGCTTGTTACGGATGTCATCAGTCTTTTAATCATTTTAACAATTAAAAATGACTATAATAATTTTATATTTAAAATTCTATAAAAATATATATATGCACATCTAAAAAGTGGTAGTTAAATATACATAAGATAGCAGTTTCATAAAAGAAAAATACAAAAAAAATTTTAAAAAAGAGGGTTTATGACCCGAGCTAACCATGACTGACAGGATCCTTGCTGTTTTTTAATTACTCCCTAAGCATAATGTAATTTGTGTACTACTATGAATAAAATTTCTTCATCTGTTTAATTATGATTTCATTTTATTTTTTAAATTTGCAACATTATTATGTTATTTGTTTTTTATGTGAATATAGATTTTACTATATATGTGTCTTTTTAATATTTATAATGTACATCTAATTTTATTTTAAATAAATTCAAATAATTACATCAGAATTATATTATATTAACAACACAATACAAAATAATTTTAAAACACAGAGCCTGTAGCAAGCTCTACTGGGTAGCCCAACTCACCGAGCATTTTTTTTAGATGAACCTCTTGCATTATTTTTAACTAGTCTATCATATAATATTCATAAAACATCATCAAACCTTCTCAGTATGTATGTTAATGACGTCCTGTTTTAATCAAGTTTTATCAAACCTATAAATTCATCAATAGCTAACCAAATAACTACTCAATTACGTTTTCATAAATTTAAAAAAAAAATCAGTTACGTTCAAGGCCCATCAATATCTAGTACTCTTGGTACAGAAACCCCGAAAACCAGCTTGCAACTTCGATTTGCCGCCAGAAAGGAGTAATATTCTCCTTGTAATTTAAAAATAAAAAATTAAGAGTGCATTCTCCACAATTATTTTATTTTTAATTAATTTTTTACATCTTTTATATAACTTTCTTACTTTTCAATTATTTCTACACAACTGCTTATAATTAATTTATCTATTTTAACTTTATGCACTTTACTTTCGTCATTACCCCAGTCAATTCACATTATTTTCTATGATTTCAAAAAATTTTATAACAAATAGTTTTATTTAAAATTTTTATTACTTTCTAAACACACTCTAAAAATACTTAATTTCTATTTGCCTCCTAAACGCAAATCATACCCGTGAATGTAAATTGTCCAAAAAGACTAGCATTTCTAAATGGGTTCAGTTTGTAATGAGGCTTATGGATGGAATATATTAGTTGATGGGAGAATTTTCTTCATTTTTTTTATCGTGTAACCAACCTAAGGGAGGTGGAAATGGAGTTCCTCCCCAAGTCATTTCTGATAGGCTACTGACGTCGTGCTCGGAATGGGGTGGAGGTGATCCTTTACTACTGTCGTTTTTCTAATCAGAGATAAGGGAGGAAGAGCTTACCGTGTGGCAGGGGGCTTAGAGGGCAATGGCCAGGAGGAAGAGCAAACACACTGTAGGGAAGCATTCAAATGACGGAAATGAATCCAAGTGAGGGTGATCTCCTCAGAGCAGAACTTTAAACCATGGCGATATCGACGAGGGCAGTTAAGAAGATCAGTCCGGGCGAGGCAGACGCGCTTCTCTACTATGTATGGACTTCAAAATTATATAAAAGGACGCATTTTCTCTCATCGATGAGGAGGCTATGGCAAACGCGAGGCACGTTCACCTTCACGAACATTGGGGAAAATCTGTATCGGATCTCTTTCTCTGAACAGACCGACAAAGCAAGGATTTTAGCGGGACAACCATGGCTATTTGAGAGAAATCTGGTGCTGCTTGAGGATCTTCAGGAGGAGATGACTACTGCACAAGTGGTGCTCGTCAAAACGCCCATTTGGGTGCACATGGTGGGGATCCCACACCAGGTTGACAAGAATTACCTGGGGCAATGCATCGGTAGATCATTTGAGATGTTGCATGAGATTACTGCCAATGATTTGGAGCTGAAGCTTCTGGTCATGGTGGATTGTACAGAACAATTGAGGAGAGGAATCTTTATACAAGTGGAATCACAACAGTGGAAATGGGTGAATTTTCAATACGAGAAACTCCTTATCTTTTGCTTCTATTGTGGGATCATGGGACACGCATACAAGGACTGCATGGTGCTTTCCAAAAACAATGAGCAAGCGTTAGAAGCAGTTGATTGGTATGGAAGCTGCTTGAGAGTCGGAACCAAACCAATGAGACTTCAAACTCAGGATCAGCAGGGGAATCGAGTGGCACCACGTAAATACACAGGAGGGATGGGTATCTCCCACTACGACGCTACCATGGAGGGTAGGGACCAGACGATAGATTTAATTGGGGGGTTTCTCTCAAACTTCTGTCAGGCTGATAACAATTTCATCGCAAAGGTTGGGCAACCTGGTCCAAATGCAAAACCTCACTACCAGAGTCACTCCCCATCCTATTCTAGCAACACCTGAGGCAATAATGAGGGCACTTGGGCTAACAATGAAGGCAATAAGAAGCATGATAGGTTAAGACCGGCTGGACACCACACGGATATGCTCACTGCTGGTCATCTCTTCGACACTCCCACTGTTAGACACCACATGAATATGTCTAAGGCTGGTGAAGACATGCCTAATGCTGGATCTTCTCCAATGCTCTCTTCTTCTTCGAAATCCAGACCGCTCCACCATCCTTTGACCAGGGGAATCCCGCTGCTATCCTCGTGAACCTTCATGTTTCTCAACGTGACAGCGCTGGTCCCTCAATGCTTGTGAGCAAGGAGGGGGGCCTTTATGCATTGTCTACCTCACGCGGTCAGGATAATGAAGATACATTACATCCCAAGAATCATAACCCATCTGGTTTGGAATGCCCGGGCATCCGAGTTATCAATACCACTCAAACGGGTCTGTCCAATGATGATATTAATGAAAGGAACTACATCAATGACCATCTTAGTTAGCCCCAGCCGGACATGGATAGTGTTTGAATGATGTTGCTGCTATAAAGTCAAAAGGAAGATGGAAAAGGCTGGCTCGGGGCATGGTGGTGGATGACAAATGGTGACCTTTTGGGAGTCACTTGGACGAAAATAGTAAAAGAGGTCACTGTGGTGACATTGTTGAAAACAGTAAAATAGGACAGCGTTGTGACATGTGGAGGAGTAACAACAAAGCAAGAAGTGGTTAAAATTAGCCAAATCATGTTGCGTGGAAGAGGTGGCTGAGGGACGACCTCAGTCCCACCTCATGTAACATGGCTATCTTAGCTTGGAATTGTCGTGGGCTTGGGAACCCACGCGCAATTCGATACCTCCTCGACTTGGTCAGGAAACAAGATCACATTCTCATCTTCCTCAGTGAAACAAAACGCTCAGCAAAGGAAATGGAAGGGATTAGATGGAAACTAAATTTTGACTATTGTTTTGCGATGGACTCGGCAACCAGAAGTGGGGGTCTAGCTCTCCTATGGAAAACGCTCATCCAGTAAATATTCTGAGCTTCTCTGTTCACCACATCCACACGGATTTTTTGGAATGGCTTTTCATAGGTTTCTATGGCCATCCGGAAACACACAACCGACATCAAAGCTGGCATTTATTGGAGCAACTAATGGGTGGGCCAAGCACACAGTGGCTAGTATGAGGGATTTTAACAAAGTAACGGGACCTACTGAATATCTTAGTCAGAGGAAGCGATCTCAGGCCCAGATGGATCTAATTTTGTAACACCTTGGACAGCTGCAACCTTATGGACTCGGGATATATCAGTCATCTTATGACCTGGAGAAATAATCGAAGGGGACCCCAACATGTGGAAGCTCGATTGGACAGGGGCTTGCGACACCAGACTGGCTATCACTTTATCCTTTTGCAAAATTACTCCACCTATCTGCGGCCACATCATACCATTGCCCCATAATGATGTTACTGGATTCGAAGAGGAGTAACCGAAGACCTCCTAAGGAATTTCAGTACGAGCTTTTCTGGGATAGAGACAAGGAAACACGTAGCATTGTAAATCAAATTTGGGGGTCGGCTCCTTCCACTGATGTGCCTCCTTCCGACCTCCTGGGGTGGGAGATCAAGGCATGTAGTAAAGCGCTAACCAGGTGGAATAAGAAGCGGAGGGGTAATATTCGACAGACAATTGATCAGAATTAGATAGAATTAGAGTCTCTTATGATCCAGAGGCCCACTGATCAGAGGGAAGAGTCCATACAGAGGACAAAATTGAAAATAAATCTCCTACTTCAAGATGAGAAACAACTATGGTGTCAACGTGCAAAACACGTTGGCTTTATGCTGGGGACAAAAACACAGGCTTCTTCCATCACATGGCATCTAACCGAAGGCAGTTTGACTCTATCGAGGCTCTTCAAGACCAGAATGGGCAGTGGGTTCATGACCAAGGCCAATTGCAAGACCTTGCTTTTCAACATTTTCAGACAGTCTTCTCTTCATCGGGGCCCTCGGATGCTTCCTGGGTTCAAAGCTTGATCTCTTGGAGAATATCTGTTCAGCAAAAACATCATCTCAATAAGTCTCTGGTTTTTGCGGAAGTGGCAAATACAATAAAAGCGATGTGTCCCACTAAAGCCCCTGGACCTGAAGGGATGTCCGCCGGCTTCTTCTAGAAATATTGGAACACAGTGCGTTAGGAAGTCTTTTTCTGGTGTAAAAGGTTTATGGAGGAGACAAACCAAACACATCAAGCTACCCAACTTCGGTTCATGAAATCCACCACATTGGTTTTGATCCCAAAAAAGGCTGGTGCCCAAACTTTGTCTCACTTTCACCCTATTAGTCTTTGCAATGCGGTATATAAGATTCTGGCAAAGGTCTTAGCGAACAGGCTCAAATTGTGTCTTCATGAAGTCATCAGTGAGCAGCAACGTGCCTTTGTTCCAAGTCGGCTTATCACTGACAATATGCTGGTGACCTATGAAGCCACTCACTATCTTCGTCGAAGGCAGAGACGAAAAAGAAAGGAGATGGTTGTAAAGTTAAATATGTCCAAGGCGTATGATCGGGTAGAGTAGAATTTCCTTCAACAGACCATGGAAGTGATGAACTTCAGCCCGGGCTGGATTAACTAGATTATGAGTTGTGTTACCTTTGTGACGTACCGGGTGAAAGTCAATGGATTTAAAATAAGGTACTTCTAACCTCAGAGGGGATTAAGGAAAGGGGATCCGCTTTCCCCTTATCTATTTATTCTGTGCATCGAGGGGTTTTCTGCTCTGATTACCAATGTGGCTGCTCGCTCTTGTATCCATGGAATCGAAATCAACCCTCGAGGGCCTACCCTCACTTACTTATTGTTTGCGGATGATGCCATTATTTTTTTGCGGGCTTCACCTCTAGATGTCAGCAACTTCCTGGCTATTCTCCACCAATACTCGAAATTATGGGGGTAGGTTGTGAATGTTGACAAGACATTTGTTTTCTTTAGCTCCAACACCGACATGGGTACTCAAGGGGATATTAATTCCCTTTTGGGAGCCACGGGCCATGACCTTCTGAACTATGTGGGTCTCCCTGCCTGGTTAGAAAGGACAAAAGGGAATATGTTTAAAGGTTTGAAAGAGCAGGTATTGAGGAAAGTTTAAGGATAAAAGGGAAGACTACTCTCCTGGGGTGGTAAAGAGATCTTAATAAAAGCAGTTGCACAAGCGACCCTGACATACACAATGAGCATCTTCCTCCTACCAAAATCCTTATGTTATGAACTCAATGGGATGCTAAGCAAGTTTTGGTGGGGCGAACAAGGTGGTAAACGTAAAATGAGCTAGGTGGCATGGAAAAAGATGTGCAAATCAAAGTTCTCGGGTGGGCTTAGTTTTCGGGACTTAAATACTTTCAATTATGCTCTCCTTGCAAAGCAAGCCTGGCAGTAATCTACGGTTACTAGCTCTTTATGCTATGAGGTTCTCAAAGCCAGATACTTCCCGAATGGCGATATTTGGACTTGTCAGGCAAAACCTTCTTACTCATTCACCTGTAGGAGCATTCTTAAGGCAAGAGATGCGATTCAGTTTGGTTGTAAGTGGTGGATTGGCAACGGAAAGTGGGTTCAATTCTTCAAGGATGTATGGCTAGATACTATGGTCACCAAGGCGAGGTCTCTCCCGTTATCAATCCCGGACAACATCAAAGTGAGTCATTTTATAAGCGAGGCTTCAAGCTCATGTATTAAAGATCACATTCTATCGACCGCGGATGATGAGGGGTGGCATGTTATCAATCAGATTCCCCTTCCCCACCCTGCACAAGAGGATAAGATTTTTTGGAAGTTTAAACCTCATGGGGCATACACTGTCAAGTCGGCTTATAGAGTGCTTAACTCAGGATATGGCTGCTCCCCTTACACCTCCATCTATAAGGCAATCTGGCGTACCAAGCTTCCCAGCAAAATCCTCAACTTTGGGTGGAGGTTGTTTAAGAATAGACTCCCGACTCTTCTAAATTTGCGGAGTAGGGGCATTAATGTTGATCCCTTATATTTTTTTTTGTAAGACAGGTCTTGAGGATACTAACCACTTATTTTCTGAGTGTGAACTGACTAGGGGCATATGCTTAAGAGCTGCAAGGCGCATCTCTTCTCCAGCCTCTATTCAGGATATTATCACTTCTCTTGCATTAGGTCATGCGTCTAACGACCTCGCCTTTTTCATTCTTTATTGTTAGAGGATTTGGTTCTTGTGAAATGTATTAAGAGCTGAAGGGATGAAACCGGATTTCTCCAACACCCTTGAATGGTGTGAGGATTATCTGGTGCAATACCAAAGAGCTTCTCCCCTCATCCTAGGGGGTGCGATTGATCGACCACTTGTCCCCAGATGGACCAAACCATCGGATGACACTTTTAAAATTAATATGGATGCTCAAATTCTTCATTAGAATGTGTCTATGGGCTTTCCTGCTGTCAACCGAGATTCTGGGGGTTCTTTCAACGCTGCAAAAGGCCGGCGACGTTGTGGCTCGATAGAGCCTCTGCTCATGGAGGCACATGCCTTTCTCTTAGGGGCAAGATAGGGACAGGAGCTCAACCTGGCAAAACTCCAAATTGAGTCTGATTCGTTCCTCCTTGTCAACTTTCTAACTACGGATGATCCTGTTTCCTCTACTGTTGGCATGGTGATTGACGAGATCAAGTCTATTCTTTCATCTTCTAACCATGTCACTGCTCATCATGTTCTAAGGCAAGAGAATGCCGTTGCACATGCCTTAGCCGACTTTCTTTCTATTTCTTTTGTGGATCAACAGGTTTGGTGGGGCAATCCCCCCAAGCTATACAGGATGTATGGACAATTTTTTTGAAATGAATTGCTCAGATTATCCTATCTCATCTCCCTTTCAGATTGATAGGGAAGTAGGATAGGGTGTTTCCTTTTCATCAAAAAAAAACTAAGGGAGGTGTACTTCATAAGTGGGCAAGAAAATGAGGTCACCTATTCCATCCGAAATTGTAGACCTCCCATTTACCTACTCTATATGTACCAATCAAGTTGGCTTTATAATGATACAGTTTGTCTAGTTTTCTCCTCTTCATTCTGTGGCCTTTATGCATTCCATACACTACATATTTTTCACATCCTAACACGTAGTTTTTTAAAAAATTTCTGTCAAATCAATTTCTTAGGGTTTTCACAATTTTTCAAAATTTAAAATGTTTATAAAAATTTGTTTTCATATCACAAATAATTGATTGGATAGGTGATGGTCCCTGCCATCATATTATGTAGTTTTTATATAATGCTAGTAAAATACATTAAATTTTTAGGAAGGAAAATAATATCTTTAGAATTCTTTATGTATGAGTTCTATTAATTTCATCTTTCTTTTTCATCTTAATAATTGATGGTAAATTTATTCTGTAAATTTTATTTAGCATTATTTATATTGTTATAAAAATCTCATCATTTAACAAGCATCATTATGCATGTTTCTATTTACAAATTATGGAATGAATTTTACATCAGTTATCGAGGTGAGAAAGATAGATAAGTTACATGAAACAACTTCTATGAAACTTCCTAGACTAATTTAGTATTGCTTTAAGTGCTTCGGATACCGAAAATTTCTCCTTTCTAGGTGATGGGAAAAAAAAATTAAGCATGGACTTCCTACAGTGAATTTCAAATTTAAGTTGCTATGATTTTTTCACCAGCCTTTCTAGTTGCTTCTCCAACCCACTTGTTCCAATTTTCAAGGTGACTCCACAGGTTGGGCAAGATTCTTCAAGAAGCAGGCTAGACAGGAGGCTGGCCTTTCGATACAGACTGCAAACCACTTCAAGTCTTCAAGAGACTTCCATGTGGGAAATTGCACCCAACCATCAATTTAAAGTTGGGGCTAACCTACAAATGCTCTTGCTACGGCCAGTTGTATGTTAACTTCATAAATACCCTGAGTTTGTGGGGTTAATCAAGAACCTAAAATATACGTTTGAGATTAGGGTTCAACTTCATAAATGCTTTGAGATTGAAGGGGTTAAATAGAAATCTAAAATATACATTTGACATTATGGGGTTAACTTCATAAATACCTTGAGTAGATCATATTATAAATTTTAAACTTATTGTAAATATATTTGATATGATTTAAGCTTGATTGATGGATGTTTATACTTGTTTAATAAATTTAGTTGCGATTTTGTTTGTATATCATATTACGTGCTCTTATACTTGTGTAGATTTGTTATTAAATTTTTATATTATTTAATCAAGATTATTTTTACTTAATCACATCGTTAAGATTATTTTTATATTTTCTTTATTTTTGCTTTGTTAGTATGGGTGTGGTTGGGAAATGACGAGACTTTTAGATGAAAAAATTTTTGAGTAAAATTTTTGAATTGAAAAAAAATAATATAATATGACAGGGGTTATGATAAAAAGTAAAGAGAATATAATTAAAATACATATTAGTTATATGGGCAATCATGTAAAAATGATTGAAAAGTATAATATTTATATAGTAATATGTAAAAGATAATTAAAAAATAAAGTAGTTACAGATAGTGAAAAGTTTAAAATCGAAAATTTTTATATTAAATAAATATGCCCTTAATAAATTTTTAAAAATCAAATTAAAAGAACAACAAAACACAAATTGAATAAGTCTTTTATCTAATTTTTAAGGTAAATATATTACTCCTTATAACTTCTTCAATTATAATTCTAAATCTCATTATTTTCAAAATTTCAAGTTGTAAGTTTTTTGCTTAAGAATTTGACATGTATGTTATATAAATTGTTAGCATGCCAATTTAATCTCAAGTTTTCAAAACAATTGAACTGATTTGAACCAAAACAATCCCATGATCAGTTCAGTTTTGATGACACTAGAGTCAACTCTACATACTCCTCTGCACTTACAATGCAAACCTCTTAACATCATGGGTGGTATTTAAAAAGTGATAAAACTTTTGAATGATAAGTTTTTATATAAAATTTTTTTAAATAGAATAAAATAATATTATATAATAGAAGAAATGATGAGAAGTAAATCAAATAAAGTTAAAATAGATAATTTATTTGTATGAGTAATTGTGTAAAAATGATTCAAAAATATGATAGTTGTATAACAAGATGTGAAAATGACTAAAAAATATGATAGTTACGGAGTATGAAAAAATTTAGTTTGAAAACTTTTACCCATTGCCAAAGAAGCCTTATATTTTCTCAAGTAATGCAGAATTATTTTTCAAAATATAAACAAATACCCTCCATGTTATTTTTTTTAAAAAAATCTCTTTAATGTCCAGTCATCCAATTACCACTTAGCTCATAATAACTTTAATATTTTAAAATTTTGGTGATATCTATACATATAGGTTGTGTTTGGTAATAACAAAAAATGTCAAGCTAAAACTTTTCACTTTTCATAACTGTCTTATTTTTAATTATTTTTTTACATCTTCCTATACAACTGCCTTACTTTTTAATCATTTTCATACAACTACTCATTCAACTAATCTAACTATTTTAATTTTATTCTATTTACTCTTCATCATCATCCCTACCATATCACATCATTCTCTTCAAATTCAAAAACTTTTATGCAAAAAAATTTTTATTTAAAAATTTTGTCCTTCCCAAACACACTAATAATTAGATTCGTCTAGAGTTCATATAATTCTGAGAATTTTTATATGGTTTAATATGAGTAAATAAAAATGCATACATGTCAAAGAAAAATTAATGGAGATCCACACATGGTATATGTAACGCCCCCACCTATAACATATTTATACATAAGTTTGTCGTAGGATTTCATGTCAAAAATCTTTTGAAAAGTGGTGAAGTTTATAATCTAACTTATATTTATACACTAAGCAAAAATAAAGTGATCTAAATTTCTTTTTTATATACATATCTATAAAAATTTTGGCAACATCTTGTCTATAACTAGGACGTTTCTTAAATACAAACATTCACCATATAATTCTTTACATCGAGAAATAACCTGTAACACTTCATCATAACCACAAACACCCCCTTTTCTTCACAAATTTATTATAGTCATACCGAATACTCATACTTTAATATTCTTCATCTTACATCATACATATATCCATACAATTCACACAATATAAATGAATTAATACTACAAATATCTTTTACGCCATACATGCAAATTATCTCCATTGCTCTTGAAATCGGAATACTCTACAACTATTTAATAAAATCGATGAGTTTCAACAAACCTAGTAAGCAAGCGTTGTTAACCAGGAAAAACATGAAAACCTCCATAGATCATCATATAAGCGTGAAGATGAAATGCAACCACAACATGCATCATTCAATGACACAGTTTCTTCTATGGTAGGTGACACTTACCAAGTGATCACCCACTCTCTTATGTCGGAACACCACTAAGCAATGTCAAGGATGAATAACCTTTCCAATTATAACCTTGATGAAACCTTACATTCATTTCCATGCATAAATTATATTCACACAAATGATTACGTGCATTTATGTCATAAAAGAAGTTTATTTAGCTAATTGAAAAGAAAAGGTTCGTTTCTAAAAGTCAAGTTCAAAAGCATTGTCTTAACAACATGAATATATATATATATAATAGGGTAATGGTCATTCCCAAAGATTTTCTTAATGTTTGTATAAAATTTAATTAGCATACCTAAGAAAATTGACTTGATTTGCACATATTTCTAAGAAAACACATAAAGACATAACATGAACATTTATTGCAACAACCTTTCTCAAAGTAAGTAACAAAATAGAAATTTTATAACAATAAATCGTTGAATTTGAAAATTTTGCTTACCTTAAAGTCTCAGGTTGTGTCTTATATTTTCTCTTTTCCTTTTCCTATCAAAATTAGCAATTTTGGCTAAGCATGGACTTAAATCACCATATATTACAACAACCTTTCTTAAAATACGTAACGAAATAGAAATTTTATCACAATAAATCATTGTATTTGAAAAACTTACTTACCTTAAAGTCTCAAGTTGTGTCTTGCACTTTTTCTTTTTTCTTTTCCTATTAAAATTAGCAATTTTGGCTAAGCATTTATTTAAATCATCATGTATTGCATTCTAATTCTAATGGCTATGGATGCATTGATTTAAAAGTTAATAATTTTTTTATCCATTAAGTACCTACTTAAGATACATATGTTAGGCATATTAAAATCTATCAATCATTCTTATGCTGTATGAATTTGCTATTAACTAATTTCACATAAATTTCTGACACCTGTACTCTACCTACAACTTAACATTATACCTCTATAAATTTTTCTTTTATATTTTTAATACTCCAAACATCTTAAAATTTATTCATAAATAATGTTTAAATCAAATATTCCAAAAGCCTCATGTTTAACCCACGTTTTTGGGGCTGCCCAATTTTCACGGGTTATGAAAATTTCTAATTTCTCTCCTTTTTACCTAAAATTTGGCATATTAATGTATAACTAATACATTCTAATAACATTTGCAACTATTATATCATGATTTAGAATAAGAAAATTTGGATACACCATATCTTGAATTTTTGATTTCACACTTGGCTTGATTTTAGCTTTCCATTTTCATAATTCGAGTTCCAAATATCCTCTTATTCACGAATTTATCAAAAGCCCTATGATTTTCTGACTATTTTTTGCAAAAAAAATTAAAATCCTATCCATTTCAACTCTTACATCCCCAAATAACCAAATCTACTACTCAAGTTGGTGTAATTCACTTTCATACATGTTTATCTAAGGTATTTTAGCAAAACTTCTATGTTTATTGCATGATTTTGGTAAAAATTAGAAAAATCCAACAAAAAAATTTATTTCATCCTTACCTCCGCGACCCTGCGACAGCTGCATGGACGACAGCGTGGGCAGGGTGACTGCAAGCTTCTCCTCTCTTCCCTCTCCTTCTTCTTCCTTCTCCTCCTCTTCCTTTCTTCTTCTCCTTCTATTTTTTTCTTCCTGACTGTTCGAGCGCCCACTCGAACTCTCTTACACCCCTTATATTGTTCGGTGCTTTGCATGTGCCCCAAAAATGTGCACATGCAGCAACATATTAAATTTTTTTAAAAAAAGGACCGAGTCCTACATTCTCCTCGGCTTAAAAAGGTTTCATCCCGAAACCATTTGATCATTCAGAATTAATTTGGGAAATCTTTTTTCCACTTCCTCTCAAAATTCTCTATGGCTTCATTTCCTGGATATCGGTTCCATTGAACTTTAATATATTCAATTGTTTGTTCCTCAACTTTTATTGCTTATAATCTATAATCTTCAAGGATTTCTCTTCATAGTTCAAATGATCTTGAATCGGAAGTGATTCGGCAGCAAAAATATGACTGAGATCAGCCACATATTTCCGAAGCATTGATATATGAAACTTATTATGTACTGTGGCAAACGCTAGTAGCAATGCTATTTTGTAAGCCAAATTCTCAATCTTTTCTAACACTTCGAAATAACCAATATACCTAGGACTCAATTTTCCCTTTTTTCCAAATTTTGGAACCCGTTTCATTGGAGTAACTTTGATAAATATATGATCTCCCACTTAAATATTCAAATCCTTTCTTTTGCAATCTACATGACTTTTCTGCCTACTTTGTGCTATCCTCATACATTGGCGAATTACTTGGACTTTCTCTGTCATCCTCTGAGATAAATCTGGGGCTCAACTTCTTATACCTACTTCATCCCAATTCAGAGATGTTCTACACCTTCTTCTCTATATCTCTTCAAATGGATCCGTTTGAATATTTGCTTGATAGCTATTATTATATGCAAATTCTGCAATAGATAAGCACTCATCTCATACTCCTCTAAATTCTAGTATACACATTCTTAACATATTTTCTAAAATTTGATTGACTCTTTTTGTCTGTCCATCTGTGGATAAAACACAAAGCTAAACCTTAATTGTGTACTCATTATCTTGTGTAAACTCTTCTAAAAATTTAGAAGTAAATGTGGAATCTCTATTTGACATAATGGTCTTAGGTACCCCATGCAATTGCACAATTTCTTATAGTAAATCTAAGTCAATCTTTCAGCCGTAAAACTTAATTTAATTAGAAGAAAATGCGCCACTTTGATAATCGATCAACAATCACCCATATAGAATTATGTTCGTCTTGGGTCCTTGGCAATCATTCTATAAAGTTCATGGTAATATCATCCTACTTCCACTCGGGTACTTCTAAAAACTGCAATTTTCTAGACATTTTTTGATAATCCACATTGACTTTTTGGCAAGTTAAACACTTTGAAACATATTCTACAATTTTTTCTTCATGTTTTTCCACCAATATCCTTATTTAATATCTATATATATTTTTGTACTGCCTGGATACATCAAAAAGGGGGAAAATGAGCTTCCTTCCAACAATAAATCCTTCACTTTCCTTAAATTCAGAATGCAAAGACGACCCTTATACTTATAAATTTCTTGCTCATCAGCAGTATAATCAGGGTTTCCTTTATTTTTCATACGATTTATCAGTCCTTTCAATTTTGTATCTGTTTGTTGTTCACTTTTAATTTGTTCAAATAAAGTTGACTGCAACTGCAATTGAGATAATCGCACTGACAACCCTGGCATACTAACAATTAAGTCCATTTGCCTCAATTCATTGAGTATTCCTTCTTCTGATGTAAGTAAATAAGCAACGCTTACATTTCGACTTAAGGATCTGTAACTACGTTTGCCTTTCTTGGATGAATGGTTATATCATAATCCTTCAATAATTCTAACCATCTTCTTTGTCTCAAATTTAATTTCTTTTGTGTGAAAATGTATTCAAGATTTTTATGGTCTGTATATATTTCACATTTCTCACAATACAAGTAATGTCTTCAAATTTTGAGGGAAAATACTACAGTTGCTAATTTTAGATTGTGAATTAAGTAGTTTGGTTCATTAGGTTTCAATTGTCTGGAAGCATACACAATTTTCTTACCTTTCTACATTAATACACACCCCAAATCTTGATGAGATGCATCACTATAAATTACAAAATTTTCACTACTATCCGGAATTGTTAGCACTGGTGCTTAAATCAAGGTATTTAAGCTTTAAGAAACTTGACTCACAATCATCAGTCCATTCATATTTAACTCCTTTTCGAGTTAACTTAGTGAGTGGTGCAGATAATTTAGAAAATCTCTCAACAAATCTCCGATAATAACCAGCCAATCCTAGAAAACTCTGTACTTTAGTTGTTGTGATTGGCCTTGGCCATTTCATTATAGCTTTTACTTTCTTTGGGTCAACTCCGATTCCTTTAGCAAAGATGATATGCCCCAAAAACATAACTTACGTTGGCCAAAAATCACATTTCTTTAATTTAACATACAACTTTTCTGCCTTTAGCCGATTTAATACAATCCATAAATGCTCACAATGTTCTTCCTTTAACTTAAAATAAATTAATATATATCATCAATAAACACCACTACAAATTTGTCCAAATATTCTCAAAATACTCTGTTCATGAGATCCATAAATACTGCAGGGAAATTGGTTAACCTAAAAGGCATCACCAAAAATTGATAATGTGCATATCTAGTCCTAAATGTCGTCTTTGGGATGTCCTGCGAGCACACTCTAAGCTGATGATAGCCCGATTGCAAGTCAATTTTAGAAAACAGTAAGGTCACATTAAGCTAATCAAACGGATCATCTATTCTTCATAATGGATACTTGCTGTTGATAGTTACTTTATTCAGTTCCTGATAATCAATATATAACCGAAAACTCTCATCTTTCTTTCATACAAATAATACCGGTGCACCCTATGGAGACATACTTGAACGTATAAAACTTTTATCCAACAATTCTTGCAATCGCACTTGTAACTCAGTCATCTCTGCAAGCGCCATACGGTAAGAGACCTTAAAAATCGGTGCGGTGCTTGGTAAAACTTCAATGGTCATATCAACTCCTCTTTCTGGAGGCAAACCTAGTTGCTCTCCTGAAAACACATCTGGAAATTCGCAAACTACAGGAATTTGTTCCAACTTAGACTGATTTTTTTCAAGTAATTGCACTGAAACCAGGAAAGTTGTACATTCTTGACGTACTAGCTTAGCGGCCGTCATTACAGAAATCAATATTGCAGGCTCCTTCAATTTCTTCAATTTTTCAATAGAAATTTCCTCCTATGGTATTGTGAAAAAAAGAAACTTTTCTTTCTTTGCAATTTATAGTGACGTCCCCATCAACTTAATCAGTTTATTCTCAATACGACATCAAATTCAGTCATAAGAAGCTATATTAAGTCTGCTTCCAAGATGCATGATCCTATCATAATATGACAAGATTTACATTCTCGATTAACACTAGCTAATCTATATACAGGTGATTCTACATGTACAATAGTATCAGTTTCATATACAATTAAGTTGTGTATAACTACAAACTAACATGATATAAATGAATATGTTGCACCTGAATCAAACAACGCCATGACAGGGAATTCAAAAATAGAAATTGTACTTATCACCACTTTTTTCACTTTTTTTTTGAATCATTTTGAATTAGCACATGCACCTGAGCTTGGATTCCTTGCCGACTCGAGGTTGATATTAGTTTCTACTGAGTAGTCTTCCCTCAGATATTCTAGTTATCTTGACTTAGGTTTGGATATTCAGTCATCCTATGACCAGGTTTGTTACACCAGAACACCTGGGACCGACTTCTTGAATGGGACGTCTTACTTCTTGAATGACATCACAATTCTTAGCTTGGTGACCAGTTTGTTCCATTTATAACATTAAAAGGTCCCATTTAGAAACTCTCCTTTATGCTTCTTTTGACATTTAGGGCATATGGGAAGTTTCTTTCTCTCCCTTTTCTCTTTCTTGCCCTTTTCAAGCATTAACTATTTAAATTTTTATCCCCGATTATCCTTCTCATTTAAATTTGAATCTATTTACTTTCGATTTTGCTGAATCTCATAAGTTCATTGCTCTACAACTTCTAAGGCTCTTGCTCTTTCCAATGCTATAGCATAATCAACTAGTAAAAAGAGAGTCAAACTCTCCCTTAAATGGGTTATCAATCCATCCTAAAAGCGACGTGCTTTTTGTGCAGGAGAATTCGTAATCCATGGCACATATCTTACCAAGGCGTTAAATTTAGTAGCATACTCCATCACACTCATCTTGCCTTGATATATTCTCTCAAATTCAAATATTTTTTTATCCATTAGGGTTCTTGGAAAATATTCTTTCTTGAATTCCTACATAAATTGCATCCATATTACCTCATTAGGATTCTTCATCGTACTTGACAAGGTTGCCCACCATTCCTCAACTTCATCAATTAATAAGTAGATAGCGCAATCTACCTTCAATGTATCTGTGCATGATGATATCTTAAATAATTTTTCATCTCTTTCAACCATCGTTCTGCTACTACCAGATTCGTCACACCTGCAAATCTGGGAGGATGATGTGCTAAAAATGCTGAAATAGCTTTGCAATTAACCTTTATTTACTCCTCTTCGGATAATCTTGTCTTACCTAATCCTGCACCAGCTCTATTGAAATCTACATTTACTAGGTTCACCCTTCCTTAACTTGGTTCAGGAATACTTTAAAAATTTTCTCTTCCTATTGCCCCCAAACCCATATTCATCAAACTCTCTAGTTGCGTAGATCCAACACCGGTATTTATGTTTATGCGCATTTGTTCTTGGTATTTATGTTTATGCTTATTTGTTCTTCCCTATTCTTTTGATAGCGCATAAAGTTCTCCATCATATCATCTTGTCCGACCGCCCATCATTGATCCATAGCATCCATAGTTTGAGCTATTGCTTCATGCACTACCTCATGTATTCTTGGATCTACAATTTGCATAGGATCTTCTGACGATGATGACAATGATTCTGCTCTAGCACGTGAGTTGGACATTTCCTTCTCCAGTGGCCTAGTCTCTTGTCGATTTTGTTCTTACATGTGAATTTCAACCACCTTTCATTTCTTGGGACGTTCAAGTCTTCGTTTTTCCACTATCTTTACTTGTTATATAAAAAATTTAAATTATAAACACACATATCATAACTATGATATTCAAAACAACTAATAAAATTTTGTGTCGATATACTGAGTCAACAAGAAATATATATATATTTCATTATCTTAACAATGAACATCATTTACATCTGTGTATACATGCATGAAACATGTGTGATCCTATCTATTGAAAAAAAGTCATACATGTATAACATTAAAAAAATATATTATTTTTCACTTTTGTAAACATTTACACTTCCCAAAAAATGTGCAATAATATTTTTTTTAAATACTCATTATTTCACCAAAGAGAATAATATAGATCATTTGGTCTCACAGCTTCTCTTCCTCTACATTTTCTTCAAAATTCTCCTCTTCATCTAGCTCAGGCTCCTCAAACCTATAAAAATCTTCTTCTTCATTAAGCTCAAGCTCCTCAAATCCTTCCTCTTGGGGCTCTTAAAGGTTCCCCTTTTCAAGCTATTCAGGGTCATTTTCATCTTCGGGCTCTATCGGGTCATCTTCATCCTCAGGCTTTATCAGGTCATTTTCATTTTCAGGGAGAAGGTTATTCAATTCTTGTTTGTCCACAACGGCGTTTCCATTGTCATTCACCTCTTGATCTGATTCATTAACCAAAACGAGGATTACCGTCTCCCCGTCATCTTCTTATAATTCTATTTCTTCACCTCTCGCCTATCTTTCCGTTAACTGTTGCGCCAATCTTCCTTTGTTATATGCAATTTCTGCAATAGTTGCTCCAAGGCTAAACCTATAGAGCTCGTGCTCCAATTTTTATCTTGTCCCTTGCTCAAGATCCTTAGGAGTTGGAATTCCTTTTCAATATTCTGCTATTTGCCTTTTTATAATCTATTAAGTATCGTAGGAGGATTCCTTATATAAGGCATTATATTTTGAGCCAAAAACATTAAATTTTCACCATTTTTCATTTCTAATGGAGGGGCAAGTTGTTAGGTTGCCCTAGTTCCTCTTGCCCACGGAACCAGCATCTTATCCTTTCATCTTGTAACCAATGCCTTTCTGCTACCTCCTATTCCACTTGCCTTGGTACCACGAGTACTGGCTCCAGGCCTTGACCCACCATCATATCTATTTATAGGAATGTCAAAACATAAAGCAAGAAATACAGCATTATATTTCTTAGCTCGCAATTTTTATATTAAACTTACAAATTAAATCATAATCTAAATTAACAAATCTAAAAATTTTACAACTTCACCACTCATTGCTCTAATACCACTTCTGTAACACCCCAACCTATGATATATTTATACATAAGTTTGTCATAGAATTTTATGCCGGAAATCTTTTGAAAAATGATGAAGTTCATAATCTAACTTACATTTATACACTAAGAAAAAATAAAATAACCTAAAATTTTTTTATATACATATCTATAAAAATTTCGGCAGCATCCCGTCTGTAACTAGAACATTTTCTAAATGCAAATATTCACTATTTAATTCTTTACATCAAGAAATAACCTGTAACACTCCATCATAGCCACAAACACTCACTTTTCTTCACAAATTCATTATAGCCACACCAAATACCCATACTCCAATATATTTGTCTTACATCATACATACATTTATACAATTCACATAATATAAATGAAATAATACTACAAATATCTTTCATGTCATGCCTGCAAATTATATATATTTTACACATATCTCAAAATCAAAAGAAAATCTAGCACTTCTAAAGTTTCTCTTATTACAAATCACACTCAAAGATACACAAGTCTCATATGGCTCTTCGCCTCACTACCCTTTTACCCAGTGAAGTCTCTATTGCTCTGGAAATCAGAATACCCTACAACTATTTAATAAAATTGGTGAGTTTTAAAGGACCCTGTAAGCAACGTTGTTAACCGGAAAAAACATGAAAACCTCCATAGATCATCATATATGCGTGAGGTTGAAATGCAACCACAACATGTATCATCTAATAATATAGTTTCCTCTATGGCATGTGACAATTATCAAGTGATCACCCACTCTTTTATGTCAGACGTACCGATTAAGCAACGTCAAGGACAGACAACCTGTCCAATTACAACCTTGATGAAACCTTACATTCATTTCCATTGCATGAATTACATTCACACCAATGATCAAGTGCATTTATATCATAAAAGGAGTTTATTCGGCTAATCGTAAAAAAAAATTGTTTCCAAAAGTCAAGTTCGAAAGCATTGTCTTAACAATATGAATATATATATATATATATTAAGAAATAGAGTAATGGTCATTCCCAAAGATTTTCTTAATGTTTGTATAAACTTTAATTAGCATACCTAAAAAATCAACTTGATTTACACATATTTCTGAGGAAATACATAAAGACATAATGTGAACATTTATTGCAACAACCTTTCTCAAAGTAAGTAATAAAATAGAAATTTTATCATAATAAATCATTGAATTTAAAAATCTTGCTTACCTTAAATTCTCAGGTTATGTCTTACACTTTCTCTTCTACTTTTCCTATCAAAATTAGCAATTTTGGCTAAGCATTTGCATTCTAATTTCAATGGCTATGAATGCATTGATTTGAAAGCTAATAATTTTTTTATCTATTAAGTGCCTACTTAAGATACATATGTTAGGCATATTAAAATCTATCAATCATTCTTATGCTGTGTGAATTTGCTACCCACTAATTCACATAAATTTACGACACCCGCACCCTACCTACAACTTAGCATTACACCTCCATAAATTTTTTATATATTTTTATCACTCCAAATATCTTAAAATGTATCCTTGAATAATGTTTAAACCAAATACTCCAAAAGCCCCATGTTTAACCCACTTTTTGGGGTTGCCCAATTTCTACGGGTATAAAAATTTTCAATTTCTCTCCTTTTTACCAAAAATTTGTCATATTAATTTATAACTAATATATCCTAATAACATTTGCAGCTATTATATCATGATTTGGAATAAAAAAATTTTGGATACATCACATCTTGTATTTTTTATTTCACACTTGGCTTGATTTTAGGCTTCTATTTTCATGATTTGAGTTCCAAATATCTTTTTATTCACGAATTTATCAAAAGTTCCATGATTTTCTGGCTATTTTTGGTGATAAAAGTTAAAATCCTATCTATTTCAACTCTTGGATCCTTAAATAACCAAATCTACTATTCAAATTGATGTAATTCACTTTCATACATGTTTATCTAAGATATTTTAGCAAAACTCTTATGTTTATTGCATGATTTGAGTAAAAATTAGAAAAATTCAAAAAAACATTATTTCTTCCCTACCTTCGGTGATGGCTGCGTGGCTAGCGGCGTGGGCAGGGTGACGGCGAGCTTCTCCTCTCTTCCCTCTCCTTTTTCCTTCTCCTCCTCTTCCTTTCTTCTTCTCCTTCTTCTCTCCTTCCGTTTTTTTTCTTCCTAACTGCGCTCGAACTCTCTTACACTCCTTATACTGTTTGGTGCTCTACGTGTGCACCAAAAACGTACACATGCAACAGTATAGTAAACTTTTTTAAAAAAAAAAAGATCGGACCCTACAGTAGATGAGTGAAATATTAGTAAAGCAGATAGAAGTGTAATGCCCCAAATATTTGTAACTATGTAAAAAGATGGTAATGCATATAATATATATATATAGCCTGGGAGGGTAAAAGATACTAGAATTTAAGGAATCAAGAATTGAATATATGTAGCACTATTTGAATCATAGCAAATTTGCAAAAAATCCAGTTAATGAAAACAATAGTGGTGAATTTTGATAAATGGCATAGTCAAAACCTGAGAAGGATCCTCACTGTTCCTTAGATTGTTTTGGATTTATAAAAACTTTTGATTGGATTAAATGATAAATATTTAAGATTTGATTATTATATGTAGATTCGAACTAGAAAATAATATAACTTAGGGTTGATTAGATTTGAAATGTACTTAGGCATGGATAAGATATCTTCTATGTTTGAAATGGATATAGATAGTTATATCCATATTTAAATTGTATATTTGGACAAACAATGAAAACGAGCCTAATTGTATAATTAAGTCCAAGAGAACTATGTCGATGAAAGTGATCAACGATCATTAATGGAAGTCATGATTTGCATGAGATTCTAGACATGATTGAAATGTGTTCAAGATGCATGACAATGAAATTTAGATAACAATTTTGAAAATTAAACTATTTGAGGGCTAATAGTAAGAATTTGTACGAAAGAAACTTAATGAGTGAAATTTTAAAATGACATGAAACATGATTACTTCTAACACAATTGAGATACTAGATGCATAAATAATATATGAGAAGCAATTTTGGGGACATTATAGGTGATGGATATGGTTTGGATCAAAGAGACCCATTATAGAGGTAAAAAGAGATGAGTCGATGAGCCAAATTTCACGTGAAACATCTTTTAATTAAATAAAGGGATAATTTCTCTTGTTACCATAACAAATGCACATAATTCCTCTTATACTTACAACATTTCGCAAATTTCTTTTATACCCATACCATTTCACCCTAAAATTCTTCTCATACCCATGCTGTTAAAATCATCGTTATTTATCTCATTGAAAAGATAATTTTGCCCTTTTAAATTTTTTAATTAAAATAAATCAACCTTAATATGACTTTCAAGTTATTAATATCTTATATTAATGATTTACTATCATAAATTAAGTCATATTAAGGTTAAATTATCTCAATAAAAAAATTTAATGGGCAAAATTGTCTTTTCAATAAGATAAATAATGGTAGTTTTAACGGTATGGATATGAGAGAAATCTAGGGCAAAATGTTATTGATATAAAAGAAATTTATTAAATATTGTGGGTATAAGATGAATTATGTACATTTATTATGAGTATAAGAGGAATTATCCCTTAAATAAATGGCAAAAATATGATTTATAATAATAAGAGATGTGGGAATGATTGATTTGGTGTTTGGACAAATTTTTGTATAAGATAATTATATGTGTTGTAAATGGGTGAATCTTTCAATACAACTATGTAGTAAAAAATGTATACCAAATTTTTTGGTAATGAAATTTTGTGATGAGATACTAATTGAAGTTAGAAATTAGACTCAAAAAAGGAATCATCTCAATACGAGTTATAGAGAGAAATTTATGAGCTAAATGGTATAAGATTACTAAATCGAGTCATTTACAAGCCCATACAGCCTAAACTGTGTCATTTTCAAAATCACACACCCCAAGTCATGTTGGTGATTGTTTTAAATGGGGAAGATCCAAACCCACCATATTTGCATGCCGTTTTCTTCTCCTTTTTTCTTATGAGTGACCCAAACTTACCACCCTCATGAAAATTCACCTAAAAGTCCTCAACTTCATGTCATTTTGCATTAAAGGAGCTTAATGGAGTAAGGAGAAGGTTTGAAGCCTTAGAGATTTTGAAAAAATTGAGGAATAACGGTAAGTAGGTTTGTTTCTTTTCGAATAAATGATGGATTTAAGTTTCCAGTGATGTGTTTGATGTTTATTTATGAGTACTATATTCAATTTTGTGATTCAGATGGATTTTTAAAATATGAGGCCTGTGTAAGGAATGTATGGGAGTTGAAATTAGGGATTTTAAATGAAAAGTTTGTGAATTAGGGATTCTACAAATTTGGTATGAGTCGGGTATGGCTTCTATATAAAGTCTATGTTGTGTTCGATGAAATACCAAAGTAAAGTTAAATATGAGAAAATGATATATGAATCAGTACGTAAGACCTTGTTATGTGAAGAATATGTTGCAAACACTTTGAAACATGTGATATGATGGATTATTTTGAAATAGGGTTTGTCATTGTTTGATTTATACAAGGTACATCAATCAAAATAGAGGTTTGAACTTAGTTGTTTGAGATTGTGCTTAGATTGATTTTGGAATCATATAACCCTCATAGTGAAGAAAAAATGGTTACTTAGGATAAGATTTTGTTGTGTTTGATACAAGTGAGGATAACACATAATTTGAAGCTAGGATTGACGAAATCATTACAGAAAAAATTATACATAAATACAATTTGTATGTTTGGATGTGTTGGTGTCTGAATGGTTTGATTCTAGGATATTTAGGTATTGGATTTGTTGCATGTCAAGTGTTCGCTTGATGATTTAGGGTTACACCTTTTGAAAAAAGTTTAATTGTATTGGATATGTACTAGGGCATGGTTTTGCGATACCAATGGTACATGGTTTATAATGAGCATGAGGCATAGTTTGGGCATGAGCGTAATGCATATGATATAAGTGATATAGTTGTTCATGATCCTTTATTAATATAAGGATAGGGTTGTTCATAGCCCTTGATGGATATGATGTTAATTTAGTTTCATATATGTTTATGGTATAGCATAATTGTGTGAGGCTAGTGAGAATGCGATGTATATATTACATGCAGCAGCATGCATATGATGGTTTTGGCATGGTTCGTCATCGTTTATTCGATTGTAGTTACCGAGTTTATCCAAACTCATGTGCTTGTTTTTTTTATTTTTTAGCAAGACTGACATTGCACATACTAAGCTATAAGTCAGGCTATGTCTAATTTTAGGCCGAGGCAGATTGTTGCAAGTAAGGGTGAGAATTGGGGCATGTTGTAACGCCCCAATTCTAAATATTCTTAATAACTAGTCAAAAGGGTACCATATGACCTTCAAAAATTTCGGCAGCATCTCTCCATAATATATAAGTGGTGGTATGTAATACACAACCTATTATGCATAAGCAAGTCAAATTCATTACAATATGTGACATTCAACTCTATATTTATATCTTCATATGATAAGGGAGTTCATATGGAAGGAAATCATTCAAACTTATCCATAATCAATAAACAAACCGAATGATCATAACTACATGCATCCACATAAATCATAATCCAATTCAAAATACTGAATATAATTGTTTATTAAGGTCAAATCTAGCTCCATAACCGTCTACATAATGTTAATGTCAAAAGAGCATGACATTAAAATAACTTTAATTAGAGATGTTCTAATGGTTTCCAAGATTTGGTCTTCTACTAGCCCCATCATGAGGTTCCCCACCTGACCTAGGATTTAAAGAATAAAAAAAATAACAAATCACGTAAGTCTAAATAGACTCAGTAAGTAGATAATGGTTAGTATAATGTGGAATAAGCAAATTTTTGAATGCGCATGTCATGATCAAAATAAAACATATGGGTCTGATATCCACTCCCAAGATCATATGCATATCACCATATATAAATAGAAGGACACGTACAATCCTCCACTCATGTCAATCAAGGGCCATGAACAACCCTCTCCTCATGTCAATCAAGGTCATGAACAACCCTTTACAATCAATCATTTTAAATAACACCTCATACATAACATACAAGAATACATGTCATAAACCATACATACAATATCAACAAGGTTTACTTTCAATTTAATATATAAACTACCACACAAGCATTTTAACAAACACATAGTAGGCATAAAAAGAGGAAACTCTAGTTCGTACCCTCATTTGATCTGAATCAACTAACATCACATTTTAAGAATACAAAAGCTGCTAACGAGTCCTCTACTTCATAAATTCACTCATTCACGACAAATTCCTCTCGAACCTTACTTACCCTAGCTGTTACGAACACTATGCCCCAAACCATGGATTTGTTTGGGTGTCACGTACCCTTCCCTCAGTTTCACATCTTGTTTAATACAAGATTTTATCATTCAATCAAGGAAAGGTAGCATCTACTTACCTTAATCGTGATTTTTCCTAAAAACAGCAACCCTAGGCTTGGATTGCAGAAATTCAGAGCTTCCTTGACTGGAATCAATGACTTCCAAGGCAGTTAGTAAAGATTTCTTGAAGAAATCCACAGCTGGTTTATACTAAATAGGAGGAAAGAAAAGAAGAGGCAAAGAACAGGAAGAGAAGAAGAAGGAAACAGAGTCGGGCGCAAAATGGAAGATGAACCCTAACTCGCAAGCTCCTCCTTATAACTTAACCTCCATCCAGTAGAGTTAGGCCGGGCCGGAGCATGAGTCGGGTCAATCGCAAATTGTAATTTACTTTCCCATTTCTATGACTTAATAGTTAAAAATTTCTCCAGGGGCGCTGCCCCCTTGACCCCCGCTACCTAACCGGACAGGTCGAACCCCGTACCTACTCTGCGATGTGGAAAATAGTTGTAGTGCTCAACAATGTCCGTATAAGTTATTAATCCATTAACATCATAAATCCCTAATAGCATGTTCATAAATTATCTCATAATAAAAAAGAGTTATAATGAAAATAAAATAAAATACCTGGTTCTCACACATGTTGACCCGTGGCTTGGCTTTGACCTGACCAGTTTTTGGCCGAGTAAAATCGATATATTTTCGACCCGGTATAGGGATGGGTCAGAAATTAACCTAAATTCAAAAATAGGATCGGGGTGGGTCGACCACATCCTGACTCAAAGAGTTCGATCCACTCTGCATATATTGATTTATTAGAAATTATAAGCCTATATTTAAATATTATTATTATTTTCTTTCAAAATTATTATTTTTTTATAATCAACTCTATCAACAATAGAAGAATCAATTTATTCAGAAAGCAATATAAGAATCAATAAAAAGAATTTGTACGTATATAACCCTTATGTGTAATTGTATATTAACCTATTTTAATAAATTTATACTATATTTTTAAATATTTTATTTTCTTAATTATATTTTTTTGATAATTAGTGAAATATTGAAACATATAATATTTAAATTTAGTATAGATGTATACTTATCTTTAATATGTATATAAATTTTTAAAATTATCTTATTTGACCCGTATTTTTTATCCGATCCATTATCCGAAACCAATTTGATACCAACAAGAAGTTTTTTCCAGAACCTATTAAAAAAAAGTAGTGGTCAAATCGACCTTATCCCGACCCGGTACAAAAAAAAGAGTCAAATTCAATTTTTAAAAAGTAAGGTCAATATTGGGCAAACTTTAACCCGGTATGGGACACCCAAATTCTCACCTCTAGTTAAAACTTACAAGTATAAGTTATGATAGCTTTAGGTTATAATCATTTAAGACTAATGTACATGAGAGATGTGATGTATATATGTGAATTTGTTAGCTGATAAGTAGCAAAATACATTTGTATATTGACATTATGAGTTATGGATGTATGGGTTGTTAAGGCCTTATTATGATAATTCTGATTTGTAAATGATAAAAATAATGTATTTGAGATTTTTTACTACCATAGGTTAATTATTGCATTAGTTATGTATACCTAAAGTTATTACAATTGGGTTTATATATATATATGGTCATTTGCCCCTCGGATTATAGCAAATCTTAAGGAAATGTTGTTAAATGTTTACTACAGCAACCACTAATCTGGGGCAGTAGCCGACGAGATGTTACAAAAATATATAAGTGGAAAATGTTTGTGGAAAATATACAATTTACAGTAATTATTGATATTGGTATTAATATTTTGAAAAATGATTGCTACATAATTTAATGTTGCTACCAAAAAAATTTTTAGTCTAATGAGGTGGAGAATTTTTAGAGATTTTTGTGAGTTTTATTTATGTGATCATGGCATAATTCACCTTTCATCCTATCAAAGTACTCCTAAGTAGAATAAAGTTGTTGAGCATACATCGACATATTATGGAACTTAGTTTGGCTTCCTTATTTTTTTGCTTCTGTGCCTATGTCTTACTTGGTGGATGCTTTTGCTACTATCAATGATGCGATTAGTCACTTGCCTACTCTATTATATCATTTCAATAGCCTTTATTTCTTACTTTACAACAAGTTGTCTAACTATAGTAGTCTTCGAATTTTTTGTTCACGATATTCACCTTGCCTTTGAGACCAGATGCATCACAAATTTGATCCCTCATCTCTTGAATGTTATTTTTTCTGGGCTATAATCATTATAAGGGATATCAATGTCTTTATCCCCACACAAGGCAAGTATACACTTCACATCATGTTATTTTTTATGAGCACATTTATCCTTTTATGGTTGTCTCTTAGAGCCTTCCATGATGGGCTAGAATGTATAACGCCAATCCTTCTCCAACTATTGCTCCATCAAGTTTGGCACATCCTTCCCCCACTCTTGCTCTTAAGGTTTTGAAATTGTAATCTAGTTATGGTAGTCCTACTATGTTGGTGCCATTTTTTGTACAACCTCTAATGATGCTACAGATAATTCTATCTCACCTTCTACTTCACCTCCTCATGTTCTGCTGAGATGCCTTTCTTACATTTTTCCTGCCTCAATTAAGTTTCCTGCTGTGTTTGATTCTTTGCTTCTTGATAAGATTCCTATGTCCACTTTACTTAACAACGTGTCTTCCTAAGACTTATCTATTCCCACTTCCTCCGTCTTACATCCGATGCAAATTTGGTCTAAATAGATATCACTAAGTCAAATCATGACTATGCTTTGCCAACTACCATGACTAACCACCCCCCCCCCCCCCCCCCCCCCCCCCCCCCAAGTTAAAGACTATTGCCTCACCTTACATGCTACTTTACTTGGAAGCTCATTCTTCATCAACCTCACATGAAATTCGTAGGGGCTTTTTAGGTGTACTGCAAAACGCTTAAATGCTTGACTTATTGCTAAGGGGTTTCGCTGAGTAAAAAGGATCAATCATGTTGAGACTTTCAGTTTTATTGTCAATCTTATTGTCTTCATATTGTCCTTACCATTGCTACTATTAAGGATAGCCTATACGATAGCTTAATGCATTAGAATGCATTCTTGCATGGTGGTCTTCACATTCCTGTTTATATAGAGCAACCTCCAAGTTTTCATGACTTTTTCATACTAATCATGTTTGTTTATGAAAGTATTCCCTAGATGGCTTAAAACAAGTTCCTCGTCTTTGGTTTGACAAGTATAGCTCTTATGGGCTTCATTATAGTTTCACTTTAGTGAGGCTGACAACTTACTTTTTATTTATCATTTTGGTGAGTATATCATTCTCTTAATATGTTGACAATATTATTCTCACAAGAGATAACTTGGAATTATTGACTTCTCTTGTCAAGGATTTGAGTCATCATTTTGTCATAAAGCATTTGGGTGATCTTCATTACTCTTTGGGTATTGAGGTCCATCACTTTGTTGATGGTTGTTGCTTTCACAATGCAAATATGCTATTGAAACTTCTTACTAAGGCTATCATGCATCAAAACAACCCTATTGCTACTCCATTGTCTACCGAGCTTCCTAATAAGCAAAATGTCGCACTCTCTTCTAATCGTACCTTTTATCGCAGTCTTATCGATGGTTTGCAATACCTTACTCTCACATATCCTTGTATTACTTTGGCAATTAATAATGTTAATCTACAAATGGCCTTTTGTTCTATTATTTACTTTGTCCATTCGAAGTGCATATTGCAGCATGCATGTGGTTCCTTGGATCGTGGCCTTCATATTTTAGCTCACAATTCACTTCGTGTCTATGCTTTTTTGATGCTGACTAAGCTAGTTGAAAAGTAATCTAACGTTCTATTATGAGTTAACATTTTTCTTGATCCTAACTGTATTTCCTGGAGTGCCAAAAAGTTACCTTCTGTGAGTCACTCTTTAGTTGAAGCTAAGTGTCAAGCTTGAGCCTCCACTAATGCTAAGCTCACTTGAATTTGTTGTGTGTTGCATGATATTGGTATTTCTCCGTATACTCCTACAATTCCTTTTTGATAATGCCTCCGCATTACAACTTATTACCAACCAATCTTTTATGTTCACATAAAAAACGTTCAGATTAATTATCATTATGTGCGTGAGAAAATTTTCCTTGGTCATATTATTACTCTGTTTGTGCCTTCCTATCTTAATCTAGCTGATGTATTTACTAAGACCATAGCTCGAACTATATTTCATGATCTGCGAAACAAATTGGCATTGGCCTTTTCCATCCATGTCACATTTGGCGAAGGGCGATAAGCTTATGCTTGCACGTTTTGTGCGCAGTCATCCCACCATAAAACTTCTCCGATACTGAAGTCAAGTGATTCAGTCCAACTCGAATACCTGCCACCTGCAGAATCGGTGAAGTCCAACTCCAACACCTGCTAAATGGGTCTCTCTTGTAACTGTGGAAACTCCCCTTTACTTTTTGCTCTTTTTTTTACCTTCCATAAGAACGTTGAAGCTTGTACGCGACATGACGTGAAAAGATATACAGCAGTAACTCCTGATTCCGATGACTTATCTTCGTTCCTAATTTCTATTTTTCTACAGGGCTAACCTCAGGGTAAGGAATGAAAGTAAGCCGAGACAGTGGACTAGCAGGATATCCCAATTCCAGAAACCAATCACAGTGTTTTTGGGCACATGCATGAATGAATACAAACATGGGAATCAACGAAGCACCTTCCACCGCTTCCACTACTTTCAGGGCCCATAGGTACAACAACCCCACAAGCACTGACAATTAAGTTCCAAGTTGCGAATAAAAAACGTATATATAAGAGGAGTATTCGAGAATATTTTTCTCGTCATCATCCATAACAGCTAAAAGAAGGCGTTCGGCATAATTGCAAATGAATAAACAAATGGACCACCACCAACGAAGAAGGCGAAATTAAATAGAAAAATTCCATCAGCATTTGATTTCTATTTACAATTCTATACCAGTTGCCGCCAATTCGCACAACACCCTTTACACTCATAAACAACGCCAGCGCCGAAAAATATTTATGTTCACTTTTTAACTTTTTTTATGTGTAAGCCCTGTTTAGATCATATGAATTTAACGATTTCTTAAATTTGTTTGATATTTTAATTTTCAAAAACCAAAACGAAATATCAAACAAATTTTAGAAATTATCAAATTTCATAGCACGAAAGCTTTAAATAAAACTCGCAAACAAATTAATTTGCCCAATTTACACACGACTGTAAAAGATCACAACCCCATAAAAAATTATCTTTTTCTTTTCTTTTTATTGGGTTAATTTTATTCCTCCCCTTTCAATTCTAACATTATCAGAAGAAGAAAAGAAGGGAAAGAAACAATGTTTACTACATCTGCCAAACACTCAGAATAATCACTTGTGAAAGGGTTAAAAACTTAAAACGAGAAACATTGCCCCTCCTTTTCTCCAGTACCAACGGGCAGGGAAGGAAGTGGGAGAGCCCGATGCAACTGCCCGGCTGGGGTTACTACAAGAAAGCGGAGGCGTTGACGCGGCCGCGGCGAACACCTTCTGCAGTTCTTGCTGCTATGGTCCTGCTACTTCTCGAGGGATCTGAAGGCCCACCGACCATCTCCACAAACATCTTCTGCAGGTCCTCGAAGCTGTCGTTCTGCCCCAAAATTTCCATCCACGTCAGCTTCCTCCCAAAATATCGCCCCGTGTCACATGGGGGGCAGCCATTGCTTACTTACCCTTTAATTTTTTATTTTTTTTTCCTGGGGGTTCAGATCAAATCACTTGAATAATTTGGTAATTAGAGATACCTTGTGAAAGTAACCCCCAATTATCGCCCATTCATCCACATCACGGAGTTCATGACCATGGCTGTCAGTCACGGATCACGCAAGTCGACATTTTAACCATAGATAATTTAGACACTTTGCAAAAAAGTGAAAGAAGACTCTAAGGTAACACTAATAAACAGTAAGGATCCCGACGATCCCGGCATGGAGAATTTATCTTCATCTTTTGAAGCGACGTCTTTATAACTATTAGTAATATTGTTAGATTTATATTTTGAAGTTAGAATTGCAATAAGTACTTGAATTGAATTGTAAATACGAAGAACTTTAAAAAAAAAAAAAAAAACAACAACAACAACAAAAAAGGTACTATTTTACCAGTGAAACTCATGTTTGCCTCAGCTTCTAAACTTCGCCGTGTTTGCAGAGAGAGCCGATCTTCTCAAACGCGTGATTTCAGACCATTCGGACCGGTCTGAAATCACCGTCTCAAATAATCACCGGGCGCTTGTAAAATCCAAAGTCTAACTCTAGATGCTTGTAAAGAGAGCCGATCTTCTCAAACGGGTTAGGACTGTTGTCCTATCCTCAAGTCCAAAGGGAGCAATGGCCTCCGTGTAATTTAAAAAAAATAAAATCCTAAAACCTTACATGATATTATAGAAATCGAGTTCAGGTTGAATTTGAATTAAATTTGGGTTGATAAATTATTTTAAGTCAATAGTTAATAAGCCATCCAAACAAAAACAATAAAGCGAAGCCCAATTAAATTTAAGAAAATCATAGTAACATAATAAAAAGAATATTTATCTTTTCAAAAAATATTTTAAAAAAAATGTGAAGTTAAACAATATAAACACAAATGTAAAAATATGTGTAAAAATGAAAATATATATTTTATGGGTTGATATGATAAATAACATTTACGTTTCGTCATCACGACAAGTTCACAGCCCTATTCCCAAATCTTCCCGCTTCACCGATCATTTCTCTTGCCTTCCAAATCCAATCATGCGCCTCTATCCAAAATTTTTTTAAAAAAAATCCCTTCCAAATCCAATCATGCGTCTCCATCCAAAATTTTTTTTCAAAAAAAAAAAAAAAAAAAAAAAATTCCACCCATATACGGGCGTATGGTACTAGGCGGCTCACATGCCTTCTACTTCCCACCATTCAAACGCACAAACAGAGCAACCACGGCGGTCCCACCATGTGGGCCTGTCCCTTCTCTAGGCCCACCAAGAAATCACGAAACCAACTATTTTCTTTTTAATGGCCGATGATCATGACTGTGGGGGCCACTTTCAAAGTTGCATAATTTCCACCGCGACGAAACGTTGCACGCCAGCCAAAGTGTCA
>JAXCLR010000050.1:24575580-24591531 GCA_035584095.1 Annona squamosa | reverse complement strand
TATATTTCTCAAATATATTACCTAGGGTTTACAATCCTAGGGTTTTGTACACGTCTCAAAGATCGGGGTTCCACACAAGATTACATATGCCAATAGGCATGAAGTCATTCAAGCTCACCACCCCCTATTTTTTATGGATCAAAATAATCTTAGTGTTATTGATTCCTAATATTATGTTCTTTCTTACTTCTCGATCTTTTATCTCCAAAAAATTCTTGCACGCATAATAGATCTCATCTCCCAATGCATGTCATGATTTTTGATAAAATTCAATCGGCCAACCATCAAGTCCAAGTGCTTTCTAAGAAGCCATCACTTTTACTATAGATTTTAACTAATATTTTGTAAGTGGTAGAGTGATCCTTGTATTATCTGCATTATTTATGCACTATCGAATATTTATTATAATTTTTAGTATCTCTAATCCCTTCATATGTAAAAATTTTCCTAAAATGTATTGCAACTAGCTCTTTTTTCTCTTTCTGATCAGTAACCATGTTCCCTAATTCATCATGTAAGATTAGAATATTATTCTACCTCCTTCTTTTAGATGTTGTTTGGTGGAAGAATTTGGTGTTGCAACCTTCTTATTAAAGCCAATTTATTATAGATTGTTGCATCCACTTGATTTCTCGGTCTTCTAACAAGTTCTTTTTAATGTTCTAGATCCTTAATTTCTACATCCCTTCTATCTGATGGAGGAAGCATTCTTAATCTACTAAGTTGGTCTTGCTTAGCTATGATTTTTGTTGAAATATTGCCCCTAACTTGATGATTCCATCTCTAGAGAGCTACTCCACATGTCAGCAACTTGTACTTGACAATTACAAAAGTTGTCCCTTTGGCATATTGATTTTCTAGTCAATTGATTCTAATTATGTTAACTACTTTTTTATCCTTATTCTAAAAAGCTCCAAATCTAAAAACCTTTGTTTCTTTTGGTTAATTGTTCCTGCGGCCAGGGATGATGAATAAGGCGCAATGATTTGATGATGATGTCCAACAATGTATATTCTGAACAAAGGGGACGTTTGGTAACTAGCTATGGAAAACGTGGGTGAACAGATTTAGAGGCACTTCATTAATTATCTAATCATTATATTTTTTTTACTTTTACCCCTATATCCAATCATTTTTCCTGTCAATCACCTTATAATAAATTTATTTATTTCAATTTTATCCCTATCATTTCATTCAATCATACAATTTTCAAAATATTCCATTTTCTACTCCTACCAAATACTACATTTTTCATAACTTTCTTTTTCCCAAATGTTCCCAAAGATAAAAATTTGAAGTTAATCTAATGAAGGAAGCGCCTTATCCAAACAAGCGGCCACTCTTCTGACTCCCAATCTATTATTTCTCTATGTATAAACTTGACCAATATATCTGACATCTCGTAATTCACATTCATCTATGACTTCCCTAAATTTTGCTATATGATGCTCTAGTCTAATGTTGTTGTTAAGATATTCTGAATTACCCACCACCTCATTAAAATTTTTCTCTACCAACCATGTTTTGTAGTTGCTTTCTTTAGTTGTCTTAACAAATCCCAAGAATTTTATTTTCTATAAATTTCTGTCTCCCCATAAAATCTAGTAATCATCCATGTGTATCCATTTGCAGAGCGTATTTTAGCATCAATATGATAGCCGAAAGAGGATTAGATGGTGATCGTTTGATTGTTCTTCCAAAGCATAGCTAATTTGCCCCCTTTTGTCTAAACTATCAGCTACAACGCAACCTGCAAAATTGATTCCGTATCTAATGCTTTTCATTTCCTACTACCTTCTTTTTTATTCTCACAAAAATATCGAAATAGATATTTTTTTCTTGATTAAGGATGTGTTTAGCAATTGATAGAAAATGTTAAGTTAAAACTTTTCACTCTCCACAACTATCATATTTTTTAATTATTTTTTCATACTTTTCTATATAATTACTCTACTTTTTAATCATTTTTTACACTACTATCCATACAACAAACCTATCTATTTTAACTTTATCCACTTTATTTCTTATCATTACTCCTATTATATCACATCATTTAACAACTTCTACTCTTTAAAACTTTTTATTCCCAAACACACCCTAAGTCAAGAATCACCCAAATTGTCAATGGGTTCCCAAATCCATGACAGTGTCATACTAAAATTGCAATTAGTATATTATTATTCTCATCAATCCTGATTGATTTTGGCTTCTTCTCACTAATTTCTTGTTCTAAGCCCTCCTCACCATCCTCGTAGCTTCTTAACTTTTCCTTCTTCCATCTCCTCTTTGAAAATTATTGTTCCTAGATGTAGAATTAGAGTTCACAATCCTTGCTATCCTCTTCCATCTCCTCATATGTAAAAGATTGCTAACTTGGGAGAGAATCTTCCCATTGAACTGATTACTTACTAAACTACCTGCAAGATCTATTCCATAATCCTTCATATTAGTGAATGCACCATTGACCTGCAACATGATATCAGTATTTGTGCGTTGAAACATTTTAGCCTTCAAATCTGTATTCATTAATTCGGTCTCACTGATAGCTTGTCCTTCGTCTGCCTTCACTAGCTTATCCCTCAATTTTTCCATAATATGCTCAACTCCGCATAATTTGCTTCCTTCTAACCTCATATCTTCCTTTTTTGCCTATAGAGGTGCTACCTTTTTTTTTCTAACTTCTTCAATCCATTGACATTTTTATTGCCTTTCCTTATGTTTAGTAACTCCTCCTAGAAACTTTTTTATCTCTACCATATCCCCTTTCTTAATACCCTGACTCCCACCCTCCTTATGGTTTATCCTTAAATAATTTTCATATAACATATTTCTCTCCTAAATTTCTTCCTTGTCCCTTTCCCTATATTACAATCTTTATAAAAATGTCCAATTCTTCCACAATTGAAGCACAAACTTCGAAATTTTTTGTATTGGAAGGTTAACCTTTATTTTTCATGTTCCTCCTCTTAGATATACACTCCCTTTCCAAATGGTTTTCAGATATCTATTTCCACCTTCAATTCTTCATGTTTTATCTTCGTAAGTCTTCACTTGTGCATGTGACCTTTAGAATGCATGTGACCTTTAGAACTTTTTGAATAGTGAGCTCGGTCAAGTTCATTTGAGCATTCTTAGATGAACTTGTCTTGGATCTTAAATCAATTAGTATGATATTTCTTGAGTTAAACTTGTCATCTTTGGGCTTGAAACTTCATTATTTAAGCTTCTTGTATCCAAGTTGAATGTCGGGGTCAACTTGGTTTGCTATTTAACTCAAGTTGCATGTCTGAGTTGATTTCATGTGCAACTTCACCTAAGTCGTATGTTAGAGTCAACATCGGTCTCGACTTGACTTTGTCAGATTTAGCTTTGAATACTTGAAGGTAACCTAAGTTGCGACGGACTCAACTTGAGGTACAACTTTACCGAAGCCGCATGCGAAGTCGATTTCAGTTGCAACTTTTCCTGCTCACGTGTCCACATTTTCAGCGCTATCAAAAAATGGTCATTCGAAGTCGATGTTAAAGTTGATTTCGGTATCAACTCGACCTAAGTCGCTGCCTGAGTCAACTTAGCATACGACTTGGTTGTCAAGTTTTGAATCTTGAAGTTCTAATCCTTAACACATCTCAACACAAATGTCAAAGCCTTAAAACCTCTCAAATTGAATTGTTAATCATTAAAGCATATATTGTGTTTAATTTACCATTCATTTACAATACTATCTTACTTTTCAATAATTTCTATACAACTAGCATATCTATTTTAATTTTATTCTCTTTAAAATTGCTAAACATACCATTTATCTTCTTTTTTTATTGATATTTTATACAATGTGACAACTTAATATTACAATTGAGCACATTCACAACTCTCACACATGAATGGACTTTTTTTTATAATACCTCCATTTTTATAGAGGAAATCTGAAAACCCACACATTCAGGGGAAAATATAAAAATTCCCATTGCGGGGAACTTGTTTTGAAAAAAAAAATCTCTTCACAACTAAAGAAGGGATGAGAATCAAACTACTAACTTCAACTAAGGGGAGGATTTTTATTTTTCTAATCTTTTATCTCGTTTGTCTTTTAACTTTAAGGAGGATTGTAATCTTGAACTTGTACAAGTTCCTTTTTTTTAGTAGTATCATTTCGATTAGACAAGTTAATGTTATAAATATGGGTAGCAAAAAATTTCACATCTAAGATAGAATCACACTAGGAAGGAATTTTTATTTTTTCAAACTAAAAAATAACTACTTTTTTTATTTTCAATATAAATTTTCTCAATTTAAAAACACCTTTCTCATTTCCAACATATTTCCATTCCAAATTTTATTCGCATGCCTATCTCATTCTCGGCTATAGATTCAATCCTTTTTTATATTTTTTGAAACTCTTTTCATACGAATGTTAACCTAAGTGTATTTAAGATATGTATAAATTTTTATCATTTTCAAAGATTTTTAGATATTTTTTGAATTTTTAAAAACTAGTGACATTAAATTACTAAAATGCCATTGGTTTTTGAAAATCTAAAAAAATATCTAAAATTTTTTAAAAAGGTAAAAATTGATACACATGTTAAATATACCTAGATTAACATTTTTATGAAAAGAATCTCAAAAAAGATTAAAAAATGGGATTTTTGCAACCGGGTGCACTAAAATTTCAATGTATCATGCTGCATTAAATTGGTTGCCCTCATTCTTATCCCATCCAAACTCTAAACAATTAAATATAAATAATAATCATCCAAAATATGAAATTCTAAGTAAAAATATTTTTAAGAGTATTTAAAAAAAATTCTCTTGTATCCATAATATTTGTTTATAAAATTATCTTTATATCTTAATAATGGGAAATTTTTACCAATAAAATCTAATCGATGTTATTTGTTACATCAAATGATAAAAAATTGTCTTATGGTCTAATTTGGCAATAAAATTATCCTAATTCCTATAAAAATTTTGCTTATTTTAAACTTGTTATTTATCAAATAGTTTTATTCTTCTTTCCAACTATTTAAACATTTGATTATTTTAATGATCATTCCATGGTTTCTCGAAAATTCTCATAAAATCTTTTGTTTTAATGGCCTAAAAGTTTACTAATCAGTTTAGTATTACAAAGCTTACTAACTAAATAAATAAATAATTTAAAACAATCATCTCACCTTTTTGAATATGCACCCAGTGATTCAATTTTTCCAACCCATGAAAATTTTTATAACTATGTTGTTAGCTAGAGCAGGTCACTCACCTATTGCATTGGGCCAATAAAGATTTGTGGGCTCATGATGGGCAATGATAATTTAAGACTTGTCTAAAATAAGCTCAATTTAGAGTTGAAAAATATATATTTATAAATTTTTTTATGGAACTAATCATTTAGGTGTATTTAATCCACGAATTAAGTTTTTTGGATATATATTTATTTTGGATTTTTAATTACGAAGATATTTTAGTCATTTTCAAATCATTAAAATGATTAAAATATTGCATGTGTTTAAAAATCTAAAATAATATATACGAACATCTAAGAATGGTAAAACTGTAAGGACCAGGTATTTTATTTTATTTTCATTATAATCCTTCTCTATTTTATGAGGTAACTTATGAACATGATACTGGGAATTTATTATGTTAATAGATGCATAACATATATGAATTTGGCATCTAGGAGATGTATAGTGCATATATGCATATATTATGATCTTAGCATATTGAGTATAAATTTAAAGGTGTATAATTAGCATGTCATTATTGAGTACTATAACTAATTTTCCCTTCGCAGAGTAAGTACGGGATTCGATCTGCCTGGTCAGGTTACGTGGGTTAAGGGGGTAGCGCCCCCAGAGAAATTTTTAATTATTAAGTTACAAGAATGGAAAAGTAAATTACTAATTATGATTAGACCCGACCCATGCCTCAGCCCAGCTCGACTCGATGGGGTTAGTTAACATGGGTAGTTCACGCTCTAGGGCTTCATTTTCCATTTTGCGCCCGACTGTTCTTCCTTCCTTCCTTCTCTTCTTTCCCTTCCATTAAATTAATCAAGTCGTAAATTTCTTAAAGAAAACTCTACCAACTAGTTTGAAGATCATAGATTCTAATCCAGGAAACTCTGAATCTCTATAATCCAAATCTAGGGTCGCTGTTTTTGGGAGAAATTGCGATCGAGGTAAGTAGATGTCGCCTCTTCTTGATTTAGTGATAAAATTTCATGTTAAACGTGATGCGAGACTAGTGGGAATGTGTAGCGCATGACAACTTTATAGTATGAGACATAGGGTTCGTAACAGTTAGAGTTTATGAAAATTTTGCTTTGAATGTGCGATTTCTATAATGTAATAGACTTCTTAACAGTTTTCATATTATTGAAATGTGACGTTAATTGATTTGCCTCAAGCGGGAGTATGAATTGAAGGTTCTCTTATTTCACACCTATGAGTGTTTGATAAAATGCTTATGTGACAGATTTATATGTTAAATTTAAACTTTGTCAATGTTATATGTGTTGTTTGTGACATTTATCCTTGCATGTTATGTATGATATGTTATTTAAAATGGTTGGTTGGACAAGGATTGTTAATGGCCCCTGATTGACATGAGGAGAGGGTTGTTCATGGCCCTTAATTAACATGAGGAGAGAGTTGTTCATGGACCTTGATAGACATGAGTAGAGGATTGTTGTGTCCTCCTATTTATATGTGGTTATATGCATATGATCTTGAGAGTGAGTATTAGACCCATATGTGTTATCTTGATCACTACATGTGCATCCATCATTTTATTTATTTCTACTTTGTGCTAACCATTATTTACTTGCTGAGTCTATTTAGACTCATATGGTTTGTTATTTTGCCTTTAGATCACAGGCCAGGTGGGAGAACCTCGGGATGGGGCAAGTTGAAGATCAAGTCTTGGAGACCATTCGTGCAATATCTTGAATTATAGTTCTTTTAGAAATTGTGCTCTTTTGATAATTGTGCATGTAGATGATCACTGAGACAGATTCACTTGATAAATATATTGTATTTGGTATTTTGAATTGGATTATAATCCCGTGGATGCATGTATATAATCATTTAGATGCTTGTTGTGTTAGGATAACATTCAATGATTTTCCTTCTACATGAATGTCCTTATTATATGAAGATGCAAGTGTATAAATATAGGATTGAATGTTACATTTTGAAATGAAATTGAAATGTCTATGAATATCAGGTCGTGTATTCCACACCACCCCTTATATATTATGGGTAGACGTTGTCGAATTTTTCTTAGGATGTATAGTGCCCATTGACTAGTTATTAAGTATATCTAGAAATAAGGCGTTATAAAAACTCAACTTAAATATTAAATGCACCTATATTAACAATTATATAGCAAATTTTAAAAATAAAAAATATTTTCAAATTAGTCTCGAATGGGCTCATTTCATATCACTCCTCAATGATCAAACTCCTGTTATGATGGGATGATAATTTGAGATGCTAATTTTCTCAAACTATTCTAAGATGATTCTATCTCATATCAGTTTAAAATCCATTTTTTATAAATTTTTTCAAATTTTTAATAAAATTGATCAATTTATGTGTATATTATCTATAACAAAAGACTTTACCATTTTTTGAAGATACATATATTTATTTTGTATTTTAAACATAATGGTATTGTGACCACAATACTTTGATGTTTAAAATATAAAATAAATATATAGCAT
Source organism: Annona squamosa (assembly GCA_035584095.1). Taxonomy (NCBI): domain Eukaryota; kingdom Viridiplantae; phylum Streptophyta; class Magnoliopsida; order Magnoliales; family Annonaceae; genus Annona; species Annona squamosa. Next base: position 24,583,802 of record JAXCLR010000050.1, on the reverse strand, counting down.
TTTCAAAAATATTTTTAATACTCAGTTTATAGATAATATATAATAAGATTGACAATTTTATTTAAAAATTTTCAAAAGAAATAAAAATGGGTATGACAAATAGTTGTAGGCTACTGTCATCTATGACTGATTGTAGATGATGATTGGGCACTTTAACTACTCATACTACTAAAGAAGATGACAACTTGATAGGATCCATATAAGTACTTATTTGGAGAACTGATTTTTTAATAAGATGGTTTAAAAAATTAAGCGTAAATTCCACATAAAGCTTGAATTTTGTTGTTAATTCCACTTGTACCCAATAATTTTTTAAACTTTCCAATATACCATTATTTTGCCTATTCATTCATACCCATGGACTTTTACAAAATGACAAATATGCCCAAATTTTGGTTGCAATTCTAAGCTAAAAATTCACATTTAAATAAATTTTTAGTACTTTTATAACTAAAGAATCATACTTTTACCACTGCGGAATCATATATCAATTGAATGCGACTTTTTTATTTATAAATTCATCATTAAGTTTTCGACATATTTGTCATTTCACATAGGAACATGAGTATGAATTAAATTTTGGCCAAATTTGATAAGTATCTTTAAAAATTTTGAAAGTTTGTATGTACGTATGAATAAAATTGTGGATAATATTCATTAGTGCATGCAAATTTGTCTAAAATTAATTATAGGGTAGGATAATATATAAAAAATTATATATCAGAGAAGGTATGATAAATTTCATATAATGGATACCCAAAGCCAGGTCATGGGAGTACTTTATGTTTTGTGTATGGATTTTCTCGTGCATTATCATATACATTGACAACAGAGTTTTGTAAAACTAAAATATATTCCTAATTTATTTATCTTGTCTCTTTGTCAAAGGTTTTTTTCCACTTTGGTATTTTTTCATAGTACTTTCCTTTTTTATTTACATGAAAAATAAATCAATTGCTTATAGGTTAGATGTCTTGTATTTGAAGAATTGGTAGGAATTTATTTTTAGTAGAACTACATGGACCCCACCTTTATATATGTATATATGGTGTGAGCTTATTACAAATTGAGACAACTTATTACAAATATAAGCCAATAACCAAACTGTCCCAAGATGAAGCCATGAATTGCAACCCTAGAGATATTACCCCTAGTTAAGATGCTTCGAGAGTATTCATCCTCTCATTTTTTAGCCCACCAATAGATGCTTCGGATGCGAGATATAATTTTCAACAAGACATCATTACTTCCATTTGATTAAGTGAGACCCTCTCCTGTGTTTTGATTTATAGCCACACAACAGCAGATCATTGGCGACCTAAAAACGACGAATTGATACTTTGGTGACCTGTGTTGATTTGCACTATTTGTGTGAAACATGTGGCACTGTGTGTTATGTTGTTCACAAATTCACAAGTTAGGATAGCTCAAGAAATCCACCCAGCAATGTTCGGCATCTGCAATAAGGGTGCAATTTAGGGCTAATTGAGCCTAAACTCATCGAACCCAAATTCTAATGGTATCAAAATTTGATTTTTTACAAATCGAGCATGAAGAACTCAAACTTGAGAAATCTGATCTATACATATAATAGAGTTAGGGTTCATGTGAAGTTTACTCGATTTTCCATTTTATAATTATTATAAAATATATTATATACATAATATCTAAATAATATTTCTTTATATTTTGTGTATTTTATGTTATTTACATTTATATTTGAATACATGTTTGACATATTATAATTATATTACAAATAAACTATATTATTTTCATTTATATTTATCTTTTATTTCTATCATTTACTTTTATGTGGATTAATTTTTTTCTTTTATCTTGTTTATGATATTAAATTTTCTTTTAGAAACATTTTTTATACCGCTATATTTTCAAAAATTTGTAGTTTAACTATATATTATTATATTTACTTACATAATTTTTTATTGTTATATATTTATATGAAATTCTAAACTTACAACTTTTAAATAAAATATAAATTCATTAACCTAAATCTCAACCCAAACTCGATTTTCAAAATAGGGTTAGTTTTAGGCTATGATTATTATTTTATAAATAGAGTTAGGATTTGGGTTTAGGTAAATCCAAGTTTCATAAACCTAAGTTGCCTCCTTAAATTCTTCGGCTTTCGGACTTACGCTATCATTATCACGACACTTTCATCTATTCTGGAGTTTTTTCACAATAAGCAATGCCATTGATCAGAATTTCCTTTGACTTCTCATAGATGTGAACTTCAATACCTTATGGGAAATCTTTCAATACCTTTCAAATGTCAACCCTCTACATCACGACAAGGATAACATTGTGATCACAGACAACGACTGCATAACAGCTAGTACGTCATCCGAATCTCATCAGGGGCATTTGTCCCCTGCTAGTTGTTAGTGGAGCTTTGTCTTCATATTTATGAATGAGAGCTTGTGGTATTTATTAAAATAGGTGGAACATGTTATCTCCATAATGATAGGCTTGATTTGTAATATGAAAATATCACAGTGTACAATGCATAATACCAATAAAAAATATCAACCCTTACACTTTTTTATGCTAATTCTTTGCATCTGTTAGAGGATTTCTACTCTTGCTTCCATGAAGTACCATCCTGGACTGATACATGCATCCATTAGGTCAAATCCTCTTCCATCCTTGAAGCTACCAAATAAGACACCCAGAGCAGTGCTGCTAAGTGGAGTGTACCAATGCGTGGGGTGGTGAAAGTAAATGTGCATGTTATTTGTAGTGTCTGAATGAACAAGAAAGGTATAAGGGCTATGATACAGGATTGATATGGGCATTTTGTTGTAGCAAATGTGTAGTTTGAACGTGGTCTACTTGGTCCATTACTGATAGAGGCCAACGCCACCTTACTCGGCTTGGATTGGTTAACTAATTTATCCCTACTAATTGCTTCACTTGGAAAGCAGCTATCTTATCTTGATTAATCTGTTGCAGTGCAAGGATGCACTTCGTTCACAAGTGTAGATTTGATTGAGAGGATTAGGAAGCTGACCTCTTCATTTCACACTTATTTTTTTCTCATATCGTTAGAAATGGGGATTTTGTTACACATTGTTTAGCTTCGTGTAAAGAATTTGTGGGTGTTAATGCAATTGTTGAAGGTCCCCCTCCCCTTTTCATTTTCATCGAGTGTGTATTTAGTAACCATTAAAAATTTTCAACAAAAACTTTTCACTCTTTTAATTATCTTATTTGTAATTATTTTTCATCTTCTATACAACTAATTTATCTATTTTAACTTTATTCTCTTTATTCATTATTATTACTCCTATAATATTATATCATTTTCTCCAATTAATAAAATTTTATACCAATTTTTTATAAATATTTTATCAATTTTCAAACACACCAAAAAAATACAACATCCAAACAAAGTAATTTAAAAAATTCATAAATAACATTGATTAGTTTATTCATTGATCAGGATGAGACAGGAATTAGATAAGTTTTCTATTTTCAAAAATAATTTTCATTTAAAAAAATTACTTCTCATAAAAAATTTGTGGTACTCGATGCCTATGACCACATTTACAACACCATCCGTCCATCCTACATCTTATTCTATTTCTTAAAAATAATCATGTTTTTGGGCCAGTCCTGAATGAAATAATGGTGGGTTGGGCCGGTTAAAAATCTATACTTTCTGCTATCATCAGGAGCATCATATTTCATAAGAGTTCTTTTTCTTCTTCCACCACCTTATCTCAACCATTTTAATGATCTTGATCTTGAAGTGAACAACCATCTTTATTATTAGATTGTATAGCCTTTAAATATGGATTTTTATTTTATGGATGAGGTGTACTAAAATAGTTAGAGGCCAATTGATCCGAGGGAATCTAGTTATGATTGTGATTCTAGAGTTGGATAGTGTGCATAATGATTCCTTGATCGCCTCATCCATCATTTATTAAGGATTTTTGTTATTAGCGAGAGGTGCAACTGAACCTGCCCGACCCAATCCGGTTTCAAAACTAAGTTTGGATTTTATTTTTGAAATTTTTTTCTAATTAGACCCTATTTCAACTTGACTAGAAAACCTGAAGTCAATATCAGGTTTGCATCAACCCGCCATGAACCTAATATTCTCCCGATTTTATTAAAATGATTATATTTGGTTATGTATTAAATATTTTAACTATAATTATGATAAAAGTTATTCTATATAATTATAACTTAATTAAACAGTAAAAAATTTATTCTAAAATCTAAATGTTATATGCATTAGTCCATAAATGTTGAATATATTACATCTATGTTAACTTTATTTGCAAATAGTTGTAAATATACTAACTCTTTAAATTTATTGCATATATACTAATTACCTACGAGATATATAAATTTCACTTTCATTAAATTTTACATAGTGATTTCATGTAGTTTTATTTATTTTTCTTGCTTTAGTGCGCATTTGATGATGTGGAAGTGTTGGAAATAATGGAAAACCATAGGATTTGGTTTCTCGAGGCCAATCACTGCTTCATCAATTACATTATTTTTCCTACTTTTACTCTTACATTTCAATTATTTTCCCTACCAACTATATATAACAAACCTATTTATTTCAACTATACCATTATCGTTTTCTATCAATCATACATTTCTCAAAATGTTCTCTTTTTCATTTCTCATAATTTCATAATTTTACATGTTACCAAATATCTCCCTAATTTTTATATATAAAATCATTATATTCATTGTACTTAGAATTATTTTTAATTAAAATATCAACTTTCGCCAAAACCTAAAATATTATAGGTCATATAGTGTGTAAATTATTCATGTACAAATGGAATAATATTTTAAAAATTTATTGTCTCTATAGACAATTTCAACTTCTATTAGTTTAATAGTGACTTGAATTTCAACCAAAACGAAAAACCAAAACTAACACCAACCCAACCCAAACCCGAAGTCACATAAGCGCATATGCTTTGGGTTTGAGTTCACTCAAACCTGGTACAACCTAACCCAAGTTGCACCCCTATTATTAGCCATCAACTCAGTCCTCAAATCATTTACTCGGTGTTTTATCTCCATTTTATAGAAAAAATTTATAGCCTGTATTAGGGTATATTTGGGAGATGGACAACTAGACAATTTAAATATAGAGTGCATTTGCTTGACAAAAAAATATATTTATCAACCGAAATTTTTCAATCAAATACTTTTCATTATCCATAATTATCATATTTTTAATTACTTTTACACTTTTCTGTACGAATTGCTCTACTTTTCAATCATTTTCACATAACTATCCATACAACTAATTTATTTATTCTAACTTTATTTTCTTTATACTTCGTCATTACTTATTTCATACCACATTATTTTCTATCAATTTACAATTTTACCTCAAAAAATTTTCACTAAAAAGTTTTACTTCTAATCAAAAACACCCATAAACGATTATTAAAAAGTGAGATAATTATGTGATATCATGAAGATGATGATTAAAAAGTGAGATAATGATATGATACTACTGCATGGGCATCTCTAGTTCAAAGTTTGACATCCGCATATAGAGGTGACTTTAGTGATAACGTTTGTTCTTCAAGATTAAGAAAAAAATTAGATTATTAGTTATATATTTGTACAATATTGGTATAAAATTTGTAAATATGTATCGGAGTTCAATTGTTATACTAGTTGAGATGATGTAACATATATGAAATAAAAAATAAAAATAAAGAGAACGATATTAAATTAAATGGGTTAGATGTAGGGGAAGGAAGTGCTCTTCCATGTTTTCAGCCATAAAATAGTTTTTTATTCACTCGAATTTGGTACTTTTTAAAAGGAGTTTTGCTTCTATTAAACCTTACTTATGAGCAACCTTATCCAGTTTTTCCACTCCCATGATTGATGAAAAATTAGTTTCATCTATTATAATTAATATTATTAATATTATTACAAAAATCTCATTATTTATCTAGTATCATTCTATTCATATCTACAAATATATAAAATTAAAATAATACGATATTTTAATATTAAATATTAATTTTAAAATTTTATTTTCGACATCTAAATCTTATAAAATACATTAATGCATGAATGAATAATTTTATAAAATACTATTATAATCTAATACATATGTTAATATCTTTAAATATTTTTATCATTTACACAAATATATTTTTAGCAAATGTGGCCCACACATTTATTTGATTCAGAATAAACTCAATCTCTTGAGTGTATTTATACGAAGTGGATTTTCAATCAATTTAATATTTTTACTACATGAAATTTCACTTATATGTAATCTCATCTATTTTTTCACTTTCGTAGTTGATAAAAAAATCTACTTTATATATTGTATTTAACATTATATATATCATGAAAACCCATAGTTTGTTTAGCATTATTATAGCCTAATTTACAAATGTAAAAATATGCATAGTGAGTATTTGGTAATCCATACAATTTTTTTCTTTCCACAATTATCCTATTTTTAATTGGTTTTTCATTTCTTCTTATATGCTTATGCCACTTTTCAATCATTTTGATATGACTATCAATGCATCTAATTTATCTATTTTAACTGTATTCTCTTTAATCTTCATCATGACCCATATCATATCACATCATTTTTCCACATTTTAAAAACCTTTAAAACAAAATTTTTTTAATCGAAAGTTTCGTTACTTCTCAAACGCATTCTTATCTAAATAGTTTGAAGCTAGATTTAGTTCATATTTAAATGCAATAAAAACTTTTCAATCTCCACATCTATCATATTTTTAAAATCATTTATTTACATATTCTTATATAATTATTTTACTTTTTAATTATTTCTACACAATTATCCTTACAACTAATGTATATATTTTGCTTATCATTTTTAAACTTTAAGATATTATATCATTTTCTTTCCATTTAAAAACTTTATTCTTAAAATTTTTATCCAAAATTTTTATCATTTTTCAAACACATTCTTAATTTAAAATTGTATTTTTGATATTTAAATTATCTAAATTATTACTATTATGTGGGTAAATAATTTTATAAAATATTGTTACATTCCAATGCATATACTAAAAAATTTAAATACTTTCATAATACATATATGAATATATTTTTGGTAAATATGGCATTTATGCATCTTTAATTTAAATGAAAGTTGGCCTCTTAATTAAATGAATGATACTAAATATAATAATTATAGTGAATTTTTCATCAATTTCAAGGTGAAAAAATAGATAGAGTTGCATGAAATCAATTATATGTAACTATTCATTTAAATTGATTGAGTACATGAAACTGCTATGAGATAGGCGATTTCGTCATTTCTTGAATGGAGGTTGCTTCATCTTCAGAAAGATCACACACACGCTTCAGACATAAGAGATGCTTGTGTTTATCAAATGCGCACTATTAACCTCTAATTTGTGGTGCTTACATGGTGTATTCAAACGATTTGAATTTATGACAATGGGCGACGAAAAGTGGTAAAGCGGTCGAAAACACTTAAGGTGTGGTTGGGAATTAGTAATAATTTTTTATGAAAAATTTTTAGCATAAAATTTTTTAAAATAAAAAGGAAATAATTTCTCTTATACTCATAACAATTGTACATAATTCTTAATATATCCACAATATTTCATAAATTTCTTTTATACTCATAATATTTTATTTTAAGTTCCTCCCGTATCTATGCCAAAAAAATCACCATTATGTATTCCATTAAAAAGACGATTTTACCCTTTTAACTTTTTTTTGTAATTAAAATAAATCAACCTTAATATAACTCTTAAGTTATTTAATGTCTTGTATTAATGTTTTACTACCATCAATTGAGTCATATTAAGTTTAAATTATCTCGATTAAAAATTTTTACATAGGAAAAATTATCTTTTCAATGAAGTAGATAACAGTGGTTTTAACGGCATGGGTATGAGATAATTTAGGGTGATATACTATAAGTATAAAAGGAATTTATGAAATTTTGTAGGTATATTAAGAATTATATATAATTGTTAGGAGTAAAAGAGGAATTATCCTAATAAAAATAATGTAATATGGTACGTGTAATGATGAGAATAAAATTAAAATAAATAAATTAGATGTATGAATAGTTATGTAAAATAATTAAAAAGTATGATGGTTATATAGAAAGAAATAAATCATTAATTAAAATAAAATAATCATAAATAATGAAAAATTTTATATAAAATTTTATT
>JAXCLR010000050.1:24509612-24522412 GCA_035584095.1 Annona squamosa | reverse complement strand
CTGTATTTGTAAGAATGTCTCAGAATTTCAATGTAATATGTGTTGAGATGTATGTAAATATAATCATAAAAAAAAAAACATTTTACCTGAAATTCTTATTATACTCACACCATTAATACAATCGTTATCTATCCCATTGAAAAGATGATTCTGCTCTTTTGAAAATTTTCTAATTAAAATAATTCAACCTTAATATGATTCTTAAATTATTTAAGATTATAAATTAATGATTTACTATCATTAATTAATTCATTTTGAAGTTAAATTATCTTAATTAAAAAATTTCGAATGAGCAAAATTATCTTTTAAATAAGGTAGATAACGGTTGTATTAACAATATGGGTATGAGAGAAATTTAAGGTGAAATGTTATAAGTATAAGAGTAATTTATGAAATATCATAAGTATGTAAAGAATTAAGGACAAATGTAATGGACATGAGAAAAATTTTCCAAAATCTAAGTATTGGCTTGGGGGATGATAGATTAGAGTCCACTTTGATTATCAACAGGAATTAGTGGTAAGGGTTTGCAAAAAAGTATGAAACAGTTTAATTTGAAAAATGTTTTATAAAATTGACCATCTCAATCACTTAGTCTATTTTGTTAGATTCTAAAAATTTAGAGTACTGTCTATTGATGTTTTGTCCAAAGGCCCAAAGCAAATGTATTGATTACAATTATGCAGAGTAATGAGGAATATATTGCAAATAACCTAACATTTGTCCATTTAAGAATTTGTTTGGGATTATGAGTTATCTTTTTCCCTCTCATTAAAGACAACAAATTGATTGTTAATATAGTCATACCAACAAACTTCATTTGGATGTATGCTTTATGATGATGTATCAGCTACTCAACAATCCAAAAGACGTTTCATCAAAAAAAAATTAATCCAAAAGCTGTCAAGGTGGTTTAATATACATGGATTGTTTATGAGTAGGCTACCCTAAACAAAAAATCAATGATGCTCGATTATTAGCATCTCTTTTGCCTCTCTCTGTTTTGTTTGATAACATTTATGATCTCCCATGGCAAAGAACCTGCCAACTGTCTTTAGCTCTTCAAATGTTGCAAAGTTTTGCTTGTGGGGGAAAGCAAATCATGAAAGGTTTAGGTTTTTTGTTGGATTTTGAGCACATATATAATAATTATATAGGTGCTATCATAAAGATTGACCTAATTTTTAAAATAATTTTATAAGGTATATGGGCTTAAATCATCTAATAGAGTATGAGTCCTATACGTATAAAAATTTTATTGCCTAATTTTTAATTTTTATTTTTATGATATGCTAAATTAAAAATTAGAAAGATATGTACTCCATGTAAACAGCAGTGGTCCTCAAATTATACATGAGGGTTTCTTTTCTAATATTTTATCATTAGAAAAGATGAAGTCGTTTTCTTCATAACCCCAATACACTAAATTAGAAGGCCAAAAACTATAAGACTCAAGTACAATATTCATTTATGTTTGGGATGATTATGATTCTAATCAATAAGATTTGTCAACAGTTTTATCATTATCTTTTTTAAAAAGTGCTTCTGAAATTCCATATGCAGCTTGCATTCAATGATGGTAGCGACTCTGTCTACTTGATTCATGCCCAGATTATTACTACTGTAGATTTTTGTCTTGCTCCATATAAGTTCATTGTTATTCATCTAAGATTCTAACAGAATGTCACTAACAAATTAAGGAGATTATATTTAGTAAGAACAAAGTCAGGACAAAAGAATTTTTTTTTATTTTTTTGCCTTAAATATTCAGCATGTGCCTACTCTGAACGTCTATTGAGCTAAGGTGGTTGATGATCTACGCGGCAGTAAAAAGGGGGTATTTGGTTCTTTTAATCTTTCTTTTACTCAACGTGGAATATTTCCCCGATGACTTTGTACTCACTTTCAGCTATGTTTTCAATTAATGCTTTTGATATCTTTTCTTCCAAAAAGTTTTTTTTTTTGGGTACTTTTTCAAAAAATTCTTCCTATTTTAACCTTTTTTCTTTAAAATTTCTAACGTTACATTTTTTTTTTGTTTGAAAGGAGCATAAATAATGTTACATTGAATAGGAATTTTTGCCATCACCCAAATTCGAACGCAGGAACAAAAGGAGAGCCTTGTTCTAGCATATCAACATGCATACAGGCTTTGGAGTTAAAAGGCCCTGGAAAGCCTGCTGCACTAAAACCGTCAAGATCATTAATGGCCCTTTTTCTTTTCAAGGAAAAGACCCTTTTATTTTATTGGGTAAAATATTACATCTTATCTTTTTTATTACAATCAGGCATGAAAAGACCCTTTCTTAAGTAGCCTTCAATATTCCTTATCCTTCCTACCAACACAATTCTCTGATGAAGATAAATCCACAACAGAAGTCTGTGGCTATAATTTCACTGCACTTCCCAAGAATCCTCCCTCAGCCCCCACACTCACACTGTCTTCCCATTAAGCAATTGTCCTCTTCCCATCCCAATTGATGGTGTGGCCCACTCTCAAAACCCTGCCCACTTTTAGTGTCTTTGTAATTTGTATACTCATGGATGGGACCCACCCACCAACAAAGACACCATGGATGTAACTTGCCCATCACAGCATATGCTACCAGCAATTGGGACCCTTGGAATCCTGTTATACTCTGGCGGTTCAGCATCATACACGTGGAACAAAGTTGATTAGGACTTGGCAGGATATAATCATAGTATTCGTTTGGCTCCTTTATCGTAAGACAAGGCGAGCAAATGTTCTCGAATCCTCACGTCGGTTGAAATTTCTTCGATAATCCACAAGGATGATATTCTGCGTACTGTTTTAGAAACTATGGCTGATGGGAATATAACAATGTAGCCCGCCCACCAATGCTTGCCATTACTTTTAATTTGATCTAGTCAGCCAGAGCAAAAATTAGATCCATCAACAACTTATGGTTGGACTTTTAGATGCACTTATATATTAATTATATATACGTTATCATAAATAACGACTCAATTTTTAAAAGTGATCTTATAAGGTTTTATAGGCCTAAATCATCTAATAAAGTATAGATCTCCTATGCATAGAAATCCCACAATGTAATTTTTAATTTATATTTTTATGATGGGCTGAATTAGAAATATGAAAAATAAATTTCTTATATAAACGGTTGTGGTTCCTAGGTTATGCACATATCAGGGTTCTTTTTTAACATCCCATCAGTTGAAAAGTTGAGTCACCTTCTCTAGAAAATCCTAGGGCATTAACTTGGAAGATGCAGAAACTTTGGGATTGAAAAATAACTACATCCATGGATTTAGGTACATTTCTGCTTAGAGTTTTTATTTTTTTAGGGTGTGTTTGGTTTGAGGTAAAACTTTTGATGAAAGTTTTTAGGGTAAAAGTTATCAAATTGATAGAAAATGATGTGATATGATAGGATAATGATGAAGAGTAAAGAGAATAAAGTTAAAATAGATAGGTTAGTTGTATGGATAGTTGTGTAGAAATTATTGAAAAGTATGGTAGGTTGTATAGAAAAATATGAAAAAATAATTAAAAAATAGAGTAGTTATGGAGGGTGAAAAGTTTTGAATTGAAAAGTTTTAGTTGACATGTTTTGGCTCCAAACAAACACACCCTTAGTAATTTAGCATGGAGGATCCTGAGTGATTATGGATTTAACTAATATGATTTTCCCAACACTTCCTGCCGGAGCCTCATTCCCGGGATGTTTGCTAGTAATTTAATTTGATCTAGTCTGCCATTACACGTTACAATTTCTCAACTAGAGAGCTAAAGAGCTAAATCAATAATGGTTCGGTTGCTAAAGAGCTCAATGATTCTTATTTGGGTTTTGCTTGACAACCAAAAAGGTGTGGGGAAGGCAGACATTTAGTGAGGTGCACGATTCTGCAAGGGACAATGCATAAAAGCCGAATCTTTCCATGTCTACGTAGAAAATGGAAAAAGAAGTTGCTGGAATTATCTCCTTTTTCCCAATTTCTTTTACTTATAACCAAGTTCCTTGTACAGTTTTAAATCCAGTGAAATGTGTTTGGCCTTGGACTGCCAATCATTTTCAGGCGATCCATTTTCCAAATCTCTGATGCAGAAATTTATAATCACTATCATTATCATTATCAAAAAAAAAAAAAAATCTTTGATGCGCATCAAAGAACAGAGTGACTGCTATATAAGAAGTGAAGAGGAAGAAGTCAATAAGCATGTGGCTTTGTCAGTTATAAAATGCTTCTTGTAATATTTTATACGTTAGGAAATAATTTAGTTAGCTCAAGATAAGTAGTGGTTTACTTAGCGCACATCAAAAAGCTCATTTAAAACATTTTTTTTTCACACTTGTTTATCTACGTGTATTTAATATATAAACCTAAGTTTTATTATTTTCAAATATGTATATATATATATAATATTTTTAAACATCAGTGTATTTAAGCATGACTAGCATACTTTCGTGTTTAAAAATCTAAATAAATATATATATATATATACATGTTCAAAAATAGTAAATTTTGGTTTATTTATTAAATACATTATATTAAAAAGTTATGGGAAAAAAGTAAAAAAAATTTAAATAGCTTTTTTAAGGTGTAAATTATTATTTATCCCTGACTAACCGGATCATTTCTCTTATATGTTTAGCTCAAATATAAAATGCTTTTATAGGTATAAAATTACTAAAAAGAACATATAAAATATTTTAAAGATTTTTCTTTAATTATTATATATAAAAATGGAGGCTTGAATTAATATTCATATTTTTATGTCTCCAATTTATTTCTAATTAAATAAACATTGCTTTCTTTTTTAAAATAGACAATGAAAAAATTTTAAACATCAAGGTTTACCAAAATATAAATTATTATAATGACATGATATAAATTTTTAAGATAGAAATTTGTGTATTTATTCCCGATTATATGATTTTCACATTGTTAAGATTGATAACAGAATGCAAGCACATATATAACACATAAAAAAGGAGTTCAACTAGATGCCTACCTTACCATAGGAAAAAATAATTCACTTATCGATGAAATAATTATGCCTTTCCTTTCAAAGATGATAGACTATCTTTCTCTTAAAAATCTCACACAGTGACTCTTTTTTTCTATTCTCTATGTTGCCAACTCCATTGTGATCTTAATAAAAGAGTCTTTCACTGAGTACACTTCTCGAATTTCACTATAGAACTAAATGTTTATGCTTCACTTGTACTTGAAACTCGTGATCTCACAGAAACTCTACTTTTCTTCACACTCGTTGCCAATTTTTACACAATTTTAATTTTCTTTATCTTGAAAGTGATGTACGCTAGTTAATCACTAGAATCTTATATGCCCATTGTGTGACATTTAGATTGTACATAGAAGTTACACTTATAGTGCATATATTTCTTTAGTGCCAAAAGCACTAAGGCTCATTTTATAATTCTATTTGAATATCGATCATTAGAGGGTGAACTATCCCTACGCTACTAGTTTATCTTTGTATAGTTTGAAGTATAGTAAGAGTGAGAATTAGGTCATAAGCAATGCTCCTTTAGTGTTAAAGGCACTTAAGGCTCATTTTATTATTTTTTATAGATCAACTGCTAGAAGGTAGGTGGCTATCCTTAGTTACAAGAAAAATAATCTTTTTAGCCCAAGCTAAGTAATAGTTTACTTAGCCCACATAAAAAAATTCATTTAAAAATATTTTTTACTATTGTTTATCTAAGCATATTTAACATATAAATAAAGTTTTATCATTTTTAAATATGTACATATGTTTTTAAAAAAAATTAAAGTGGACTAAGTATACCATTATTTAGATCGAGCTAATAAAATCATTTTTTCGGTCATAAATAGTTAGAAATCTTCGAGCACTAACTTAGTAACACACGTCAACCTAAGGCTGAGGGGTTGTGACAGATCACTATGATACACAGTAGCTTAGGGCCAAAACTATATTGTGGAGGTAGCCGAGTCCAATCCACCTGGACAGTCGGACTGATGAGAATGATTCTTAAATCCTTCAACGTATTTATACTATTTTTGAAGGTTATGATCTTGTTAGACCTATGGTAGCCTTGGCTAATATAATTTCTTTCAAATTTTTATTTTCAAAAATCAATGCTTTTCGGTATTTAAGTTCCTTTCACCTCCCCTCAGATTTTGAAAAATAAAAATATATACATATTTCTAAAAAATTATTGAACTCATAGAACCAATTGAATACATTTGGAAATACTTTTCACGAAAAAATAATCAAAATAGGTGTATTAACTGGGGCTAACAAGACCTGCCCCTATTTTTAGCTGCCGTCATCTGATAATAACAATTTATTTTTTCGGACAAAAATAATAACAATAAATGTTTAGTTAAGAACACAGATGTAGGGTTATGATCAAATGTTCAATGCAACAGTTGAATTTTATTCTACAAAATTTTTTCGTAAAATTGAAAAAAATAAAGAGAGTCATGGAATGAAACCAATGAATTTTTGGGTCCAGCGTATACAAAGAGTAATAGCTAATGCGTATACTGCAGCACATCAGCAGCAGTCACCATCCGAGCATATACGGTCAATATGATGTAACACCAATTATTGAAGTTGTTATATATATATATAGAATGAGATCTTCATCAATGATGTAAGCTCAAACAGTCAAAAGGGTCTGGTGTTCTAGAATAACAGGCAACAAGCAAGACCTGTGGGCCATGAGAAATGATGGAAAATTTTTCTTCTTTCTTAAAATTTTATCTATTTTGCTAATTTTATTTTTCATTTACTTGCTTATTTTATTTTCCTGGAATTCTCATTTCCGGCCACTTAAACAACCGTAAATTAAAATGCCTTTTTGTTATTACATGGGCTTTTTGCAAAATGGACCATTTAAGTTTGTGGAAGTGTAAATAAAAGTCGAGGTTGTTATAATGTGTCCAGAATTCTTGAATGGAATATGTATTATTCTTCTCAAGACAACTTTTTTAATTTTCAATATAAATTTTTATATTGCAATGCAATTTTTTTCATCCCCAGCACATACTATTATATTTTCATTTCATTTAAGCTTCTTAAATCCTTTCCAACAAAAATATTTTGAGTTATTGAAAATTGCTCTTTAAGTTTTGTAAGTTTTAGAATGTTAACAAGAAATCTAGATTCCCTTGCAATGATGGATGTTATATAATTTAAACATGAAATTGGTTGAATTTCATATTAAATGTATTCCAGAAAATTAGAACAAATATATTTAAATTATTACGTATGTAAAATTATCAATCTCAAGGATTTATTTTGCGATATATATGTGGATAAGAGAGAATCTCTAATACAGCCGATGGTGCAATCGGTTGGATTTTTTTACTGTTTATTTGTTAATATTTTTTGAAATTCAAGTTATTCATCACATTTTATTTCATAATATTTACATGGCATGAAAAATCATTTTATTTAGAGTCGTATATAATTCTTAACAAGTGCAAATGTGTGAGATTGTTTATAATTATACTTTTTTAAGAATATTAATTATAAAACTTTTCAACTCACTTCATTTTTTTTGTATATAAAATAAATCGATAATTTTATTAAATAAGGGAAACTATCTATTCAGTCGTTCATCTCATACATTTATACATGGGTGTGGATGAAACCATCCACAGTATAGGGGAAGATATAATTGCTACACGAACCGGGTTTGTATGCCTGGTTTAATTAAGAATGGGCCTTCTATGTACGTGGCAGATGCGCACAGCCGCTTCTCCTTGCATGACTTGGGTCGAGGATTTATTTTGCAAGGACTCAAAGCATATAGCTTCATTTCTAATTAGGCAAAGTTAGAAGGCCTATTTTCTAAGAACTCCAATTTGTTCGCAGGCATGAATTATCGTTAACAGTAACTAACTAATGAATTTGGGTTTCATTATGTAATAATGATAATCCTTTGTATAGTTGAAGTGGGACCCCACTGCTGCTCGTTGCTTCGATTGCAATTCTGCAATAAACCATGCCAGATGGTACCATCATTTTGCAAATTATAAAACTGACTTGCTTACCTTTTCAGCCACACCACTCTCGAGTAGTGTTCTAACGGAAGATGGAAAACTTCGTCTAAATTTCAAGCACTTTAGGCTTGAATAATGCAGATCATGTTTGAAACATTCAGCCCCCAAAATTCACCATCGAATCGTGCCGCTGCAAATCACTGGATCTTTAATTATCATGAAAGTTCATGTTAAAGATATATGAATATCTTTTAGATGTTTTTGTGGAGATTGAAATCTGTATTAAGATGTTAATGTATCTTCTTTAGAAGAGAAATTTGTAGTTAATAAAAATTTTGTGTTTTACATAAGACCTGCTGTAAATTCTAGAATGTCCAATTTTGAAGATGGTAATTTACTAATTCCTGTAATCCTCATGCCATACCAAGAGGCAAGATCTTTTATTCAATCAGTGGGCTTTTCTCCCCAATAAATTTAGGGAGGGACGCGGTGTTTGCAGTCTGTGGGCTTACAACCTGTACAACTTTTGGGCTAATTGGAGTTGATTCCACATTTCAATCCTTTAATTTCGGCCTGCTGCCATTTGTTGCCTACCGACTCATTAACATTTAGACAAAAGGTGCATTAACATTATGCCAATATAAAATTAAATTACTTTAATCCATACCAGAGATTTTTCAAAGTCTTTTATCCGTGTCAACATTTTTTCAAATCAATTTCATTTATAAATTGAATTATTGGCATTATTTTAATCCGTACTTAAAAAAAAAAAATAGTATGACTGATAAAACAACCATTGAAATTAGAAAATGCAATCCTACCCTTGCCCACCGTTTCCCCCTCTTCCCCATTACCAAACAGGCCCTAGGTATCAATTGAATTGTTAAGATTTGAACAACTTCTTATGATTATTAGGTTTGTTTCTAAGCTATTAATATTTTAGTTAAAACTTAATTTGGGGTGTTTGTTAACGCAAAAAAATTTTCAAATTAAAATTTTTTATTTTTCATAACTATTTTATTTTTTAATAATATCTTCATTTGTTCCTAAATTATCTTACTTTTCCATCATTTCTATACGACTACTCGTACATTTAACTTATCTATTTTAACTTTATTCTTTTAATTCTTTATTATTACTCTTATTATATTGCGTCATTTTTTCTCATTTCAAAAAGTTTTATACCAACAACTTTTTATCAAAAGTTTTATCAGTTATCTCACAACCTATTTACAACTTTTTTATATCTCATATATACAACTTATTAATAATCCGCTAACTTGTTTATTAATTGAGCTATAAATGGATAAGAATTGAATTTTCTTAAATGGATTTATCAGTCTAGTTGCATGCGTAACCGCAATTAATCATAGCAAATTTGAGGCATTTGTCTATTCATAACTCATTTATTTTTAACTTTTTAGCATTAGCATAGAAAAAATTAATTTGTAAAAAAATTGGCATGGATAAAAGACAATTAAAATAGTTTGCGTTGATGAAAATAATTTAGCTTTTTCCTGGCATGAATGTTAATGCCTGAAAAGGTTAATTCCAAATATGATAATAAGATTTACCCTTAATTTTACATACCGTCACATATTAATAAAAGAGAATAATTATGGTAGCGAGCTAAATAAATGTCTGACTTTGGATTGCTATGCTCAACGCCCAAAAAAAGGTTGGCAGACACCAGACTAGAAGAAATTGAGGCGGGAAATGTAGGTCGCTAAGGGAGACCAATTCCATCGCTGAGGCAAGGCATTTTCCCTCTGGCGATTTGAAAACCTACCCATAGTTCCCCTTTGAGTTGGGATCGAGTGTAGATAGGATTCTTTGAGGGGAAGATAGCCCATCCCGAGGGGAAAAATAACACTAAGCATTATGCTGTCGTGGAGGATCAATCGATAAAACTACTAGAGGAGGAGCTAAGCACCCTTGCACTCGAAGCAAGAACCTGCAAGCAAATAGATCGAAATGAAAAATCAATTGTCTTGTGCTCGATTTGGGCATCTAAGGACTACAATCGAGATATCTTCAAAGCAAACATGAGGAAACTGTGGAGAACAATAGGAAAATTTTCTTTTGCTGGCCTAGGGAAAAATTTATACGTGATTTCATTTAAACTAGAGGAAGTTAAGACAATAGTTATGGAGGGCAGACCTTGGCTCTTTGACCAATAAGTGATCATCTTCTCAGACATCACAACCCTTGTGCTTCCAAATGAGGTTACCCTATACACATCCTCTTTTGGATTCACATATTAGACATTCCATTTCTAATTGACAGACAAGCATTGGGGGAATAAATTGGGCAGTCTTTTATGAACAACGCGAATAAGCAAATTAGTAATTAGTATCGAACTAAGTTGGTATATCAGCAAATTATACTTTTTTATTTAACAATCGTTAAATTTCAGCCATTAACATAGGTACGCAAACAATTTTTGTTAAACTTTGTGGGAGTTAATGTAGTTCGTGTAACAATGTAGGTATATCAGTAATTAGCTTCAAACTAAGTAAGTATATCAGCAAATTATCTAGAAATAAAAGCAAAGATTAGCATTCCAACCCTTCATTGATCTGTCATGACAATCATGGATTGCAAGCTTGAAAGGTGATTGTGGGCATTGTATACCTCTACAGTAGGTTCAGATGGATGTGGCTTGATCTGCCCCAAACTAGTACAATTACCTTAAATGCACAGTGGTGTGGTGAAGACATACAATATTAGGTGTTTGTAGTTTGGGTTAGATTTTGAAGATAATAATTTTTTTTGTAAAATAAAGTTAAAACAGATATATTAGTTGTGTAGAAATGATAAAAAAGTAAGATTGTGAAAATGTGAAAAAATAATTAAAAATGAAGTGGTTGAAATTTTTATATTAAAAAATTTTAATTGTAAATTATTTATCTAAATAAACATAACCTAATTATTGTGTGTGTGCGTATATATATATATATATTCAGTCTCTTTTCTATGTAATCCGATTACATAGAAGCAGACGCATGTAATGCCTTTAAAATTTAATATTTTAATCATTGATGTAAAATCCAATCCATTCATTGTATTTAACATTATTTTTTATCTAAGAGACTAAGTTTTATCCCAACAAGTATGTTTAAGGGGTCACATTTGTTCAAATATATATATATATATTCATGTGTAAATTATAAAAAAATGCTTATATCAATTTACTCATGTATTAGATGTAATAATAATTTATAGAATCATTTATTCAGATAGAAATGATATTTTTGGACGGTTTAGATGTCGAAAATACTACTTAAAAATTAATATTTTAGCATTTTTCATAATTCACATAGAAATCATATATTTTGAAGGGTCCTATGGGTCAACTTTTATGTAACCCGGTTATATAGAAGCGGACCTATGTAACTCATTTAAAATCTAAAATTTTGATTCTTAATGAAAATTTTAATGAATATTAACATCATTTGTCTATCTAGGAGATCAAGTTGCATCCTAATTAAGTATGTTTATGGGTCACATTTGTTCAAATATATATATATATATATTCATGTGTAAATTATAAAAAATAGTTAGATCTATTTACACATATATTAAAATATAATAATACTTTATAGAATCATTTATTCACATAGATATGATATTTTGGACGGTTTAGTTGTTGAAAATACTATTTTAAAATTGATATTTTAGCATTTTTCATAATTCACACATGAATATATACATTTTCTAACAAATGTGGCTCATAGACATACTTGATTAAGATGAAACTTGATCCCCTAGATAAACAAATGATGTTAAATACAATGAATAAGTTAAAATTTTAATCAAAGATCAAAATCTTAGATTTTGAAAGGGTTACATGAGTCTACCTCTATGTAACCCAGTTACATAGAAGCAGAGCCCTATATATATTCAGGTGTAGCGTAATTGCATCATTTGCCCCAAAATAGGTCCCACATGATTATAAAATTATAATATACTCCACATGTTGTATTTGTTGGTCCCGAGTTAATGACAATTACCCAAGAGGGGGAGGGGTGAATTGGGTAATTAAAAAATTAAAACTTGAATTATTAACTTTACCCCGGTTTAGTTTGAACTCTTTTAATAAAACAAATAGAAAATAATAAGATAATGAAAGCGGAAATGAAAAACAGTTAACAAGATTTATAGTGGTTCGGGCAACCTTTCCCTACTCCACTCTTTCAAGCTTACACTCCTTCGTGACTTAGGTTCCACTTATATATTCCGCGAATACAACTAGAGTCTTCACTCTCTTCTAGATTCTAGCCCTAGGGGGCGTGTACAATAAGCAATACAAGTAGGTTATGAGTTACACTCCAATCACAATCCTACTTGCTATATCTTGGTTTGAAATACCGAACTCAAACCAAGCACCAAAATCAAATAACAAGATGAAATAGAAGAAATCTATACTTTACGGATTTGTGTAGGCAGTTTTAGCTTGAGGAAGAATCTATAGAAGCAACGAATTGTATTGCATTGAAGCAAACAGCAACTTCGAAGCTTATTCTTCCTTTGAAAGTATATAGATCATTCAATTGTAGAGAAAAGTGGATTGAAACTCTTAGTAGCACTTTTTTCCTCTTTTATAGCTCTATCTTGTGTGTTTTCACGTTTGCTTCAGTGTCTATATATAGAGGAGGGAGAATTTTGAACGTTGGAGAAGTGGTTGGCGTGTAATAAATGTGTTAGCGTTAAAAAATTCAAATGTTATTTCTCCAAGTTGCGGGTGAAGTCGACTTCGTGTGCTACTTCGCCCAAGTCGTATGATGGAGTTGACTTCGGGTGCGATTTCACTTATG
>JAXCLR010000050.1:24479150-24493508 GCA_035584095.1 Annona squamosa | reverse complement strand
ATTGACCCTTAGCAAAAGCGAGAACGGAAGTAGTTTGGGATGCCATATGATTGGATCTCTTTGATTTAACTCAAAGATCTGCTCTGATACCACTTGTTGGCCCCGAGTTATTGGCGAAACCCAAGAGGGGAGGGGTGAATTGGGTTCTTAAAATTTCTTTGGTATCTTAAAAACTTAACCCCTTGAAAGTTTAATCCTCTTGATTGAAGAAACGAAATGGAAAGTAATATAATATAGAGAGCAGAAAAAATCAAGCAAACAGGATTTTTATAGTGGTTCGGGCAACCTCCCTACTCCACTCTTCCAAGCTCACATTCCTTGTGACTTATGTTCCACTATTGTATTTCCCAAATACAATTAGAGCCACTGCTCTCTTCTAGATTCCAGCTCTAGGGGCTTCAATAACTCTCAACACAAGTAGGTGATGAGTTTCACTCCAATCACACACTACTTTGCTTTCACTTGATCTTAGTTCCTCAAACTAAATCAAGTTCAACACAATTAAATGAAATAACAAAAAAGTCTACACTTTACAGATGTGTAGAAGCAATTTGGCGCAGAGAAGAACTTGTAGTATAGGCTTTGAAGATTCGGAAGTTGAGCTCTTGCAGTTTGAAGCAAAATTCTTCCTCTTAGAATGGCTTGATCTCGTTGAAGCTCTTGAATATAGGAGTTAAGCACACTCAATGAATTTCTTGCTGCTTCCTCGTCCACAATGACTCCCTTTTATAATTGTGGAGGGAATCCGAACGTTTGAAGGTAAGTGGCGCGCATTAAATGCGCCAACGTTCGAATAATATCCGACCGTTGTGACCTCAGTCGCAGGCGAAGTCGACTTCGGGTGTGACTTCGTCTCTCCGTTGCAACTTCAAGTTCCAGATTAGGTCGACTTGGGCATCGACTTGACCCAAGTCGCAGGTGGAGTCGACTTCGGTGTGCGACTTCACCTTGGCAGGAAGCTTGATGAACTTGAAAACTTGGAATGCTTTGTTCCTTCATTTCCTTTTGGATCATTGTCTTCTTTTTAGCTTGCTTTCATTTACTCAATGTTTTTGCAAGCCTTGAATCCATGAGATCTTGAACAATCCTCTTGGTTGAGTTTTTGCTTGAACTTGGATTGGTCTTCAATTTTTGTAGACCTTGCCAATCTTGGAGCTTTGATTCATGCATCTTGCTTTTTTTTTTTTTATATTAGTCTTCATATCTTGAATTTCTTTATTTTGAAATGTACTTGAAGCTTTGCCTTTGACTTGATAAGCTTAAGTTGACAATGAGCTTGTATCCTTGGTTTGGATTTGAGAAATCTCAAGTTAATCTTGAAAATGGGCTTGAAACTGCATTTTTGAACTTTGAATATCTCAAGTCGAACTTGGGGTCGACTTCGTCTGTGACTTCACCCAAGTCGCAACTGGAGTTGACTTCGTTTGCGACTTCAGTATCTTTCTTTCCCAAATTCAACTCTGGAGTGATTTTGGCATCTGAAGCCGATGCTGGAGTTGACTTCGTTTGCGACTTGACTTCCCAAGTTGCAAGTGGAGTCGACTTGGCCTGTGACTTCACCTGCTCTTCTTCCAATTTCAACTTTGGACAAATTTGTTTCCTTGAAGTTGATGTTGGAGTCGACTAGGAGAACGACTTGACCTTCTATGCTCTTTTTTCTTCAAATATATATGCCTTAAATACTTTCACAAACATGTTAGTAGCAAAGACTTACTCAAATTGATTTGTTAATCATCAAAACATAGATTTAACTTGTTTTCCACAGATTTCCAACAAGCATTTGTTTGGTTAAAAATTTAAATACCCAAAATAGCCTCAATCTTCTTCCCTAGTGTATTAAAATTTTTTGAATCTTCCCAATTGGTACCCAATTTGTCAGCCAACTAGATTTGTTCACATCTTGGATAGGATAATCCTCAAAATAGGATGAAATAAAATATCTCATTTTTTAAAATTTTTTTCTTATTATCAATAAAGAATAGCTCATTTTTTCATTTTCAATATAATTTTTTCCAATTTCAATACACGTTTTCCATTTTCAATGCACAACAACATTGTTTATTTCATATTAACAAATCTCAACCCATTACCATCCCATTTAAAGCATTTACAACACTAGTTGGTCTTGGGCTCCACTCTACCCCTATATTATTTTAAAAAACTCTTATACTATCCAGGTGAGTCAGCTCTAGACTTATCTCAGATTGATTCTAGTTCGGGTTACAAATCAGCTCAAAATTATAAACATGTCAAAAAATAGTAGCCATTAAGTATTTAATACAAAGTTGTTTATTTTACCGAAATAAAGCCAAGTTCAACAGTAATGTATGAACAATTATTTAACACACAAATCATAGCCATCAATTCCAGCCACACAACTGTTTAACACAATATTGTGACGATAATTACAGCAATATAATAATGTCAATTCCAGCCATTCACAGACACAAATAAATCACGCAAATTGAATTGATGCGCATTCAATGCCTGCGAAAAAGGCAAAAAGACGTCACCGTCCCTAGCAGTGCACTTGGATGACTGGATCCATTCTTATGCGAAAAGATATCGGCGAAATTGCAGCTACGATTTTTTTTTTTTTCATCAGAAAAAAAAAAAAAAAAGTCTGCTTCCCTTTAAATCCATTCCCCGTCATCTTTCTCTCTTTCTAGTTAGTACATTGCCATCGGCAGACAATCCTAAAAATAGAAGAGGATGATGCTTTAGTTTGGTGCTCTTCCTCTGACAGCCATGGCTGCCATCCGCTGTTTGGCAACCCAAAAAATAAGAAAAATGTTAGATCCACGAAATCCACCGTTGCCTTTTCTCTTCCCCAAATCCGGTGGATTCATGCGTCGTCGCCGACCTGATCGGAAGGTCCGACGAGGGGAAAAAAAAAAAAAAAAAAAAAACTCCACGCTGCTCCGGTTTTACCCAGGTGAAATTCCCATCGGTTGCCGTCTTCCATGAATCGGACGTTAAAGAACCCAACTAAACCCTCTGTTTCTTCTACGTGTTAGTTGCTAATGCCGTGACTAGAAAAAAAGGGAAAAGCAGTCCGTCTAATGACGTCTTGTAGTTCAATTGTAAGGAGATGTCCTCTCCTCTAAAGAGGAATCCTGCTGCATGCATCTCAACAAGAATCAACTTCCGTTTTGTTGAATATTACGTATGCCATGGCTCATATCAACGACCTCCATGAAATCAGCAAAGAAAAAAGTCATCTGCTTCTGGCGTCCCTAATCACCGATAGACCATCACCGCGCAACCGATGTACCTCAAAATAAACTTTGCTTTTGACAATAATTGAAAATATATCCATAATTTAAAAATTAGAAGCAAGTTCTACCTAATTTAACCATAATTACAAACATACTTACCTTGTTATAGCGTTGGTACTTCACTATCACAATATGAGTATATTTACAAAGATATACAAACTGTGTAAATATATTCGTAGTTTTAAAACATAAATTTATATATTTAATTTTTACAAATATGCTTACATTAGGACGGTGCAATAACCACGTTTGCAATTATGTTTTAACTATGCGGGCATTATTTATAATTTCTGAAATAATGTGAATATATTTACAATTATAGTCAACAAAGTGAGTATACGTATAAATTATCCTAAAAAATTTTAATGAAAATCAGCTGCAACAACCTAGTTAGATTATGCCCTAAATTTGCTAGGCAATTTAGTAGTTTGATATCTAAGTTAATGGCGTGTAATTATGTTGGTCACCAAATGCATACATTTGTAACTTTGTTGAAACATAGTAGATGTGTTTTGAATTCTGGGTGACCAAAGTTGATATGTTTAGGATAAACTCTAAAAACTTACTTGAGTTACGAATAATTATTTGAGGCAAACAATAAAATTTATTAGTATAACTACTATATGCAACATCACACTCTTGTAGTCACTAAAGTTATTTTTTTTGGATTTCAATCATATGCACCTAGGTGCACTGTACATTTAACTTAAATTTTTTTTAAAAAAAAGTTACACAACTGTTAATCTAAATGTATTTAACGTGCGTATCAATTTTTACTGTTTTTGCATTTATTAAATATTTTTAAACTCAGTGTCACTTAGGTTGCACTTGGATGCATGAAATGAGATTCGGTTTTTTTTTTTTAACAACTGATGATTTGTTGCAATTTATTGGTAGCTGAAATTGAATTTTTTTTTTTTTAATGTCTGGATTCATTATATTTAAGTGCGGTGTGAGAGAAAAATTCTTTGTAGAAAATTCTAGAAAATAAGTAAGTGAAGTGATATGATATAACAAGGATAATGGTTAAAATTAGAATATAAATATAAAATAGGTAACGTTGTTGTATGCAGAAATATGAAAATTGGTTAAATATGCGATATTAATAGAAAAATAGGGTGATCGTGTAATTAAAATTTTAACGTATAAAAATGGTTTACGCGAATGAGTGTGATTTAAAAAAAAAAAAAAAAAAAACACTTCATGACAAATGTACTGTCTTCACGATCTTGTGTGTCATCCCGGCGTGTAATCACTTTGTGAATCTGTTTCTTCTAAAATGGTGTTTGATTACACAATCCTTATTTTCCTCCACTTTGAAAGTTACATCCAGGTAGGTTCGCACTGAATCTCGGCACCAGATATTTTTATATTTGAAATTTTCATTAGCACTAGACATCGGCTGTAGATACTTTTATATTTGACATTTTAAAAAAAAAAAATTCCTAGGGCAATGTTGTTCACGGCTAAGATGAGATGATAATATAGGATAAAAAAAACAGTATTGTTGCTTATTAGAAATGAGAAAAATTATATTGAAAATAAAAGAATAAATTGTTATTTTCGCAGGAATGTAAAAAATATTTTTGTAAAATCGAAAGATTTCATTACGTCGTTATTGCATCATAACTATGAGGCTGTGAACAACCGATAACTCTGCTACGAGCCTGCAACTTACGTCGCTTGTGGGAGTTTTGGACCGCTTCCTATTCTGCTCTGATAATTACATTCAACAGATAACAGACCGTCTTTACTCATCAAGTTATTGAAGCCAAAGACTCCGCAAGGTGCGGCAACCTTAGGGACAGAAACCGGAAATGACGGTTAGCATTTATTCTATTAACCTTTAAAAAAAGTCTACAAGGTCCGACCAACCGAGGCAGCAGCGGCGCAGGGCTGGCGGGGGATCAAATCCCGGATTTCGGTCCCAAATAGATGGGCGTGGGAGCATGGTGGTCTCCTGGGTAGAAAAAGTGTGAGAGCAGGTTGTCTCCCAGGTGGCTGTTGGAAGCTATGTCTTCCAGATTTCTTTGGAGCGTTATGTGTATCCCCAGATTTGTAAGAATGTCTCATATCTTCAGTATAATATGTGTTGAGATACATGTAATTATATACCGATCAAAAAAAAAAAAAGTTTACAAGGTCCGCTAAATGGGCCAATAATCTGAACCCAACTAAGTGCCAAGGGCATAGCACAGTACCAATGCGTCATGACTAGTTGGTACAAATGTTTGTGAACAAAGTGCCTTGAACCAATGCCATGGCCCCGTCAATGCATGCTGCATCGATGCATTCGCTTCTCGTCGGCAGTATTTATTAAGGTGTCTTCTGGTAGCCTGGTTATATACATTATAATATATTTTAAGTTAAAATATAATATTTGTTTAGTTTTACAATGAATTATATTTTTTAATTATATTTAATATACATACCAAATTTTACTATTTTATAATGTTTTTATGTATTTATTTTTATTTTTTAAGAAATAAGTTTTTAAGGGTGAAAAATAACTTTAATGCCTCTCAAATCGATGGTTTTTTTAAAAATGAAAAATAAATACATAAAAATAGCAAAATTTGGTATGTAGATTAAATGCTTTTAGGAAACATGTTTACGAAGAAGAAAAAATAAAAATATATTATATTTTAGCTTAAAACATATCGTGGTATATATAACCGAGAAGTCTTCTTATCCTTTATTATTATTAGTATTTTGACTATTGGACCCAGACTACACATGCAAGCGCTCGGATGTTCTTATTCATCGATCCATTCCATTCCAGGAGGATAGCTTTTACGTGCCGGAGAGTCAGGGTATAGTTGGTCCAGAGCATCAACAATAAATATTGCTCCTTTCAGTTATGAAGGTGAGGAAGTCTGCTGGGAGTTGGCACTTGGCGGATGGCGTTAGATTAGAAAACGTACCCGCCGTCCGTCCCCGACGACGTGGCGATGCCTACGGAGGATAGTGACCGCCAATTTAACGAGGCTGCCGATTCTATGGAACCGACGATAAATTGCGCGATTTATGTATGGCCTTAATTTTCAATTTCTAAATTATTTATATATCTAATGGTCTCTCCAATATTGTTAACCATTTTTAAAATTTATTTGATATTTATTTGTATTTTGGAAATGGGTAAATATACTTATACTTATTTTATTTATTTTCAAAAATTCTAATAGGACATCAAATAAATTCAAAAAACAAAACTGAATTTCTAAGAGGAGAATTTAGGTGCGGCGGTATATTATAAAAAGTTAAAAAAAATTGCACAGACCCATTTACGTATAAAGCACCGATACTTTCATGGATGTGGGTCATATCATACTTTCATCCGTGTGCCCGGTATATGAGGCCAGAAGAAATCGCAATTCTAAAGAGCTCTGACCGTTTAGCAGTGACGGAATTGGGACCTTTGGCCAGTGGGTACTTTGACACGAAGAGATATTATTATTATTATTATTATTATTTGAGTGAGGATAATAGAGTTAAAATCAATAGATTTTTGAAAATTTGTTTAACTGTTATAAAAATTATATAATTTTTAAAAGTCCAAAGTGTATTAGATCCGCGTATGCCGTTTAGTTATAATAATAAAAGTAAGAAAAGATTTACCGCTTGGAAAGGGACTTCTCGGGCAATCCGTGTGGGCCAAGCAGACGGTTGGAGTGTGCACTTGCATTCATAAGTCATGGTGCATCCTTATTTCAAGCATTAATGCTCACATCATGCGCAAAAAGTTTCAGCCCATGTTTTCAATTGATAATTATTAAAATTTAATTATAAAGTAGTTTTAGGTGATATAATTACGTAGTTAGAATTATATATCCTTGTAGTAGGCCTTTCTACGTAGAATTATTGATAGGAAGCATTAATTTGCCATAACAATTAATCACTACTCAATAATCCTATCTTAGGCTTGGTAGTTGAAGAACGAATTTAATATAAAATTGCTTTTTCTTAGAGCTTATTTGGCAAGAATTCTGGACGAATTTGCTCCGTTACAGATTATTTAACTTGTTGCTATTCAATTCTCCAACAGAAATCTAACTTCACCAACTTCATGTATCACCAAAAGGAGAAACGTCGTGTTTGATGTGAACCCTTTGATCAATAAGCTGTTTAACTTATTTCAGAAAAAAAAAAAAACTGTTTAACTATTCTATTAAAATAGATGCACTGGAAATGAGATGTAAATTGTATCAGTAGCACGAGAGAAAATACAATTGTTATGGTAGCATTGGGGTAGTAATATGCCAATTCATTTTTCTTAAAAGTTCCCACTATATTTTTATTTTTTGAAGTATTTTTGATTTTTTATAAAAATAAAAGTCCATCTCGATCACACTTTGTGACACTTTGCAATTTCTTAAAGATATATTTGATTAGAGGAAAATGAAAAATTGAAAATGCAAATGCAAAATTCAACACTCACTACTTATTTTTCATTTTTCTCAAGTACCTTATCTATTTCTTCTTTATTATCACTTTGTTCCTATCATATCTATTCCATTCTTATTCTCCATTTTTCATTTTCTTCTAAACAAATATATTACATTCCAATCATTTTGTCAAAATTTTCGAACAAGTATGTTATCCTTTTTCTACATTATCACTTTGCTTCAGTCATATCTATTTTATTCTCATTCTTCGTTTTCCTTTATCTTCTAAATAAATATACTCTAAATTTTTAGTATTTTTATTTTTAAAATAGACATGAATATATATGCACCTATATATATTTTTTTATTATACAATATGACATATAATATTATAATCAAGCTTATTCATTCAGAAAACAACAAGCTTCCACCTAGATTCATGAGAAATTAAGGCTTTGTTTCAATCATTTCTACATAACTATTCATACAGTTAATTTATCTATTTTAACTTTATTTTCTTTACTCCTACTATATTACATTATTTTCTTCTAATCCAAAAATTTTTACAAAAAATTTTCATATAAACATTTTATAACTTTCTAAACACACAAAAATAAAGTGATAATGTAAATATTATGTAATTTTAAAATATTCCAAAATAAATTTAAGATTTTTCTCAAATATAACATTTTTATAGTAACTATATCACAATATTTTCAATTAAACTATATTGTTTTAATAAAATAAATAATAATAAATATAATGATATGAATCATCTTCTTTGTATTATTATAATACAATCGTACATATAAGGGATGGGGTAAAAAGGATGAGTTACATGAAAAATTCCTGTGGCCTCATATAATATTTTTAATTTGAAAATTGTTAAAATTTGAAAGAAATAAAATTTTGCATATTATGTATTTCATAAGAAAACTATGGAACCACATTGTAGGGATCTCTTTTGATTAAAAAAAATTAGAGGTCTAAAACTAAAAATTAATAACTAGATTTTTCTATTTCAACATATAATTTATTTATTTTTATGTTAAAAATTGGTGAAATCCTCTGATTAATGTCTACTAACAGCAGAATGTCACAGCTAATAACAAAAAATATGTGCTATACACAACAAATTTTGAAATATGAAATAACATATTATTTATTTTTATAATAAAGATGATGTATACTTTACCTTATCCAAAGATTGCAGATTTGTTGAAGAATGTAAGAGTTAGTGAAAACAAGAGATCAGCCATGGAGTAAAAGGATAAGTTAAGATAAGCTTTTAAAATTTTCAATTTTTTTTTTGTGAAGGATATTTTTTTTCTTTTAATTTATGTTTATTGCGATTGACTTTTAGGATACGTAAAAGCTTGAAATTAATGCTTACGTAGAATCACAATTTTTTATAATTGTAATTCTCTATCGTGGTTTAATGTTTCGGCTACACAATTTTACAAATCAATAAATCTATGATTGGGTAAATTTAAGTAATAAGAGACTTAAAACTTTCGAGAAATAAAGCTTAACTGCCATGGGAACTCCCGCTTCATGAGCTACCGACTTGGTTAACACCCAATTGGCACACATACCCTTATATTTGTGTCTATATTTATTTTTATAAATATAAAATATAATAAAATATAAAAATTTAGGCCATGCAATTTGGCTCAAATTCACACTTTATACGGGTGCTTAGGAAGTGACAAAATTTTTAATAAAAACTTTTTTGAATAAATTTTTTAAAATGAAAGAAAATAATGTTATACCATGTAACGAATAGTAAAGAGAATAAATTTAAAATAAATAGGTTAAATATATATATAATTGTATAGAAATGATTAAAAAATATAATAGTTATATAAAAATGAATAAATAATTAAAAATATAAGAATTGTAGAGACGAAAAGTTTTAATTTGATAAAGTTTTTTATTACCGAACACCCAAAAAATCAAAAAATAGAAAAAAGTTTTTCCATCCCTCGTGTAAAATCGAGCTCCTTGTCTTCGCTGCTCATTTTTATCACCATTTATATTTTTTTTATCATTATCATCACCTTATCTTTTCCTTTTGCAAATTCTTTCTACATTCTTATCAACCTCTCTATTTTGGAAAATTATTTGTCATGCCAGGCTCGAAGATAACTTATTTATAATGCTAGTGCGACTTATCCCATTTTATTGGCATCGGATTGGTGGGCAAATGATTATA
Organism: Annona squamosa; assembly: GCA_035584095.1. NCBI lineage: Eukaryota > Viridiplantae > Streptophyta > Magnoliopsida > Magnoliales > Annonaceae > Annona > Annona squamosa. The sequence continues at coordinate 24,483,630 of JAXCLR010000050.1, read as the reverse complement.
CATTTGACTTTTTACAACACGCACCAACTTATCCAAATGCCAGGCCTATAAGTTTATAATAGTTAACAACCTGCGCCCGTCCAGGTAAGCGAATTAAATGCGCAGCTCTTTAATCAGCTTCATGCACGAGCGCCACGATTCATTCGTCTGCTTAATGCTCGGAAAACAACTTCGCCTATCACAGTTCATCCCCCCATACTCGCCCCTCCTTAAAACCCTCCTCACCCTCCCAACTCCACACCCAATCTCTCTCTCTCTCTCTCTCACGTGAAGAAGAAAAAAGAGAATAAAAGAGCAGCCTCCTATCTCCAGACCCAACATCTCCCTCTCTCTCGCTCTCTCTCTCTCTCTCTGATGTGAAGAAAAAAAAGAGAAGGAAAAAAAAAAGAAGAGCAGAACAGCAATCGGTCATGGAAGGACTGAGAGGCTACTGGAAGCGAAAGCACTACGAGCGGCTGAGCGGGCCGGGTCGGCGGGCTAGATCGAAGCAGGTGCGGGCGGAGCTGGGGGGTAGGCGGTCCCGCAAGCGTTTCTGGCGGATCCGGGTCTCTCCCAAGCTGCGCTTCTTCCGAGCCCTCTCCCCCAAGAAATTCCTTGTCCGGATACGCGACGCCTACGTGAAAATGATGCTCAGCCTCGCCAGCTCCCCCGCGCTGCGTGGCGGCTTCTCCTACGGCTTCGAGGTGGACCCGCGGGTCATCGGGTTCGGTAGGCCGCAGCCGAAGGAGTACGACGAGAAGGTGCTTATGGAGATCTACAAGTCGCTGGTGGCGCAGCGGCAGCTGGCGTTGGGATGCAGCAGGGATGGGAGTGGGGAGGTTGCGTGTGCACGGTAGAGGGTTGACGCCTTCGGTGTAATTTTTTTTTTTAATTTTTATTTTTAACAAACCATTACATAGCTCATTATCGATCTTGGTGAGGCGTAATAATTATTGTAGAGAAGACCCACTCGACAAAAGATGAGATATGTCGAGGACTTCCCTATTTGGCATCATTTAATGATATGATCCCTCTTTTTCTTTTCCACCGGCGGTATTACGGTACAGGAGAAAAATCAGATACAGCCATTTGGACCCAATGGTTTTACATGCATTGATGTAACTGCCACGATTCCACGTGGCTTGGCAGTGGTGCATGTGCATTGTTCCTGTACGATGGTGGGTGGGTGGGGGGTTGTGTCGAAATTGATGAGACGGTGAGCGTTTGGACCCTCTATAAAGTATAAATGCGCATTTGCATTTTAATTTCTAAATTCGCATATTTGTTTTTAAGACTTCTTAAGTTTGCATTTGTTACTTTTTAGCCACGGCTATTAACCTAGATCAAAAAACAAGGGGATCTTCTAGCCAGCAGTATATATATATTTTTATGCCTCGAATGGATTGTCATCTCTGTCGGACAGAATCTGCTTCGGCCGATCGCCGGAATTGCAAGAAATCTACGGTTGCTGTTTACCTTCTCGATAACGCCTCGTTGTTCCGACGTTTTGACTAGGATTTTGTCTGCGGCAACTGCCTACTGCTGTTCTTCTGCAGATCTGATACTATAGCGGCATAATCATCTTCTTTAACGCTGACGATCACGCCGCCTCTTCATATTCGGCAAAAATTTAGGGCAGTTCAAGATGGGATCGATAAGAATAATATGAAATTTTGAGATGGAAAAGTATATCGGGAATTAGTAAAATTGTATTGGAATCAGTAAATGAGCATTAGAAATGGGTAGAAGTGCATTGGAAAATGTATCGTCTTATCCTTATCCCATCCCCTCTTTGAACTAATGATGCCAAACGAGAAATATACAGTAGCCCATTGTTCTAGCAGATCTAGCCCAAACAGAAAACCTAATTTGCCCTTACAGTTGCCTCCTTTCTTTCATCGATGAAAGTGTTCGTTGTTGTGGTCTTCTTCTCCGATTGAAACTCATCAACTACCACCAACCAAACTGACAGAGTCAGAAAGAGTCAAACCTAGGACGAGACTATACGGGACTATCATTAAGTTTCTACGTCGAAACGCTAATTGTCTATACTGCGTACTTTTATTCAAAAAATAAAACCATAATTTACTATAAATAATAAATAAAATGAATAAAACCACCATTTACTATAAATAATAAATAAAATTGCATGCTCAACCGGGTTTCGTCGAGCTCAAAAAATATTTTTAGTTAATACATTGTTGTATTAATCAAAAGTTATGATCGGGTCTCTTCAACCGGGTTTCGTTTAGATCAAAAGTTATGATCGGCTATGCAGCCGCTACAAAAATTACATATTGACGTCTACGTTACAAATTGGCAGTCACGATATAATAACTGTCGCAAGCATCACATCCAGTGAAAAAACTCACCAGCACGAGCGATAACTTGACTGTTGATCTGCATGATTTGCTCTAGATCAGACGTGAAAGAATCCGTCCCCGCTGCAATGCCTCCACATCTACTAGTGCTTTTCTCAGATCTGCACAAGCCACGATTCTGATCAGTTCTGGCCACCAAGTTTTAAGCCCAAATCTAGCCACTGAAGCCGATCTTGTGATAACTTTTTTTTCCCGCCTCCATATCAGCTAAACTTCAAAGGGGACATTTCTATCAACTTTTTTTGCTGAAGTGAACGTTCATTTTTTGTGTTTTTTTGATGGTGCAAAACGATAGAATCTAAAAAATAATATAGGTAACTTATGAAATGCGAAAGGCAAATATGCAAACATCAGAATTTTGAAGGTAAATCTGCATAATTAGAGGGTACAAAATGAAAAAGAACCTTACCGTATCATTAATTGCCTCACGTGGAAAAGCCCGCAAAAGTAGAAGAGCTTTCATGATTGATGTATCCGCTCGCTCTCGTTTTACATAAAAAATATAAGTAATGACCGTATGATAAGTTGGTAACTGGTAGACATAGGGTGCTCCGGAACCGTTGTAAACTGGTTGGTCGCACTTGTATGTATTGTCGCCGGGGCAGTATTGTATTGTCCGACTCTCTGAATACTCACCGGCCTGCAAACCCATAAAATTGCGGCTTCGCATCTCGACGTCATGTGCTTGACCTTACCACGGCGATATCTATCTCTACCGTCCATCTCGTGGGCCTCACGTAGTCGCAGCTAACCGAGGGTGTCTATGCTTGCGTAGGGTGTCTAAATGCTGGTTTCGCACGTAAGAATCACGTGAGGTTGATTTCTGCCGAGGATTATTCGTTATAGTAAGATAAGATTTGAAATTTGGATGGTTCATCTTTCGGCAAGCTATCATAGCTTATTTGCATGATGATGAACGGAACGAATCTTGAAAGCATAAAAACCCGGTTACGCATCTAGAATTTACGGCACACGGCCGCTTCCTCGCACCAGGATTTCAGCGCCCCCAAGTGACAAGATGCTGTTTCTGCGGATGGTCCGCGCGCCCATCCACGCCACACGAGCACGCAATGGCTGTGTTGTATGCACGTGAATGTGGCGGGAAAGATTGTGGACGTCGGGTCATTATGATTGTCTCTACCCCGGATCAATGTTCTTAAAACCGAACGTGAACCGGTTTTGTCACTGGTTCCTGATTTTTCCGGTTTAACCGGATTGAACCGACGATCGAATCAGAAAAAGCAACGAACCAGGACATGACCGGTTCACGGTCCTATCACCTGGTTCGGTTTGGTTTTCAAAACAATGCTGGGGATGTGATTCAATGCATTGGTGGTATTTGATGAACCGTAAAACTTATTAAACTAATATTTTTTACTTTTCATAATTATCTTATTTTTAATTATTTTTCATATCTTTTTATATAATTACCATACTTTTCAATCATTTTTACATAACTACATATACAACTAATCAATTTATTTTAACTTTATTCTCTTTATTTTTCATTATTACCTTGATCATATTAAATTATTTTTTTTACCAATTTAAAAACTTTGACACTAAAAACTTTGCATCAAAAGTTGAATTTTTGTACTTTAAATTCTTTAACTTTGTCTATTTACATCTTAAATTCCAAAGTTTGGTTGCCTGCATTCTAAATTTTGTAAATTTTAGTTTTATTACATTTTATACCCTGACACATAATGACGTTAAAAATTATCATTAATTTATTGTAAATTACTTGAATACCCTTAAATTTTTTTAAAGAAAAAATCCAAACATTTGTTTAAACTGAAGTTGTTATTGGAGTGTCTAAAAATGAGATAAAGAAAGCCTAATAATTAAGTTTAAAGCGTTAAAAAATTTTTAAAATATTCAAAGTTATTTATGTTATTTTGTATAGATTAACATTAGTTTTTACCACTTTATAGGTTGGGGTTTAAATGTAAAAAAAAAAATAAAAATTACATGGTTTAAAAAGTAAACAACCAAAATTTGAGATTAGAATTAAAAATTCAAGTAACCATCTTATTTAGAATTATTTACTTAGTCTAAATATAAAAAATAGACTTGATTGAAAATTTTCATAATCTATCATGTCAAAAACATAATTTTAA
>JAXCLR010000050.1:24461747-24479050 GCA_035584095.1 Annona squamosa | reverse complement strand
TTTTAAGTAACTCCATACATTTGCATTTGATGTAGATTATTTACAAATCCAATGAAAATGACTTTTCATATGTCATACATATTAAAGAAGAGGAATGTGATGCATGACTTAGATTTAAATAAAATGTTAAAAAATTGCAAAATCTAAAGGGCACACAGTGCAATCTGTGTCACAAATGTATTTTCCAATTAAAATATATGTTTGACGAGAGTAATCCTACCCATCCGAAATCCCGAATGCTAAGTCCCTCTCATGGGCCGTGTGTTTGAAACCATGTGCTGTCGCTAACTAGCAATTAACTTATCTGCAAACATTCTGCTTCTAGAAGAACGAAAATCACTTTAATGTGGCAAAACGGGCGGGAGTATGACAACAACGATTTTTTTTTTTTTTTTGGATGAAAAACGTGATATTTAAATTCCCATAATAGTGAATTTCTTTTCACCTGCAATACGAGTGAAAAAAGTCCTTTTAGAAAAAAAAAAAAAAAGAGCGAAAAAGTGGATAAGCTATGGTCAAAATTAGAAAACGATTGATCCGTTTGTCGAATGTGGATTGAGGGCTGAATGCTTGGGTGGGGCCCACATGCGATCATCGATCCAAAGGGTGACAGGATTGCCTCATCAGATGCCAACGGAGAGAATTGAAGCTGATCTGGCCGGTGCGAACCGCGCCGCACTTGCGAAGTGGGTGGCGTGCATAGAACCCGTTCGTTGATGTCACACCCACGTTCTTGGCTCGATCGGAGATGGGTCCTCATCTTCATTCTATTTCTAAATTTTTTGCAACTTATTTTATATCAGGGCAAATCTTCTGGGCGTATTAGTGCAACTTATTTTTTTCAATTTCGAGTAGATTTGGATTTCAGTTCCAAATTGCTTTTTTTTTAAAATTATTTCCACGCTATATTAGAAGATGATAATTTCATCTATAAATTTAATTTATAAGTTATAAACCTATAATTAACATAATGATAAATAGTTTCACAATTGTGTTCATTAAATGCACTAATATAGATAAAACAAAGTCACTTTTTATATATCTTTAATAAATATACTTTATAGGATTTTTCTTTTATAAAACTTCCATTCTATGTATTTTTTCATGTTTAATATTATCATAGAAACTCTTTTATTTGTTTAGTGTCGCCATTTATGGGCTCCATTTACAAGCATAAAAAATAAATATAATATCAATGCTAAAATATTAATTTTCAAATCTAAATTATCTAAAATATCATTATCATGTAGATAAATGATTTTATAAAAACATTTTAATATAACTGTCAATGGATGTAAGCATTTTAAATAATTTACACGTAAATATATATTTCAAAAAATGTAACTCCATACATATTTAATTTGGATGAAATTTGGTCTTCTAACTAAACAAATGATGTTAAATATAATAAATGAAATAAAATGACAATATGTTAAAAATGAATAGAGGTACCGCCATAGAAGCATATATGTTTATAGAATATTTAAATATATACTAGCAACGGCGATTAATTCAGAGCACTTAGATCTTTTACCAAATCCTGCTCAAATTGCACCAGATTTTTTTTTTTTTTTTTTTTGCCCAAAACTTATCATATCATATATTTCACCGAATTATTATTATTTTTTTCCAAAAGCTGGCATACTCATTGTAGGGGATTTGAGGTCGATTCACGGGTACCCTACGGATGAGGGAAAAATATATGGTCGTGAAATTAGTAGGGAAAGCTTGATTGAGATGGTTGTATGTTGCTGGGAAGTTTCCGTGATTCACGTCGTGCGGCCATGAATCTCGACGCTCCAATTTTTTTCTTTTTTTAAAAAAATTCATCTCTCTCTCTCTCCCGTGAAGAAGTAGAAGTTTTGCGAGCCATAGAACGTGTGAATTCAGCAATTATCTGAAACATCTGAACCATGCATGTGCTCATAACGACAGAGAGGCATGAACTAATTAAAAAATGGGCCAACATGCATAAAGATTAGGCGGTCCGCCATCTATTTGTATTGTGACAGTTAAAATCGGCATGTGAAGGTGCAGTGGCATGTGATGAGCCGTGCGGCGCTGCAATTCCCACGCCAGCTTCTCGTAGATTGCTCGCCGTCGCGAATCAAGGTCGTGCGGTCATCCGTCAAAATGATACATGGAATGGAATCAAATCACCAACGAAGCTAAAAAATCAGGGAAACAACAGATTAGTCTTTGTTTCTTATCTTTTCTTTATTATTATTATTATTATTATTTTGTTAGTTATGGAAGGTCAGAGGTCGGCATCCAGCAACGAATGATTCATGCGATTTGACTCCTTTTTAAAGACTAAATTAAATTATAACATGTTTCTTAAAGTTGGAAATTGACTTGTTAAGATTATATCACCATAATTTAATTTATGACAGGATTACATGTTTAATTTTTTTATAATATCTGAAATATCCTATAGCAAAATAACACTAGACATCTAGATGTCATCTTGTCCACAAAGTCATCTGTGGAAAGAGGATAAAACGAGTTGAAGAAGGCATCCTTGTTTAGGAAACTTTGTTGTGGGTGATTGCAAGTGTATAATTGTTCACGAGGGCATTTCAATGATTTCACGTCTTTGCTAATGACTATTTATAACGTTCGTGATAGCCTGTGTATATATAGCAATAGGATTTTATGCAATAGAAGGTATATTTTGAATTTTGAAAACATTATGGGAAATTGAATTTTGATCGGTAAATTAGGCAATGATGAAAAAGATCTTTGACAGGCCCAAATGCTCACATGAAATCGACTTCAAAGTGAGTTACGTTCCTATAAAAAATAATATTATTGAAAAACTTTAATTGTATCAAATATTCACAAAAAATAAGAATGCATTTCTTTTCTTAAAGCCATATTTTCAAAGTTTTTAATGACTTTAATTTTTTTATAGTTAGACTAAATAAGTAGTTGTTAGATGAAACAAATGAAAAGATAAATAGAAAATTTAAAAAGTGGACAGATACTCTAAAATATAATAATTTTAAAATTAATTGGATAAAATTAAATATATATAAAATGCAACTTTAGTAGTAACGAGAATATAGATGGAAGCTATAAGAATTGATTACTTTAGATATCTAGAGTTACGCACATAAAAGTGGAACCCGTTCATTTTCTACTTTAACGATTAATAAAAAAAATTTACTCCATCAATTGTTTTTAACATTATTTGTTTAGCTGTGTACTAAGTTCTATCCAAATCAAAGTTCTACAAATATATTTTTATATATAAATTATGAAATACTTAGATACATTTACATGTATATTACAATATAATAATATTTTATAGAATTATTTATACACATAGTGATGATATTTTAAACTAGGTGTTAAAAATATATATATTTAAAATTAATAATTACTATCAAATAGTTTTATTATATTAATTTTATATATTTTTAAATAGGGCTCATCTGTAATGATACTAGACAAATGATAAAATTTTCTTGATAATATAAACCATGCTAATATAATAATACAGTAAATTTCCTAAATTGATGAAGTTATATAAAAGCAAGGTTTTATAGAAGTGAAATTATGTAAATAAAATGGAAGAAATGAGGAAATGCTTCATCAATTTAGCATTACTATCCAATTCAAATTAAATTAAAATAAACTTTAATAATATAATGTTAGACCAATTATGCCCTATACGATGACTTAAAAATATTATATATGTAAAATGACGTAGCAAAAATGAGAATGTTATGGTGGATAGGTGATAAAAAAATAAAATTAAAATTTAAAATGAAGTAATATAAAATGATTTGAAGGTGAAGTTAATATAGACTAACTATGCTCTCTCTTATATAGTGCAAAATCTTGGACAATTAAAAATATTATAATGTAAAATAATGTAGCAAAATTAGAATATTAAGGTGGATAAATGATAAAATAATATGATTAAAAATAAAAATAAAAATAAAGTAATATGAAAAAAATCTAAAAATGAAGTTAATGCATACCACAATGAAGTTTATTATCTGTAACCATCATCTTCGTTGCAATTGTTGCAAAACTATTTCAAATAATAAGTATACCATAAAATAATAATATCTACAAATAAATATATTAATGAACGACAGAATAGCAGTAATAGAAAATTGGTATTATTAGAGGCATTTTGATCATTTCATAAAGAAAATAACTAGCCTTTTTAAAACCTTAATAGCAGAGAGGAAGTGTATGGTACTAGGCAAATGGTGTAAATGTAATAGAATGATTTTTAAAAATGATAAAATGATGTGATGCGATATGAGCAAAGGGAAAATAAAGTAAGAATAAATAAGACTAATTAGAAAAATATACTAGAACTGATTGAAATATAAGAAAAGAAGAAAAGAAAAAATAGGATAGTTAAATAAAGGAATGAATTTAATGCCCATAAACTTTCCCATTTCATTTGTATTAGGCCAAACGCTTACAATTTTATATAAACGAGGCAAGATATTTTGCAATTTTGTAATACTAAAAAGACGTAGATGCAGCTTGGACCAAACTATGAAGGTACCGATGCAAACACTTCATCTCAATAATCGTCCCCCATTATTTTATTTTTTTTGACTTAAATTCCATAAACAGAAGAAAAGAGGAAGCCCCCTGTAATTTTTGGAGCAATTAAAGAACTACATGACAGAAAATCTTTTTCCCATGCATATGATGGCACCAAGCATAGGGAACTGTGTAGTCGATTTGCAACAAGCCCGTAACACTAGTGGCCAGTCCATTTCATAAAACGATGGAAATCACCATTACCATTGGTGAATTGGCCACGTGAAGCGGTAAGATATGAAGATGACGAGATTTCTCAAGGACAAGATCATCAAAATGACAAAGGGACTTGACTAACTAATAGCTCCGAATGATGGTATAAAACTGGAATTTCCGTAAAATAGTTAAGACGGTACGAGATATATTTTGGGCTCAGGCATGGAATACCATTTAACAACCCATTTAAAGAGGGGGTCCAAACTCAGGAAACCTCATAGCACACGCTGTTTTATATTACAAGGCATGATCCTCCATGGCCGGTGGGAAATGGGTTCTCAACCCATTTTTAAAAACTGCTTTTTAAAAAAGAAAACTGTAAATTTAAGTGTGTATTAACTAAGACTAGGTTTTAACAATTTTGGACATGATTAAATAGTTTTTCATTTTAAACATAGGGGCGTCACGATACCATCCCTACATTTAAATTTTTGAAAAATACAAAAATAATAATATTCGGTTTATAGATAGTACAAACCTAGATTTACGATTTTAAGAAAACACCAAAAAAAAAATAAAAATTTAAGAAAGGTTTTTTTTACCGTTCGGAGATGCCCTTCCACCATAATATACTCATACGCCATTCAATCATCTTAGCCCTCCATTTTTAGCGCAGGAAAAAATTCTATTTTGAGTGGCATGCCGAGCAAGAGAGGACACTGGTCCTGCATGAGCACACGATACAGCAGGAAATTTAGGCGGGGCCAATGGGCAAGGGGTGGTTGTGCCCACATGACATGCCCTGCTCATACCGTGTACAAGTGAATCACTTGAGACAATGAACCAATTCACATGGGCAGGTCATAATTGCAATCCCAATGGAGGATGAGTTGCAACCGGAGAAAGGACTGCTATGATGTCCACTTTTCGTGTTTCTGCGTAGCTTTTTTTTTTGTATTCGAATTTCGTATTTTTTTTGTTAGCGAAATATTCTAATGGACATCCTTAATCCCAGTGCTTATACAAATCCTGAGGCAAGCAGGAACATGGAAAGCCATTAGAGACTTCAATAAAATCTGAAGAGTTGAAATACAATGAGTCGGCCATACAGAATGGTAGGTTTTTCCACCAAACATCTTCCACTGTATCCTCCACCATAGCTAGTTTTGCTAATTTGTTGATTATTGCATTTTCTGTACGCAAAATATAAACAAAAGAGACATTATATACGTTTGCTACAAGGCTCTTAATCTTGTGATGATGGAGTTCATGCATCCATTTGAGGTCTTTTCAGATTGCCTGTGCCTCTATCAATATTGGATATGTCCCTGAGGCCCATTTTACTGTTGTTCAAGTTGAAACCAACATCAATATTTAGTTTTTGTTATTCATGTTTAAACTAGCATGAACATTTAGTTTTATAGTGGCCTCTATAGAATAGTATAATTGTTGATTTTAAGTTGTTTAGTAGAACTTACCAGTTGCAAATAGTTTGTAGTAAATTGATACATAGATATTAAGAAATGCAGCTCACCAGGTGCTACTGAAACGTTTTATATTAAAAAATGAAAGATATTGGCTCGGCAAAGAGTGGGTCACTTGTGAGTTCAAATAGTAGAGGCAACATGTCTTCTTTAGTTTTCGCAGGAGTGTTCACCGAGTAGGAAATTTAGGAATATCGTTATATGTCTGTTCGAATGTGATAAGTCGGGCAACATTGAAATTGCATTTGAACTTTAAAAATAAAATATATTATATTTTACATTCTAAGGTCTTTGAATGGGGTTTAGATTTTTAGAAGCATCCAAAAAAAAATTTTCTCATCTGTACGTAGCTTATGTGCAAAATAGAAATTTTTATATTTTAAATTCTTGGGATTTTTCAGTTGGGTTTTTGATTTTTTGGAAGTATCCCCCAAAAAAAAACAGGTATTCTTTAACTGTAGATCAGATGGGTAACGCCAAATTGCACATTTACTGGTCAGAAATTTGCAGATGAAATGTTGCGTGGTGCCACTTTATGTGGCTTGCTTTTGTTGTGTTCCCTGCCGCGAATTATTATGCAGAGGCAGACCGGGTCCTCTGAATCTGATTCCCAAATGTTCCAGCACTTCCTATAGTCAGTCATTGAATTTCCAAACCTGGCCTGCGAACTTGTGTGATGCTATTTTACGTATAGACTTGAAATTTCCAACCAGGATTAATAATAATTTTTTTTAAAAAAAAAAAAAATTTAGAGAGCACCGTTGTCTTATGTGCCTTGTTTTAAAGATTCCAAATAGAACATGTCACCATGTGTAAGTCATTAAGGTGCAAATCCGCACAGCAGGTGGTCTTATATCTTCCAAAATGAACCCCAAAAAAATAAATAAAATCATTGAGTTAGGTGAGTCATGCCCAAAGAGCTGAAGAGAACATTCAGGAGGGAAGACTCACCTAGTAAGAGAGACTTAGATGCTAAAGCAGCTTACATAAGTATAAGGCCAAAAAAGTGGCTTTATTACTATGCCATTGGAGGTGCCTGGTCATCCAAGATGGATGACATGATATATATATATATATAACTGAAAGAAAGTATTGACACGGCAAGTCGAAAATAAATATGGGTTATGATTCAGCGAAGATATCTTATTTTGGACACTATCATCCTCATGTGCACTGTAAAAATAAAATGAGTTACAAAAAATTATGAATTTGTTAAAATCTGTCTTTATCTTTAAGACTCAGGAGTGTAAAATCAAGCATCTACAAATGTTTTTTTCATAATATTTTATCGTTTTGGCCAATCGATTTAAGTGATTTTCTTATTTTATAAGTACATTGTCGGCTATCTTTTGACAATATCGAAAACAAATCCGGCGTGAGCGTTGTTGAACAGTCTAGACAATCGACATTTCGTAATTATAAACAACTGCACACATCGGAGGGAGGCTTTGATGTTGTTTCCGTTTCTTCATTCTTCAACATCTTTCCTGAGCATGCCTGTTCTTTTCTTTTCTTTTCTTTTTTTCTTATTTCTTATTTTTTAATTTTTATTGTCAGCATGGTAAGCATGACTTTTTGGATGCATATTAGTTTGCGCTTGTTTGATGGGATTTTTTTTATTAAAAAAAAAATCCCATTTACGTATACTTATTTTTACGCGTTATGATCTCTCTTTCGCAGTCAAAAGAGCATATGCTTTTTTTCCAAAAAGAAAATTGTTTATGATTGCTTCATCTCTTACACTACCATGTTGCTGACGTCATTTTTTCCCTCTTTGGGTTTCACCCATTTGCATGTTCCCAGATCACATTGAAATGTGCAAACGAGTCAAGAATGCAATTCCACATGCACAATGCAATTTAAAAACTGCAAGTTGTGTGGATGCCATGTTCAAATAGTGGGAGTTTCGATTGCTTTTATGAATCGAGGCCTTATGTCCTCTCATGGATCACACATCTTGTAGATGAGAAAAGCGTAGATGCTCTCGAGGAATTTCAATTAGCACATCAGCCATCGAGTAGACAGCCTTTGAACGGAGGCTCAAGATCGTTTCCACCGAAAATAGATGCATCCATCTGTGGACTTGTAAGGGGTTAGCTATCCACGCTATCATTGACAATACAACCTTAACAGTCGCACGTAGTTGATTCTATGGGAACAGCCGCGTCCATCTGTACTGTTATAAGTTGGGTAGGTTGAGTGCGAACCCAAGTCTGCTGAAACCAAGGGAGAAAATTAAAAATAAAAAAATAAAAAAATTACGGTTTAGCCGTTTAGGTTTGCTTTTGAAAAACTCGAACTCCATGAACTGCATTGCTTTTTTCAAAACTAGAACTTGAAAAACTCGATTAATTGCATAACAGTTATTGTGGGGTTGTTGTATGCCCTTATTAATAACAGAGAAAAAAAAATTTCATAGGGTGTGTTTGGTTGGAGGTAAAACTTTTGATGAAAAGTTTTTGGAGTAGAAGTTATCAAATCAATAAAAAATAATGTGATATAATAGAAGTAATGATGAGGAGTAAAGAGAATAAAATTAAAATAGATATGTTAGTTGTATGGGTAGTTGTGTAGAAATGATTGAAAAGTAGGATAATTTGTATAGAAAATGTGAAAAAATAATTAAAAAATAGAGTAATTATGGAGAGTGAAAAGTTTTAGATTGAAAAGTTTTAGTTGACACTTTTGTTACTAAGGGGCATATACAATGGCCCAACAGCAACTTATCGTCGCAAATCAAAAACTCAAAATTTTTTTTTTGATGTGTTTATATATATGAGATTATGGTTAAGGTTCTAAGTAAATCCCAACGTGAGGAACTTATACATAGGATTATAGTTAAGGTTTTAAGTAAATTTGAACATGAGAAACTTGAATCTAATTTTCTTATATACATTTAATATAAAATATTATATGACATATTTGTATAGACGAGTGATCCTACTAGCCTGAGCTAAGCAAACATCTCACTTGGCCTACCTTAAAAAATTCATTTATAAATTTTTTTTCTCTGCACTTGTTTATCTAAGTGTATTTATGTATTTAAAATACTCTTATCTGTAAAAATCTAAAAAAATATATACATATATCCAAAAAAAAAGTAAAACTTGGTTTATATGTTAAATACACTTTTATAAACAAGTGTATGAACAAAAATAAAAAAAATAATTATTGTGAATGAATTTTTTGAGTGGGCTAAGCAGGATTATTTATATATATGTTTGGATAGATGTTTGTCATATCAAAATTATATAATGCATAAGTTATATCATTTACGCTCATATTATTTAGCTCTACATTTATTAGTTTTCTTTCTTTATCTTTTTAAAAAATAAAATTTATTTTAGAAATTGTATTATTATATTTTCCCTCAATTTAATCAGGTTATGTATTCATTTAGATGACTTGTTAATTTACATTAACCTAAACCTAATTTAAATTAACAGAATTAGAATTTAAGTTTTACAAACGCAATTAAAGTTTGAACTAGTGTTTAGTTTTAGTTTTATAGGTAAAGTTACGGTTACGATTAGATAGAATTATGGTTAGGATGAGTGTTTAGATTATGGATTCAACTATAATCTAGTTTTATAACCGATTTATAAAAACATCAAACCTTAACTTTAAGTTATGAGTTTCCTACACGATGGTGAAATAGACTAAAAATAGGTTGATAAATAAGTTGAGAAATAAAAATGTTAAACTACAACCATAAATACAAAATAAACAAGGCTTGTTATGCTAAAACATTAGATATTACTTAAATTGAACAAACTAATATACATATTGACTTTTAATTGAAATGTTGATTTCATTGTCATTTTCATAATTTATGAAGTCAACATAAAAATTCTTTTAACCTTTTATATAACCCTTCAAATTTTAAAATTTGAATTTGATGGAAAATTCAATCTATTTATTACATTTAACATAATTTGTTTAACTAAAATATTAAATTTCATTCAAATCAACTATACATATGAGCCACATTTGTTAAAAATATGTATATTCATGTATAAATTATGAAAAATTCTTAGATTCATTTGCACATGTATTATAACATAATAATACTTTATAAAATTATTTATCTATATAGAAATAATATTTTAGATAATTTAGATGTTAAGAATACAATTTAAAAATCGATATTTAATATTAGACTATTTTATGATATTGGTTTCACACATTTCCAAATGAGATCCATACACAATGATATTAAAAAAATAAAAGAATTTTTATAATAATATAAATAATATTAAATACAATAAATAGAAAAGATTTCTCATTAATTATTGAGATATTAAAAATAAAAAATGTCACATAGAAAAGGGGTTTCAATCCCGTTTATACAGTGGATTGTAAATGAGTTACGTAAGTTGATGAATTATTTGGGTTAAACAATTAGGTTGTTAATGCTAAAAAACTCCACCCATAATTAACTCATTCATCTTAATGGGTTGTATGGGCTAGACAAACTGGTTAATACTAGCAGTGTTAACGGATCGGGTTGGACAAGTTGAAGTCTAATCTTAATCTTAATTCTTTTAAAATATCTTAAACATAATTTATTTATTAATCCATTTAAAAACCTCGACCCCAACCCATTTACAACCCATTTAATAAACGGTTGTATAATAGATTATAAGGCGTAGACTCCAGTAGACGATGATTTTATAAGAAGAGATAAGAGAGTATTTTCGGTGCAGAGGAATGAAAATAAGGCAATGACAGGAAAATTAAATTGGGGAAGGATCAGAAAAATAAAATTAGTTGACAAGATGAAGACTTACCGAAAATAACTAAGGGATTTACATTTATATATATAATTTTAATGAGTTAAATGAGTCAAATGGGTTAAACGTTTGAGCAGGTTATATGGGTTAAACAGGTAACTCAACGAGTTGACGGGTTATAAAATTTCAATTCTAATCCATTTATTTAATTAAATGGTTAAAGTTAACGAATCATAACTCATTTATTCAAAAATTTCAACCCAAACTCATTATAAACAGGTTGGATGAATGGGTTGATGCGTTGACTGTGAACATTAACACTCCTAGTTACCATATTCATTATTAGCAACCTTAATCTATGAAATATTAACAAGGTCACAAGTTTGACCTTGACTCTTGAACCCTAGTTGATTCAGAAATCGGTGGCTGCATTTTTTTTTTTCTGTTTCAGGCTGCATAAAATTTTAATGCAAATAAAAGATGGATTGGATTGGATCATCTAGTTAGTTTGAAGAAGCAATGAAATTTTCAGATTTTTTTAATCTTAATTAAGGATTTTTAATTACCAAATTTTCAAATGAGGTCTCCAAAACCAGGTTTTGGGACGCCATATTCCAGTTGATTGACTGGGAATTTGATGGAGAAAGTAAGGTGAGAATATTAGGTTGTCACAGGGACAGCAAATCTTGGATTATTGTCCTTTCTATTCCAGCAACCGACAGTGTTATTGCGGTGGCATTGGTCAATGTTTTCTGATATTCCGCCTCAAAGATTTTGCAGCACAATTTGCATTGTGGGGCCCATCAAATCAACGGTCTGGATCAGGCAACTGTTATTCTTTTGAGCATGAAACAGACTCCTATGCAATTAAGTTAACAAATTAAAAAGATGATTGAAAATATATAAATAACAAAGAGTAAAGTACAGAGTTAATAAGAAGACACGATTGATAGCTATCACATGATTATTTTTATCTTTTAAAAAAAAAAAAAAAACAGAAGAGGAGAAATTTTTACAGGCACCTTTTCCCAAGTATTTTCCGTGACTTTTTAATTCAACGAATTAATCTTTGGAAATCATTAATCAATGGATCGATAGTTTCAAATTTCAGCGTTAGAATCGGGCCACCTCGAAGAAGAAGAAGGATGATGGGAAGGTGCACTTTTCTGTGACTAGAAGCAGTGGAGGAGGAGAAAAAAAAAAAAAAAAAAGAGTATTAAAAATGATAGGGACACATGCCCAAAAGGCTCACGCCCACTTTTTTAAAGAGGATTGGCTCAAAGTTTCAGCTTCGAGCTCGGCCTTGTACTATCAAATTCATCAGCTTACTACTTTTTCTTAAATGACACCTGTGTATCCACACTAAATGGGCATTTACTGTTTGGATGTGATTGGCAATCATACATTTCGGCCAGCAATGTTTGTTGATAACTCATTTAGAGAGAATCCCTTAGATTTGCAAGACACCTCATATCACAGATCTTCCAATCGGAGGAAAGGTCCCTTTGGCACCAGCAATTAATGTTTATGATCTCAAATCCCAAGCTTATCTTTGGGCAGCTAACTTTATTATATTCAATTAAGTAATTGTTCTCCTGACACGGGTTGGGAGTTGAGATCTATCCGTCGAAGATCTCGGCCTCCTTTCCAAAATAAGACTGAAATCCAACTCTGAATTTTTACAATCATGAAATGCGGGTATATGCAGATTGACCATATGTAAACGTACAAAAATAGTAGTTAATAATATATTACAGAAAATGATTAAAAAGATAAGATTATAAAGAATTTTTTATTTTTGTACTTACAACTCAAATCAAGTATATATTATAATCCCAGTTTCAAGAGTGTAAATCTAACAATACTGTGAACCAAATAGTTACAGACATATTATCTCAGAAGAAGATGAGAGATAAATTCTCCAACCCAAAACCCAATCATCCTCCGAAGGCAAATATGCATGTAGGCCAGAAAAGGGAGGATTTCATCAACACACAACCGGACAAGAAATGATCTTGCAAAAACACACTGGCCTTCTAGAAGTAAAAAAACCCAACAAGCCCAATCCCCTCATGGCTCAACAGATCGTTATGTTTTATAACTTGCGCATCTTACATGTTTTGGGTGATATCCCAAGCACCATTTTTTCTGTTTTATATTTCCTGCTCAAAGAAAAACACAAAAGAGAAATGGTTGGCTTTGGTTCGGTAATACATCTCGTGTACTTAGCTGTACAAGAGCTTGGCTCTCACACTCACTCTGGGCGGGACGTGACAATCGAATAAACCTCTTGGCCCCCTGATGCATCCCTCTTTTTTGGACACAACCACCCTCGATTCTTCTTTGGTGATGGAAGAGTCATTTAAATATTAGACAATCCTCCCACCGCCAATAGAAAATAGGGTGTGCTGAATAAGCCAAATGGGTGCGAGTATCAACACCGTTCCAATGTTGGGTGGTTGCCAGATTTACCTAAACCTAACAGAGACTAGGGAGACAACCCACGTGTAGCAACCAGATGCATGTTCCAAAAATCCAAACTTCAATAGCAACCCAAATTCTACTGCTGCACATTACTGATCATGTTAGCAATGTATCTCTAATAACAAATCATCTCCCATACTCCCATATTTAGGATGGTTTTGGCTGTGGCAACCAAACATGCTTTCTAGATTATTATTATTATTATTATTATTATTTACGTTATCCGCTGCCATGTTTAACGTTGTCTAAAAGATGCTGTACAACAAAAATTAAATATTGCAAGTGGTAATTAACAAGTCCTACAGTCCTACTTTACAGTTGGATCGAGTTTTATGCACAACATCCGAACTGCTGAGCTGGGGATTTGAACCGATGATCATGTACAGTTGTGTTCAGCCCTTTCTTTTATTTTTTTAATTTTTATGCGTGGCCATGTATATTTAGTCTATATACCAAAATTTTTTTTTATCATTTTTTAGATTTTTATTTTTTTTACGAGATAATCATTTTCACCCCCATTTAACTATTTAATATATACAAAATTATTAATTCTTCAAATTTATAAAAAAAAATATATCCTAAAATGATAAATTATTAAATTTTGATATATAAACTGAAGTATACATGGGCCCACGTAAAAATAAAAGAAAACACTCAAGACGGTCGACGGGTATTTCCTTAAATAACAATATCTAATATATATATATATATATATATATGGAATATTCTAGGGTGTTGCACTCATTTTTTCTTATGTCAATGTTTCACCCTTTTTAATATACATCAATTGGCCCCACTTAAGGCAAGTGGATTCGACTTTTGCTCATTTTTGATAGCGGTGTGACTAAGGTTTATAAAATTCTGAGTTTTTCTCAACCTTAAATTTGACCTTATGTGTAAAAAATTAATCTTAATCATATTTATGTATATAAAATTCAAGTTGAAACTAAGTTAAGACTGCTTGATAATTTTTTTTTTTCCGTTTGAGTTCAGAATGATAGGTTTAAATTTTTACATGAATATATAATAATAATAATAAATTACATAAACAAAAACAAGAGAAATAACAATACGATAAAATTTTAACCTTTCAAAATAAAATAAAGGAAGAAAACTAATGACAAAGGGGGCACGCCCTGCCAGTTATGAACACTGGCTTCATCCCCGAATGCTCGTGTTCAAATCCTTTCATTGTTGGGAGTGTAAAATTTAAGTTTCGGGGAATTTATAACTAGCCCTCTCAAGAGCAGGGGTATTTACAAGGATGTTCCTCACATTACGAGGGTTATGAAAAATGTCTAATTTGCAATATAAGACATCACAATGTATATAATAGTAACCAAAAAAATGAAACTAATAAACATAAAAGTAAATAATATAAATATAAATGAAAATAGTACTTTATCTATAGCATAATTTCAACATGCCAAACATGTATTCAAAAATAAATATAAATAATATATAATTTATAAATATGAAGAAATATATCGAATATTTTATGCATATAACATATAAATAAGGAAGATCAAGCTCAAGCTCTGAAAGGCAAGTCTAACACTAATATTGGTTCACCAGGCCAGGTTAGGACCCTATTCTCAGCGAATGTCATGTGACTAGGACGGATTAAGACAATTTATGAAGCACGACAATAGTAGGTAGCATGCTAACTTCGTTAATATGTCAGTATGCTCACCGAAACTTGCATGTTATCCTACAGTCACGAGCGCGTGCGACAATTTGTGAACTGTCCTGATCGGCATCTCATGTGACTATTTGCCCCAAGTCGTTCTTCTAGTGGTGGTAAATAAAATACCAACTTATAAAACTTGCCGTGGCCCATATTTCAACGAATTAGGCCCATCGTTGCATGGCACGGATACGTCTTCTAATGTACCTTACAAAATACTCTCACAGTCGGGCAATATTAACCACTGGATTGCTGGGCCATATGCGAACTAGAGCTTTGTCGGGACACATCGAGGATCGATCTCGCATTTTCTATTTCTCTCGCGTTCAATTCTCTAGGAGTAGATCGACCAAAAAAAAAAAAAAAAAGAATAAACTCTAGGAGTAGAGCACGAATTAGGAAGGTGATTTTTTCACTCCATTTCTCAGGTTGGCGAACATGGATATGCATTCGCTCATTACCACAACTATGTTAATCCCTTGAAAGCCACTTTGTGGACTCTTTAGGCAAACCTCAATTATTGCAAATTTCAGCTCTTTTAATTAGCCCGCAGCTTCCCAATCTTGCCGACAATGGACGCTACATAGGATAATGCTGCGGAAGCTTGCCGAAGATGCTAGCTTGGCTCTAGTTCTCTACGTCCCAAATCATGGGCCTCACCGTCCAAATAAAAAATAATTTTTTTTTAAAAAAAAAAAAAAGAAAAGAAAAAAAAATCTCCCATCCTACCGTCTTTCTGTCAACAGGCCAGTACAAACTCCAAATTGGCAAGTGGCCCACCTCCCCCGTAGCTTCATCTGCATGCATGCACGAAATTGGCACATTCAACGAGGAAGGCTCAAAATATCACGTCTCTTTTTCTTGATTTTTTTTTTTATGTTAAAATATCACGTCTATTTTTTTCCCCTTTTTTCTTGGCTAAATATCACGTCTCTTGGCGGGGCTAAGAGATTGACATTTTGAAAGGCACAGAATAGAGCGATAGGCGTGCCGTGACATCCACACCATTGGGCGTCGGTGGATGCAGTGCTGGACTTGCATAAACCAAAATGAACAGTGTATCCCTCTCCCTCAATGAAAACCACCACTTAAAAACTAAACAAAACAGCCACTGAGGCCTTAGTGGTCAAGGACTGCCCTAGCTAGGCGTCCTTGTTCGAATTTTGGCAGCCTTATTTTCTGAAAAATTTTAATGGCAGAGGTTCTTCTCCTAGAATTTTCCGTGAAAGCTTCCAGCAACTCAGCAAGTGAGTAATTTAGGAAATATTGTTAGAAAAATTAAAATTTTTTGATAAATAGAAAAATTAGATTTTTAATTAGATACTTAAAAATGTCTCATGGCTTGATTGTACTACAAATCGAGATACTGTAATATATATAATTAAAAAAGCTAAACAAAACTAGCAGATGGGAAGTCGCCCTCACCTTAAAAATCCTTCCCAAGAGGAGAGAAGCCTCCAGCTGTGCTGATATCAACAGTGGAGCCGTGGACACGTGCAGCAGAAGCGCAGAGAGAGAGGAATATGTCCCCACCTCCTACCGCGCGTTCGTCCGTTTGCACGCAACAACGACGGCTGCAGGACCCACCAAATTCCAATATGAAAATTGCAATCAATACTAGAAGCTGCTGCTGCTGCTATGGACTCATCTTGCATTGATTGGGATTCGCTTAAACTGCATGCAACAGATGGGGGTTTGGGGAGAAATAGCGAAGCTAGCTGACACAGATTTGGGAGGTGCGCGGTCGCTCCAAAGCCGATCCTGCTGCCACGAAAGCAAGAGGAAACCAAATCGGATTTCTCGACGATTCGGTGTTAAACTGGAGCAGAGAGCATCAGGAGAAAAGATGCTGAGTTGAAAAACTCGGGTTTCAGACCACGGTGGGTGATATTGACATCCAAACGACCGCAAAAACCAAACCCTATGGGCGTTATAAAACGCACTCCGCTGGGTCCCGCAACTGGCTCCATTTGTGTCATCAAGGACTGGAATTTGTGGGTGTGTGATTGCGGGTCAACCACCAAGCGAGAATTGTATGTTGCAGCTGCAAATGAATATCAGCAACGAATTCCAACAGAGCAAACAAAAACGCGTCAAAACAATCCTCATGTGTTCCACTCCTTCTGAGGCTTCAGTTGCACCAAACGCGCATTCCAATTTCACTGATAAATGCGACGATTCCGG
>JAXCLR010000050.1:24389951-24459509 GCA_035584095.1 Annona squamosa | reverse complement strand
TGTGTTGTAATGAAAGCTTCTAGAAGGCATGACCTGAATAACACCTATGCAATGCAATCAATAAAATAAAACCACAATCAATAACACTTTCGACCACAATTAAATAATGACATACACGAACATAAAAAAGAAAAAGTATAACTAATTTAATTGATAGCATAAATCCTTCATCATCTAATAGAAAAAATTCTAAGTTTAGCAAACATACAGGAGACATATTTTGTTCAACAAATTAAGTTTAAACATATATTTCCATCATAAAATATTCATAACAAAAACAAAAGGCAAATTATCCTTCATTGTCATCTTTTCCTAAGTTTATCCATCGATAAAAATGCCCTTTCCCTGAAAATTCAAAATATTATTTCATTAGTATATACAATAGCGTCATAAGCTAATTGGAAAAAAAAAAAAGAACTGAAAAATCTTTAAAAAATTAACGCTTAAAACCTTTGCACTTTTAGGAGGACGAGGAAGACGACTGCTACCTTCTCCAACTTCATCTTGAATAGCTGCAACATATAAAAAATCAATTAGTTAATAGCTTTATGTATAAAAAATAAAATATATATCCTAAGTTCAAGTAAGAGAGTTAGATATTAAACTCTATAAGTTACCTGTAATGTCGGTGGTAAGTTCCTCTGCATCTTCTTCAAATTCTTCTACTTTCGACTTTGACCTCATCCAATCTTGCACACAAATTTAACATTCCACGAGTTTTGGAGATAAAAAAACTTCTGTATGAATCAAGCACACGTCCACTCGTACTAAAAGCCGACTCTAAGGCAATAGTGGATACGATAATGGCTAATAAATCACATGCCATATGAGACAATATTTTATACTTATTGTATTTACTTTCCACAATGCCAAAATGTCAAAACTGTCATCCTCCACCACAATATGCTCTTCTAGGTATCGATAAATCTCTATCTTCTCATTTTCTGTCTTATCCATTGCTATGAACTTCAAATATGTTGCTCTTGATAGTCCTTTTGCCTTTGTTTGTGTGGGGGCTTAAATTTTTGTTTTTGTTGAAGCAGAAAATTTAGCCTTATAGACCTTGAAAAGAGTTTCAAATTTGGTCTACACACTATTTATTATTTCCTCAACCTTGTCAACGTCATATATTTGTGAATAACAGAATTTCAGAAACTTCAACTTGCATCTAGGATCTAATACATTTGCAACCAACAACCACATGTTAATTTTATCAAAACTACTCCAATACTTATCAAATTTTTGTTTATTTTTCTAAATATGTCTCTAAGGACTAGATCTTCTAATGCAAAAAATTCAAATAGCAGGCTTTCAATCTTATGGACCATCCAAGTAAAGAAAGGAAGTAACATATGATATTCCAGAAAATGTGGTTATAACTTCACAAAAATGTTATAAAAAAGAACACATAACTTTGCCAATTCTCCAATCACTATCACTGAGATTGTCTTCCTTTGCAAATGTAACATCATATAAGACAAGCCGGTTAAAAACTTTTTGATACTTCAAAGCTTTTTCCAACATTAAATAAGTGGAATTCCACCTTATAAGAACACCCATGCATAGTCCAAGTTTAGAACTAATTCCTTCCTTCTCACAGCATACTTTAAAACTATATTCTCTTTGTGGAGAACCTCTTACAAATCTAACATATCTTTAAATTCTGTTAATTGATTTATTAACTTCATTTAAACCTTCTCGCACAATCAAGTTAACAATGTGAGTAACACAGCGTACGTGAAAATAGTCACCCTTGCCTGCTAAAAACCCTTTTTTAACTAACATTCTCCTTAAAATTTTCAAAGCAACATCATTTGTAGATGCATTATCTATGGTCAAAGTGGTGATTTTATTCAACCCCCAACTTAACAAACAATCCTCAACTGCTTGAGCAATGGCATCATCAGTGTGTGGAGGTGGGAGCATAAAAAAGTTAATTATTTTCGTGTGTAACTTTCATTCATCATTAATATAGTGTGTTGTAAGACACATGTAACAATCATTCAAAATGGAAGTCCACAAGTCTGTGGTCAAACTCACCCTTTGAACTTTATCATCAAAAAAAAATTTTAATTTCTTCTTCTCGGCTTCATAAATTGCAAGACAATTACTATTAATAGTTTTCCTAACTACCCACTGAAATTGTGGCTGCATCTTGCTAACTCATCTCTTTAGTCCCTCATGTTCTACAATCTTAAATGTTTTTTATCTATGATAATCATTTTAGCAAGTCTCTTTATGCATTTATCTTGATCAAATTCTCATACACTAATAACCAGTTCTCCATTCATGTTGGACTGTGGTGAAAAGAATGTTAACAACTTTTGTCTCTTATTTTGGCCCCACTTTGAAAAATCTTTGCATCTTTGGATATATCTAGAAAGTGAACTAGTACCATACTTACTAGCACACTTAAAAGGCCTTTTGCAGTAATTACATGAGCCAGTTGGTCCTTTATTAGGCTTCTTTTCATTTTTAGTAAAATGATTCCAAACTAAAGAAGTTTGTAATTGGTACTTGGATCATTTTCATCTTTTGCAACTTTTTCATTGGTAATAGGTGTAACATTTTCTACATCTACATCAACCACTTGTTTCTCTTTCACATTCTCCACCATATCTTGTTCCACATTCTCATTCACATCCAAACTCATATTCTTATATTATATTTTGTCTAATGCAATGCCTAAAAATAATTACAAATAAAAGAAATTAAAATCCAAAAATAATACAAGCATATTACCAAATATAATGCATATAAACATATTAAACATTTAGATAAAATCTAATCCATTTAAATATTAAACATTTGAATGCAAGTATTTGAGAGTTTTGTAGAAATCTAATTCATGAGTAATTCCAGTAGTTAATCAATACTATGTGCCATTTTACCAGCTTAAATATTTAGATTAAATGAAAAAAATGTAAAGAAAAATAATATATACCAACTATTGCCGAAGGAGGAGGACGAGTTGCCGATGACAGGATTGGGGAAGATTAATCTGTTAGAGGACTTCGGTTGCGTTGATGGGGACTTGGGTTAGGGTTGCTAAATCCTCTTCCAAAATCCAATCTATGGGTGTGTTTGGTTGGGGGTAAAACTTTTGATGAAAAGTTTTTGAGGTAGAAGTTGTCACATTGATAGAAAATAATGTGATATAATAGGAGTAATGATGAGAAGTAAAGAGAATAAAGTTAAAATAGATAGGTTAGTTGTATCGATAGTTGTGTAGAAATGATTGAAAAGTAGGGTAGTTTGTATAGGAAAATGTGAAAAAATAATTAAAAAATAGAGTAGTTATGGAGAGTGAAAAGTTTTAGATTGAAAAGTTTTGGTTGACATGTTTATGTTTGGCAACAATAAAAAGTTGTCAATTTAAAACTTTTCAATCTAAACCTTTTCACTCTCCACAACTACCCTATTTTTTAATTATTTCTTCACATTTTTTTATACAACTACCCTACTTTTCAATCATTTCTACATAACTACCAACACAACAAACCTATCTATTTCAACTTTATCCTATTTATTCCTCATCATTACCCCTATTATATAACATCATTTGACAACTTTTCATCTCTACAACTTTTCATCAAAAGTTTTATCCATTCCTAAACACACCCTAAAAGTTTTACAACTTCCCAAACACACCCTACATGTAAAAAGTCTACCTTACCTTATTTATTCATCGATTCAATTCCAAGTATATCCTACCCTACCTATTACTTATAGGATTAGTTTCGGTTTCAAATCGGTTCATTTAATATTCAAATACAATATTTTTTAAAAATTTCTATGCTATTTTAAATACTACTCAATTATGTTTTAAAATCATAAGTATATATATTATTGTTTATATTATTATATAAAAATATGAAGTATAGACTATCATGACTCAATCATTAAAACTATTAAGATATTATAATCATAAGTCCAACTTTATTTATAATAGTTTTTTGGAAGTCAACTACGTATATATAAACAACCGAACCAATTTTATACTTCACAATATAGAAAAGTCATTTAAATTTGAATTTGTTAAAATATGTGTGCACACAAGATATCAAAGACAAAGCATAATACATAATATAGAATATATATTATGCACTTAATTAATTACCTATGTGAGTACCTATGTGGGTACCTATGTGAGTCAGTTCTTGGTACCCAACGTATCTGCCATACTCGTACCCTATTTAAAAAGATAAATAATAATTTGTATTCTATCCATACTCATGGGTAATATTTTCTATCCTACCCTACCCAAATTAGGGTTGGGTTGGTGGGTACCCTACCCAAGTTGCACTCCAAATCCTCACGGACCCCACCTAATTGATACAAGGGTTCTGGTCGCGTCCTTATGAATGTTACCCCAAAATATATACTGAATTTACAAATATGTATATAAAGTTTAATTAATATTATATTTGTATTCTTAAATTTATTGAAATTATAAATATGTCCATAAGATTTATCATTAGGATTTTCTATAAAATAATAATAATGTTCTTTTAAGTTAAATAATATAGTTGCAATATTTGCAAATGTTGTAAGAATATTTACAAAAATATAAAATAATATATATAATAAAATATATCTATAATATCTAAAAAAACTACAAGTGTATCTTTTTTTGTAAATATTATTATTGTTTTCTTTCAGAACTTTCACATTGTTTATAATTAATTATATCAACAAAAAAATCAATTTTTCTAGAAAATAATATAAGATCAATAAGAAGAATTTGCACATATATATAACTTTTATGTATAATCGTATATTAACATATTTTAATAAATATATATTTTATTTCGTATGTTTTATTTTAGTAATAATATATTTTTTAATAATTAGTAAAATATTAAAGTATATAACATTTAAATTTAGTATAGATGTGTCTTTATATTTATTAATGTAACTTCTTAAAATTAATTTATTTAATCCACATTTTTTTACCTGACTCAATTTCCCGAAACTGGCCCAATACCAATCTAGAGTATGTTCTAGATTTATTTAAAAAGTGAGAGTCAAATCGACCTTATCTCAACAGGATATAAAAATATAGTCAAATTGAATTTTTAAAAAATAAATTTAGAATTAAGCAAACTTTGTCCCGATATAACTCACCCCAATTCCCACGTCTCATCACTTATAATAGAATTACCATGGCATGCAACACGCAAGCCATCCTTCGTAACCCAGTTTTAGTAATCGAATTCACGTGTCCCCTGTATGGGGCAAATAACAGAAAAATACATGAGTAGGGAATTTTAAAAATTAATATTTGAATATTATATCTAATTCCATTATGGAATCGGCAAATGGATCGAGAGGCAAAAATTTCAAAAATTTTGCAATAAATCACAAATCTTTTTGTGAGATGAATATCTAAGCTACGAAGGAAGAAATCCTGCCAGTGCCTGCATTGGGAAAGTTGAATTGAGGTCTTTTTCAAAAATTGAGGGGTTTATATTTATAAGTTTTCAACTGCGATTATCTATCCTACACCTTTACTCTTATTATCAAAATAAGGGTTGAGATTTTAGGTATAAAATGAAGACCTATATCTATAGCCAGCACCTAAGTCATGGTGCAATGTGACTTCACTCTAAGGTATCAAAGGCTTATGATAGGATTCTTGGATGAGGAAACTTGTGAAAAGTTATTGCATATTTAAAAATGAAAACTTATATTTTTTTTTGGGAAAAGGAATGAAAACTTATATTAAAAATACAAAAACAATCTTGAAAATAAAAGAGCAAAGTTGTTATGTATTGAAAATTAAAAAATTATATTAAAAAGATGAAAAAATTTGTCGGGCCCATCTCATTTATTTGGATACGTGTCTTTGATCTAAATTTTTCAAAATGTGTTTTATGATTTTATCTAAATGAAACTGTAAATTATCTATTTAGGAATAAGTAAAATTAAAAAAATGACACACATTTCTACTTTTTTATATAAATTTACGTTCTAACTATCTTAATACCTTACCTTTTCATTATTATCTTAATTTCGTATATTTTTCATATCTTTCCATGTAATAAATTATTTACTTTAATTTTATTATCTTTAATATTTTTAATATATTATTATTTTTAATCTTAGTTATAACTTCTGGCATATTGCATCAACATTTCACTTAAAATTTTTCATGACCTTCGTAGCAAATTTCCAACTAAAAGTCATATGGCATGGCACTGCTGGTGAATTGGATTTCCAGCCTGCGTTTTAAGCGATCTGCAGTGTCATGCTGCGGAACCCTGCCTAGGTAATCCGCTTCATAATTAATTAATGGTATATTTCTATAGCCAGAGGGTGGACTTCGAGTCCCATTTCATTTTAGCAACGAAGATCTTCTACGGCGTTGATTTTCAAGGTGCCTTAAGCCTCCGACCATGGATGATTTTAAGCGAATTAAATTTGAGGCATAATTTCGTTAATCTCATTTAAGTAATGACTTACTTAGTTCATACCAGTAAATTTATTTTTAATTATTTTGTTTCTGTATAAATTTGTTAATTTACGTACAAATCAAATTTTATCATTCGTGAAAATACGTATACATTTTTTTAAAATTTTTTTTAAAATATTTTAGTCACTTTAATAGTTTATAATTATTAAGATAATTTTGTGTTTAAAAATCTAAAATACGTATACATCTTCAAAAATAATAAAACTTAGTTTATATATTAAAAAATATTAAATTGTTAAAAAATAATATGGTATAACATAAATAATGACGAGATGCAGAGAGAATAAGGTTAAAATAAATAAGTCAGTTATATGTGTAGATATGTGAAAATGATTAGAAAATACAGTTATATAAGAAGATATAAAGAAATAATTTTAAAATATAGTAATTATAGAGGATAAAAAGTTTTAGACTGAGGGTGTGTTTGGTTGAACATACAACTCTTCAATAAAAAACTTTTCACTCTCTATAATTACCATATTTTTTAATTATTTTATCGTATTTTCCTATATAAACTACTTTACTTTTCAATTATTTCTATATAACTATGCATATAACTAATCTATTTATTTTAAATTTATTCTCTTTATCCGTCTTCATTATTCATATCATTTCATATCATTTTTCAATTAATTTAATAATTTTTATACTAAAATTTTTTCATGAAAAAGTTTTATTACATTTCAAACACACCCTAAAAAGTTTTAGTTATGTGATTTTTTTTCTTATTGCTAAACACAATCAAAAATTAAAAAATTAAAATTAAAATTAAACGGGCTTACTTAGGCCGGGTAAGAGAATCATGCCTCGTTAGCGTGATTAAAGAGTGAGCAATGAAAGGGGTATTTTGGTAAGGGCGAAGGGCGGGCAACAAAAGACGCCAAGGCGGAGCAGTGGAGGGAAAGAGAGCAAGGGTGGCAGGCCAGCTGTCGCGTCCTTTCGGTAATGGTAGACACATAAGGACTAAGGAGCGGAGAATTGCCACGGCCGTAGCATACGGATACGCCATACGCTGCCGTCGTTGGATCCAATGCAGTGGGGTAGTAATGTCATTCAGGAAAGAATCCACAGGCTCTTTTCGTGGTGGGGTCCGGCTTCGCGCGCATTGGACCGGGATCTGCCCAAGGAACAGTGCCAGGCCTAGCAATCACCATGTTGGGTCCCTCTTAGGTGTACCCACTAATCTTGGTCCACTCAGCTGATAATGTTAAATACACTCCTCTTATTGCGTTTTGAATCGTTTATTTAGTCCAAGATCAAATTTCATCAAAATGGTCTCATTTAACAATGTGTGTGAAAAAGGGGTGTTGTATAACTCATAAAATTATTTCAATTTACTATTTTTTACTCTCCATAACTGTTCTATTTTTTTAATTATTTTTTATTTATTTCTATATAACTACCTTATTTTTTCAATCATTTTTATTTTCTACACAACTATCAATGCATCAAAGCTATCTATTTTAACTTTATTTTCTTTACTTCTCATCATTTTTTCCACGATTCAAAACTTTCATACCAAAAACTTTTTATAAAAATTTTGTTACTTCTCGAACACATACTAAATATAATAAAATGGTTCTGTCTTTTCATAGCTTGGAAGGGATGGAGATGCAATAAAGATTGAGTTGTAATTTCTCATTTTTCTAAAAATATTATCCCTATTTTTAAAAAATACCAAACTACTTTTTCATTTTAAATATAATTTTTATATGCTTTCCTATCAAACTAATCTATTTTACAATTATTTCTTCACATATTTTTATATAACCATTATGTTTATTCTACCTTTACTTGCTTTACTTGTAATCAGTATATCATGCTACATCGTTATCCTATATATTTCAAACTTTTATTAGCCCACCCTAAGTTCGTTTAAAATATATTTTATATTTGTATAAATAATTATATAAAATATTACTATAATGTGATGTGTTATCTTAGTAGATCTAACGGTGAATATATATATATATATGTTTTTTTATTTGTATAATCATTTCAACTAGTATTACAATTAGGCTTTGATACATTTCTACAATTTTCCTACAATATTCTAATAAACATCTAAGAATATCCTTAAATTTCTTATTTAGTGGACACTCCAACAAAAATTTGAAAATGCACGCTACCACCATGGTTTGAAGTCATGACTAGACAACTGTTGGGCAAGTGAGTTACCACATCATGGTGAATATATATGTTTTTTAAATAATACAACTTATATATGCATAAGTATATTTTGTAGAGATTTGATATAGTGCACTTAAGTACATTTAGCCTCAGTGCACCTAGGTGCTTTAACCTATTTTTTTAAATTTTTTTGAAATTTTTTATACAACTATTAATCTAAGTATATTTAACATGTGTATTAATTTTTACCATTTTTGGAGTATTTTAAATATTTTTTTTATAATCAGTGGCATTTTAGGTAATTTTGTTAAATACATTTAGATTAAAAATCATATAAAAATTTTTAAAAAATAAAAAATAGGTTAAATGCACCCAGGTGCACTGAAGCTAAGAGCACCTAGGTCAGGTGCAATGCCCATGTTTTAATATTCTTTTTGAAACTTTTTTACACAACTATTAATCTAGGTGTATTTAATATATGTATCAATTTTTACTATCTTTGGATTTTTTAGATATTTATTTTAAAATTTTAAAAATCAGTGACATTTTTAATAATTTAATAATTGTGGATGTTTACTAAAAATGCTTCTAATTCTTAAAATCCAAAATAAATATTTAAAAATCTTTAAAGATGGTAAAAATCGATACACGTGTTAAATACACCTAAATTAACAGTTGTGTAAACAAATTTTTAAAAAATAATATTAAAAAATGTATATTTGCACCTAGGTACATCGAAGCTATGTGCGCCCGAGTGCACAGGATCAGTTTTCATACAACTTAGAGATTAGTTATGGTGTAGTTGCTTACACCCGACCTGTGGTGCATGTGGCCCAAAATGAGTACCGCATGTACTTAAATATATTAATACTTTATATAATCATTTATCCATATATAAATTATATAGGAGAGAGTTAACATGTTAAAAAAATAATTTTAAGTTGTTATTTACATTAAACTATTTTATTGAGTTGAATTTGTACCATTTTCAGATGGAATCTATGCACATATCCAATTTAGATGAAAATTGATATGATAATAGACTACATAATTTTAAATATAGTGGATGAAGTATATTATAATTTTATGACTATGTGGGGCCCATTTTGAGACAACTGCGTTGTAACTTATGGTACAAGTGCCTGCACATACTTTTCTATAACTTGTAATGTGATTTGTAAATATACCCACATTATTTGATCATAATTGCAAATATACATATACGGTTTCAAGAATTGTAAATTACTCTCATATAGTTTGACGATAATTACAAATATACCCACACCATTATAACTTAGTTACTGCATCGTTATGGTATGGGTATATTTTCAAATGTTTGGAAACAATACGGGTATATTTGCAATTTCAAAATTAATGGGGGTATCTTTAGTTTTTATAAATATACTCACATAGTTTTCAAACCTTTGCAAATGTAACCAGATCGTAATGGTGCAGTAACGGTGTTATAACAACATGCCTATATAGGGATAATTTGAAATTTCTGAAACTATGTGAGTATATTTGCAATTATAATTAAACTATATAAATATATTTACAAATTACCTACAACTTATATACATTTATTATGTGGATGAAATTTAGGCATTATTTGGTTGAATTTTTTTATTTTTATTTTTTGCAAAATACACAAAATGCATAGCTCGATTGACGGAAGTTGATCTATTTTACTTCACCATGATGGAAAATTTTCACTTATTCAGCTAAAAGTTTCATTGACACGGTATTTTATGGAATCACCGAACATCATGCGAGAATGGAATCAAGCTTTTCATCCACATTATCTCACAGTCAAGCGGTCACTTCTAATGAGTTTGGTAACGTTAAGGGGGAAAGCCAAGAGTGTAAAATTGAGGAAAAAAATTTTAATTGTAATGGAGATTTGATACGATATGAGTAAATTGAACTTAAACAAAAGAATTGTATGAGAAAATAATTAAAATATAAGGATAAAATGGAAAAAAAAGATAATTTTGGATAAATAATTAGAATATATGAAAAATGAGCTTTTTATTTCCCTTTTTCTAATGACATTATTAAAAATACACTCTTAATTGACAACTTTATGCTTTCACGAAACATTCTAAAACTTAGAAGAAAGGTAGAGCCTTAACATTTGTGGTAAACTAATTAAACCAATTCCTATAAAAGTAAGACACTTTTGGTTTGTTAGGCAATTATAGGTTCGCCAAAGCCTTCGAACCTCTTTTTCCATGAGTGATGCCCATGCGCCAATGCTTTTAAAAATTTTGGACGACAATTAGGTGAAAGAGGCTCTTAGCCTACTAGCTAAACAAGTCATACTAAATGCAATTGGTGTCATAAACTTAACATTATTATTAAGGTAAGATAAAATGGATGGGGTTACACCCTTACATAGAAGACCCATTATCACCTACAAATTTTATTATAAACATGTTAAATTATCTATATTTAATTTATAATCCAAGTTTTATTATTTTTGAATTTATTTATATATATTTTAAACACAAGGGCATTACGATATTTTTTCATAGAAAATTACCACAATGCCCACATGTTTAAAATTTTAAAAATATAAACATATCCAAAAACATTCAAACTTGAATTATAAATTGAATATCTCTAACCTAATATGTTTATAAAAATAAAAAACTAAACAAGTCTAAACGGCCTCCACTCGCAAGAGATTAGGCCTCTTCGTAGAAAGCCCAACCCTTCATCATTATTCTCGAACTGGACGATGTGTGCAAACACATGATTATAGACCCTTTTTGTGGAACGATTTTTTTATGGAATTTTTGCAACGACGATTTTTTTAATTGAAAGTATCATTTTATTTCAAAAAACTAGAGTTATTACAAAGAGTATTGACCAAAGAACGTGGTGGGCATCCCCACCAAGACACACAGAATCGTTCACGTTGGGACATATAATCGGCTATAATGTGGGCAACCATATCACCCTTTCTCATAAAGATTGAACTGAAAAATAGAAAACCAACTCCTAGCTAATTTCATATATTGAATATGGTGACCACAAGGAGCATCAATCTGACCAGGGTAAGAGAATCACACTCGAGTTCTCGATGAGAGAGGTGAAGTTCCTTTGCCCAATCAATCGTGCATTGGGCTGCTTGAGCCTCCATGCT
This sequence comes from Annona squamosa, assembly GCA_035584095.1. Taxonomy (NCBI): domain Eukaryota; kingdom Viridiplantae; phylum Streptophyta; class Magnoliopsida; order Magnoliales; family Annonaceae; genus Annona; species Annona squamosa. The sequence goes on along the minus strand of JAXCLR010000050.1, from coordinate 24,447,756 downwards.
CAATGCCTTGCCATTCCATCCAGTCTCCACCCTTTAGCAGCTAGAAACCTCCTATCAGAATCTCTCGGGACCATACCTGTACCCATACAACCTCTCCTCACTTTCCATTTGCTATCAACATTCAACTTCAATCTCCCCTTGACAGCTTGACCCATTTTAGAACCAACTCCCCCACACAAGAAGCCTAATCCCACTACAAAACTAGTGGAGGAGTATCTCTCCTTATACTATTAACACCAATCTAGAATGTCTTCAAGATGGGGCTCTAAATTGTTAACTCTAGCCATGTTCCTTGCCTGCTAAATCCTCCATGCTAACAGGATGAACATCTCTAGTACCATATTCAACTTTGGCGTTGCTAACCTTTTAAGAATGCATCGCATAGCATCCCTCGGAGTCCAGATATCATTATCGTGCACCAAAAGTCTCCTTTCTTCCACTACAAGATCACACAAAGCAAAGATATGCACTTGATTTTCAGTCCTCCTCTTGCACCAAAACACATCTGATCAGTGAGGACACAATGCTTTTGCAAATTGTACCCTAAAATTTTAACTTTTTGCAGGCAGCTTGGAGCTCCAGATTGCTTTAAGGACTTTCCTTTCGGCAAGCAATTCATGACCAACTTGTCTCTTGTCGAACCTGCAAGACAAAAATGTTGAGAGTTGGATGCTCTTAAAATAAAATATTGTTTATAAAAAATACAACAAAAATAATATACCCAAAATAATTTGGACACTTTATAGGCTCCTACTCTTAATACAAGCACTACCCATACAAATATTCCCTTCATTACAATCACTCCAACTCACATAAAAAACACTCACAAATTTACACACACCCTTTTCTCCTTCGTCGCTCACCTGCTACTGTCTTTTTTTTTTTCGAAAGGGGGTTGCCCCTTTATATAGCCGAGCGTCGCCGTAACGCTGTGCGGCATGTGAAGCGGCGGCGTCTTTTCTCATTCGGCGCTCCGTTTTATTCAGTGTCGTATTCGGCACGGTTTCTTTTAATATAATATTTTATTATCTTATTCGGCGCCGATTGCTTTTTTGTTTGTTTTGTTTATTCGGTGCTGACTTTTTTAATTAAAAAGAGTTATCCAAAATGTACCTATAAGCATACATGACTTTGAAAACCTCGTCTGGTTCCCATGGCTAGTACTAACCATCTCCCTCTCTTGTGGTACTAGGCTAGACCCTCTCAACCTCACTCCACCCTTTCACTCCCACAACACTGATAACCTCCCTCTTGCACATTCTATTTCCATAATTTATAAAGGTGCTAACCTTCTCATCCTCGGAAATATAATTTGGCAGAGGGCTGCATTTCATTAGCCTCTCCTCAGTCTGTAAATCTTTAAAGAACCTCACCCTATTCCCATCCCCAATCCTCTAGCGACCACTCGCCTTCATCATATCTCTTGCCTTTAGGATAGACTCCTAAGTGAAGGAGTCCTCCCTTTTGCTATGCAGCTCCACAGATTGCCCTTGGGAAGTATTTGCTCTTAAGAATTTCACAGCATAATGAATTCTAGCTCACCACCAAGTATCACACCTGCTTTGCTAGTAATGCATAGTTGAATGATATCAAGTCCCAAATCCTTGGGCGGCCCATGCACTTAGCTCTGCACATCTTTCTCCATGAAACCCAACTGATTTTTCTCTTCCCCTCACTCTCCCTCCACGAAAATGCGTTCATAATACTAGATAGTTCCTTGCATAGCTCCCTTTGCAGGAGGAACAAGCTCATTGTATAGTTGGGGATGGACTGAGCCACAAATTTGAGTAGCACCTCTTCGCCGCACCCCCATGAGATAAGCTTTACCTTCCACCCCTGGACCAGCCTCCAAATGCGTTCCTTTAACCCCTAAAACACTTTTTTTTCGACTTTCCTAACCAGGCAGGGAGGCCCAAGTATCTGTTGAACTCATTGTCTCTTGACCCTAGCATTTCAGCAATTGATCTCCTAGTTGCCTCCCCCTCATTTTCGCTAAAGAAAAGGGCAATTTTGTCAATGTTTATCTGCTGCCCAGTGTATACGCTATACCTGTTCAACATATCCCAAAGCCTAGAGATTTCGTTAGCCTTAGCTTGAACGAACAGCAGTGTATTGTCAACGAAGAACAAGTGGGTGAGCGAGGGACAAGGGGGGGATATCTTTACCCCAACCAGCTGCTTCTTAGCTTTCTGATCCTTGATGAGAGTGGATAGTTCCTCTACACAAATAATGAACCGTTAACGAAATAGGGGGTCTCCTTGCCTTAGCCCCCTACTTGGCTATGTGATATCTGAGAGGAAACCATTCATATTTATCTGATACCTGATCGATCTTAGATAGTCCCGGACCTAGTTCACCCACACTTCATTGAAGTTCATGCTCCACAACATACCCAGTGGGTAGTCTCACTCCACTCTATCGTATGCCCAAAGCATATCTAACTTCACTACCACTTCCATCTTCTTTTTGGCTTTTTTCCTCCTTAAACAGTGGATCGCTTCATAAGCTATTAGAATGTTATTAGTTATAAGACGCCTCGACACGAATGCACTTTAAGTATCTGAAATGATGTTCTTGAGGTAGCCCTTTAGCCTATTTGCCAAAATTTTGCAAGCACTTTGTATGCTACATTACAAAGACTAATTGACCTGAAATCGCTAACTTTACTTGCCCCGTCCTTCTTTGGTATTAGAATAATGGTGGTAAGATTCATTTGTTGTAGAGACCGCCATCTTTGCTCACCTTCCATATTCTCCATGAACTCCTCAAAAGCCATGAACACGTCCATACCCACCAACTCCCAGTGCCTTCGGAAGAATTCCGGAGATATGCCATCGGGCCCCGGGTCTGTCACGAGGTGCATTGCCCGGATCGTAGCCTTGACCTCCTCTTGTGTGAGAGGTCACACAAGTCTGGCATTGTCTTCCTCATATATACCCCTTTGGACTAGGCTAGTAATCTCCTCATGATCCACACGACCATTTCTTTTGAATATTTCTTTGAAGTAATTGAAAACCAGCTCCTCCTTCGCTTCCTGCTCGAAAACCCAATCACTCGACTTGTTCTGAAGCCCCTTAATGAAGTTTCTTCTTCTCCTATTGGTGGCTACTCTTTGAGAAAAGGCAGTGTTATTGTCTCCTTCTGCTAACCAGTGAGTTTTAGATCGCTCCCTCCACATGGTTTTCTCGTCCTCCAGCAGCCCATATATCTGGTTCTCTGTCCTTTGAGTTCCTTCTTCTCTTTCATCTGGGAGATGTAAACAATTCAGCCTATGCAATTCCTCCTCTCGCTCGATGGCTCTCTGGATGTTCTCCCTGCATGCCCTGTTCATTTTTGTGACAATGCTTTAGTACAAAGGATTTGCTTGAATGAAATCGAATCAAATCGAATCAAATCCATTCTTGAAATAAAAAAATCATCGCCCCAAAATCCGTTCTTGAATAGCCTCTTCATATATTTCCCATAGTTAGTCCACATTTTCGGTGCATTATTGCTCGTAGTATGTTTTTTATTCGATTTATTTTATTACTGATGTTATCTCGCACTCTTATCTTACCACATTGTTGTGTTATTTTATCTATTTTTTGTCTCTTAAATTTTGTTATAGTTTTACTCTAATTTCTCGACTTCCAAGTAGACTTCATCCAAAATGCTACTTCAAAATTTTTTTTTTTAAAATATTAGATTTGACGTGAATGGTAGATATCACAAATATTCTTTTCTTCTAGTGTGATATACACAACCGTCATGCTTTTTCGTCGTTATTATATATCTTTTTACAAACAATTTTACTTTTTTTAATTATTAAAAATAAGACAATGAAATCGTTTTTCAATTCCCCCCCCCCCCCCCCAAAAAAAAACCATTTAACCTTTTAATTTGATCCATCTACTTTAGGCCAGCTTGGAAAATCAACATTGATGGTTAGGATTCTAGCTAGACCCAGTGCCCGGTTGATACCCACATGATGCGAATTAACATGCCTCAAAGTGTGCTGCTACGTCGCTGCTCCTAGGTTAAACTGGGTGAGTTGACCCTTGACCTAATCCAAGCCGATTCTTTTAACCAGGTTGGGCAGCTGCTAAAGGGTCAACATCGGGTTGAAATTCTGAAACTTATCTAAAATCGAAGTTTGACATTGGTTAACTATGTATCTGTGTGTAATTGCATGTGTAGGTCATATGAAGGCTAGCTCAGGCCTTAGTTAATTCATTTGAAATTTTTTTCATTAAATCCGATTACAACCTATTTATAAAAACTTCAATTTTAACTCTAATACATTTAATATAAATACATAGTGTGGCAAGTTGCTAAGAAATTAAGACTTCTAATGCCTAGTGATCTACTTAAATGTAATTTTTAACACACACACACACACATATATATATATAATTGGAAAATAACTTCAATACTGATGCATTACTTGTAAACTAAAAATATTAACTCTTTTAAATTTTGAATTGCAAATGAATTATATAGGTTAATGGGTTAATTAGATTAGATAATTAGGTTAACACGTTGGACAAATTGAACTCTCCTAACGAGTCAATTTATTTAAATGGGTTATAGATAGATTAGCGAAACCATAATTCACCTCAAATTAAGTTTAGTTAACTAGGTAACTGGTTGATCCTAAGGGGTCATATTTTTAATATATTGATGCTTGATGAAAATTTCATTCTATATATATTACTTAACATTATTTATATTACAAAGTACATTCTTTCATTTGTTTAATATTATTGTGAATAGCCTCTCCATAAATTATTATATAATGGGTCTAAGATATATATATATATATAATTTACACATATTTCTGAGCACATATGCCATGAACATATTTGCTTTAGATGAAATTTGATCTTTTAAATAAATAAATAATGTCAAATTCAATGAATAGAGTAGGCTTTTATCAAATGTTAAAATATTAAAAATGAAAAAGACATAGTATATTTTGATTGAAGAAATTAAAATTCCACTAAAAGATCGTTAAGATTAGGAACATGATACAAGATAAAATTCTACGAAAAAATCAAATTTCATTTTTCGGTTTTTTAAAGAATTTCTTTGGTTCGTGAATATCTATATTTTCATTTAGTAACTGTTACTTATTTTAACCACATTGATTTTAATTATCCATAAATTGTGCCACATCAAAATGTCATTTTCGTTTAATTCTCTATGGCCCTTGCCCAAACTTAATACGTTTAACTAATTTAAGGGAGGATAGACACGCTAAGTAACTATGGGTGCAACTTGGTCAAGGTTTGGCTCGAATCCGAAATTGGGCAGTGCTTGAACTTGTTGATATTGAGCTCGAGCTCGAATTGAAATTGGTTCGGTTTCGGGTTGATAAGGACCCAAACCTGATCAACCCAAACCTGATTTACTTTTAAATAATGTTAAAATAGACTCCCATATAAAACCTTCACTTCATTCCTTGCCCTAGCTTCAGAAGCCAACTAGACCATAATCGCCTCTCCATTCAATTGCTTTGCCTCTCCTCGCTTTAGAAGCCTTGGCCCTTACGGCGTCTTCCATCTTCTTCGATGTCGAGTGCCAACATCCTTCGCCAGTTGTGTCGACAGCTCTGCATCTTCTCCAGCTACGTTGATAGCGGTGCGCCGGCATCATCTTTGAGCTCGACAAAGGTCTTTGTCGTTCGCCCTTACAACCCTGCCAGGGTGCCACTTCTTCGCCACGTGCTTCTTCTTCACAATCATAGCTACCTCCCCATAGACCAACGTGCGGCATCACAGCCCTTCATCTTCTCCAACTGTGTCGACAGCGGTGCAACGGCGTTGCCTTTGAGCTCAACGACATCTTCCATTTACAGGTTGTTCCTTACAGCCAGTGACCCGGCACTCCTAGCTGTCGATCTTTGATTTTGCAGGTTATACTCTATAGTGCCAATCTTCCCTTTTGTGCATGTTATTAATCTTTGATTTTTTGACACATTTTTGTTTTCATTTTTTTGGAGTGCAAGCTGTAAAATCTTCCCCATGGTACCATATCCTCAGTGGCCACCAAGCATCTAAGCCACCCTCCTTGTTGTTAGGGTTACTAACAATTCATTTATTTTGGCGAGGTGATAATCATCCCATTTATTCATTAGATGATCAATTGATTGCAATTCCAAAAACTTATGCCATTTGTTTGAGTTTGTGCTAACTGTTAATATGTATTGGTTAATATTTGAAATTAGTTTGTTATTGCTCAAATACGAGCAGAACAATTGGAATTCACATGGACAATTTCTAATTATGTTTATATATTATGAAAAATGACATTTAGATGATCAATTAAATATGGACAGTTCAAGTAATTTTCTTCAAATACATCTAGATCACCTTTATTCTATTATTTAAGCTCTTTGAAATTTTCTTGCTTTTTTATAATAAATTGTCTATTTAGAAATTTTTTTAGTCATGCATTCATTATCGAATAAGTATAATCGGAATAATAAATACACATTGATAAGAGAAACTCAACCCGAGCCTGAATTGCAAAAAATAGAGCTAGGGTTTGAGTTTACAAATAGTGTTAGGATTAGGGTTAAGGTTGAGATTTGGAACCGACCCAAATAGGTATGCTAATATATAAATAATTATAAGTGTATATAAATTAATATATAATAATTTCTATCCCACGGCCCATTCATTCATGTGCGTGGTGTGAGCGTGCTTCATTGATTCAATCACTCAGCACAACACGCGCCCTGATGTTGGCTTCCTTTCCTGGGACTCAAATAATATTTAGCAAATATCTATCTCAAAATTTTCATCCCGCCTTCAAAAAGATGAAAACTCTTCCCCCTTATCCCTAGAAGCTTCCCAAGCAAGAAACCTAACCTTACTGTCGTAATTGCCTTCACACCTCCACAAAGTGCGGAAGAGATCAAGTGAATAGAGACGGCTGTGAGATGCAGATTTAAACTTGTAGACAACCTTCTCACCACACGTTCTTTTTCTCTGACAACTTGAATCACTGTCATCCTTGCAACCGATCATCTTTGATGAAAACCCGTCTTCTATATCTGAAATTGCCAAAATCGATAACCACATCAAGTGTATCTTTGTTCACAGCCTTCACTCATAATCTCGCAACCCTACCTTTGTTCCTCCATCTTGCCATCGTTCCTCTTGCAGATATGTTGAAATCAACTCAAGTTTCACTTGTCTATATCAAACCACAAGGTTTTCCTCTTTGGGATGTTGTGTCTTACTTTTCCATGCCTATTTTTCCTTTTCTCTCATGATTAAATTTTTTTTACGTGTTCTATTATTTTTGAACAATGGATGTAAACAACAGCAAAATGAAATTCCTTATAAATTGAGTGCAAAATATAAATAAGTATTGTTTTATATTATTTAAAACAACATAATAAATATTTTTTACATGTTGTTATTAGTTATTGTAAGAACCGATTTGAAATCGGAAATGAAATCTATTTTATGAGTAGGGTAGAGTAGAAATCGACACAATAAATGGGTAAAGTTGGGTAAACTTTTTAAAAATAAAGTAACAGTAAGATAGACTACTACCCGAATTGAATCAACTTTAATTGCATCTCTAATCTCGTAGGTCACAAGGATATAAGGATTCAAGGAAAATATGTAAGTATAAGAATAATTTTTAAAAACTTATAAATATAAATAAAATTAAATATAAAATTCACAGATACATATAGAATTCAAAAAAAAAAAAAAACAGCTGACAACTAACTCATCCAATCCAATCCAAAGCCCTATCATAAAAAGCGAGCTAGTCCTTCCCTTTCTTTTCCCGTGGGATGATTCCAAGTGCTAACTCGAACGAGCCCGTGAAGTATTAATAAGCTAGAAATAGCAGCAAAATAGGAATTCGCTTCGTGTGCGCCACTGGATTGGCCCGTGAATTGGACGGATCTGGTCACACTCACTCACGGACGCGTGTGTGTGTATAACCAATGAAAAAGAAGGCAATCTCCCTATCCAAACACAAGCGCTTCTTGCGGACCACCCACTTTTGAACGTGAGAAATCAGCAGACGAGCAAAACACGTGGGAATACAAATAGTCCCGAGCATGCATCGGCATGGGCATGGCAGTTGGTAGGGGCCGGGCATTGGGGCCGAAAACCTGAAACATCAGGCAGGCCTGCCTCTTTCGCTCTACTCTCCTGGTAAACCTCATAAATGCCGTGTCCTGCGTCTCTCTGACAAAACATGTAGGGTGCGATTGTTTAGGATAAAAAAGTATCAATTAAAACTTTTCAATCTAAAATTTTTCACTCTCTATAATTATTCTATTTTTTAATTATTTTTTCACATTTTTCTATACAAACTACCCTACTTTTCAATCATTTCTACACAACTACCTATACAACTAACCTATTTATTTTAACTTTATTCTCTTTACTCCTCATCATTACTCCTATTATATCACATCACTTTCTATTGATTTGACGACTTCTACTCCAAAAACTTTTCATTAAAAATTTTACCTCCAACCAAACACACCATAACGGAGAAAGAGCAAAAAAAGTACAATGGGTATGCACGAAGCGCATGGTTTAAGAAAACATCAAATAGATATTCTTTTGTTTTTCTGCGCTCTCCCGTTCAGTGATCGTTTGGGTGGTGAATGCTGTGGAAAATATGATATTTAATAAGGGTAGAAAATAAAATATTTTAAAAATTGTATAATTAATGTAAAATAATAAGAATAAAATTAAAATAAATAAGTTTGTCCAAAAATAATTAATAAGAAAAATGATTAGAATATAAAAATAAAAATAAAAAATATAATATTTAAATGATTAATAAAATACCTTCCAATCATTGCACCCATATTTTCGCACCTACGTACCAAACGTCACCGTAGTCCCTCTTTTAACCATCGGATCCCTCCGTTTAAAAGCCTGTATCAGCTGAACGGTGCAGATTGACTGCAGGTGTCAGTCACGGCAATCAAACAGAGAGCGGAATCCTTTCCGAGTTGAGACCTGTATTGAGTCTCTCGGAGCTCGAACCAGTCGAACCATTCGACACGTCATCTCGCTGTCGGCGCCGTCCCGTAGCGTTCCACGTGGATATGGCAGCCGACGACTTTATGCGCCCCACATGCCACGTACGTATCCACGACCAGCGCGTGCTTCTCTGTCTGCTGGCGTCGTCGTACTCGTCGGTTCGGCCGTGCGATTTGACAGGCGGCCTTAAAGATGGAGGACGCTCCCGTTCGTTCCGCAGATACGGATTGGTTCCGAACGGACGGCTAGGATCAGTTATTAATTTTTCAGGAAAAAAAAAAGCCCAATTCCGCGTGCCCCGCAGGATTTGAGGAGCAAGGGTACGCTTGGTAATCCCTGGGGAGCCGTGCGAAACTCATGGGATTTGTTTTCGGTTTCTTAATATTAATCATTGCTTTTTCAATTATACTATTTTTTTCATTTTTATTTTTATATTTAATTTTTTTTACCAACTACATACAATAAATTTATTTATTCCAATTATATCCCTAACATTTCTTATCAATCACACATTTATCAAAATATTTTTTTTTCTATCTTCCACTATTTTTCACGATCCCATAATTTTACACATTATAAAACATTCCCTAACTCCGATGAGTTTAAGTTGGTTTCGGTCGGATAGAAGGATATCTTATTCGTATTTAATTTGTAAAAGGCTTATTTATCTTATCCATTTATTAGTTCAATTACTAATATGTCTTATCACACACATTATCTATAAGGTTGGTTTTTATTTTAATTCCAAATCCGTCCTTTTAATATGCAACATTAAAATAAACATGAAATTAGTAAAAATAGACTAATACACATTGATTAATCAATTTGCACACACTGATTTTCAATCTCGAGAATATTAATAAATAATTTGATTATGTTGATAAATAATTTAAGCATGCCATTGAATAGAAATATAAAAAAAGAAAGATATACCTAAAGTCCTACACTGTCTTCATGTTGCCTATTAACGCGTGGGTGCTAATAAAGATTTGACGTCGAGCTTACCATTTGGGTTGAGAATATAACATATAAGACATCATTCAGTTAAAAAAAATCAAAATAGAGAAATAAAATAGAATGTAGAAGTAGACATTGAAGGCTTAAGTTGTCTTACTATTTCAAAGAGTTGGTCGTTGCCGGGAATGAAACGAGTCTTTAAGATCACATGTTACAATGAGAATATAAGAAAAACGTGAGCATGAGAGGGGCCGTGGATGCGGCCGAGATTTTGAGAATAAAAATAAAAATAGGGAGAGATTGCAGCTGAGGATAGGGAGCAGTTGTGGCTCCTATAAGGATGAAATCCTAGATAAGCTACACGTGCATGGTGAAACTGTGAAAACAAAAGGAGAAGGAGAAAGAGAAGGAAAGGTTATTGGTACTGTTAGGGGTTCGGGTTTCGAGGGTTGGGGAAAGGAAAAGAAAAGATAGAATAAATGAGAGGAGAGAACGAAGAATGGAGAGGCTAAAGGCTTTGTGGCAATAAAGAGAACGAAAGACAGGAGGAAACGTTGATGGAGATGCTGCACTAGGTTTTTAATGAGAAGAATATTTCCAAAGGATGGGAGAAAGACAACTTGGGGAGGAGGGATTTGGATAAAAATGAAATGAAATATTCTGGCCGAGTGAAATTTGGGCACGATTTCCTTCCATAGATGCTGCATGCTCACAGTCTCACCTCACAAGCGCACACAAACTTCACAAGCTCAAACTGCATGCATTAAACGTCATATATATATATATATATATATATATGGGAACCGATCCTGTGCAGTATATATATATATATGGGAACCGATCATGTGCAGTCCGCTGTAAAATAGACCCCACACATATTAGATTGTAATGAAACTTTATACACTCATCTATTCATATATAAATCATACTTTAGACGGTTTAGATGTTGAAAAAACCATTTTAAACTTTATATTTACATTAAATTATTTTATTACGTTGATTTTGCACCATTTTAAGATGGAGACTACACACATGTTGGATTTGGATGAAAATTGGTATGGTAATAAAGTGAACAATTCTAAATACAATGGGTGGGGTGGATTTATGGGAAATGATCAGGTGGGGCCCACAGTGCTACGACTGCACGGTGCAGTCGCATGCACTGGATCATTTCCCATATATATATATATATATACTTATATAACTAAATAATTATCCATTCAGGTACCCATATGGGTCAATTCTGGGTACCCAACATCTTTTCCCTACCTTTATTCTATTTGGGAAGCTGGGTAATAGTTCTTACTCTATATATACTGATGAGTAATATTTTGTACCATATCCTACCTAATTTAGAGTCAGGTCAATGAGTACTTATGGGTATCATACTTAAGTTGCACCCTTACAAAAGATACTCAAATGAAACCAGGAATGAGATTATATTACAAGGGTGTTCTAGGGTATGTTTGTTAAATGATATTTTTGTGGGAATATGGGATGGGGAGATGAGTAGAAAAATAAAATATTTTAAAAATTGTGTGATTAATAGAAATGATAGAAGTAAAATCGAAATAAATAAGTTTGCAAGAGGGCAATTAGCAGAAAAAAATGATACAAATATAGGGATAAAAGTGAAAAAATATAATTATTAAATAAGTAATTATTGGACAATGGAAATTGTACTACCATGTTTTTCCATACCACTTCACGCGGGATGATATCTAAATAGTGGAAAATAAAATATTTAAAAAATCATGTGATTGATAAAAATGATTGGGTTAAGTCGAAATGATTAATATTGTTGTAAGAAAAAATGATGAGGATAGGGTAAAATTGAAAAAAATATTATTATTGATGAAAAGTATGATGACAAGTAAAAAAAATAAAATTAAAGTAAATAAGTTAGTTGTATAGGTAGTTGTATAGAAATGATTGAAAAATATGTTAGTTATATAATTAAGAAAATTCATAAGTGGTACAAATTTTCATAAAAGTTCCTGATGTAGAAGTTTTTGAATTAGCAGAAAATAATGTAATATAATATGTGTAATAATGAGGAGTAAAAAAATAAAAATAAAATAAATATGTTAGTTGTACTGAGCATTTGTGTAAAAATGATTGAAAATTTTTTGTTGGAAAAGTTTAATTTTGTTTGTCAAGTACCCCCTAAATGTAAATAAAAGAATATATCTTAAAAATTGAAAGCAGAATATATCTTGAAAATTGAAAATCCCATCTCCTGCGTATCCATTCAAGCAAATACGATCCTTTGGAACACTTCTCCTAAATTGATGGAGATGATCCAGACCGTCTATTGAAGCCCAGGTTCCGTTTGCCACGGGAAGTCTTAGGTTTGTTGGAAGATGGCAAGCTTCTCCGAAGCGAAGGTGGCAGCAGAAATGGAGGTTTCCGATGGGGACAAGTGGACCATTGATTTCGTTGCCTTGCATATCTAATCGAACCTGAAATATTCAGTGATTTAACAGTCTTATCCATCTGATTCGTGGTTTATAACTTCCAAACGAGATCAGTGACGATATATATTTCCTGGCCACCAGTTCTTCTGTCTTACATGATTCATCACGTTAGCCCATACCTATATAATAGCTTATATCGACATAAGGTGTAGGCAAGCCAAAACATTGGAGTAATTAGAAAGTAAATAATCAAAATTTCCACTTGTAATTACAAACAGAATCCCTTGGATCCAAACCTAAATTGGGAAGAAAATGTTTGGTAGTTAATAAAAAATGGAATTAAGAGTTTGTGGTGGTGGTGATGGATGAAAATTCCGAAAAGGACTTAAATGGATTAGACATCAATCCATTTCAAAAAAATGGATTATGTGAAGTGTCAATCGATTCACACGATGGAACAAGAATGAATAAGTTGAATATGTCGTTCCTTGACTTTCTTCGATCAGCACGAAACCTCAGGGCCCAGCCTGTAAATTTCTGCCTTTGTCCGGCATTCACTTGCCGACTGCCCAACAACCCTTTTCTTTAATTTTTGGCCTAGTTTTTTTTTTTTTGTTTTCATAAGATGGCCTAGTATTTTAACTAGCTTCGTCATTGTTTGTATCTAGTCTTGTAGTCATCTGCATTTGGACGTGGAGTAGGAGTGTTAACTGATTAAGTTAGATAGATTGGAGCCAATCCTAATCCTAACTTATTTAAAAAACTTCAACCCTAATTTATTTATTAACCTATTTAAAAAACCTCAACTCTTACCCATTTAAAGCCCATGTAATAAATGGATTGGTGATTGTTAACAAGTTGTATAACAAAGACCTAGTGGCTTAAAATCCAGTAAACAATGATTTCACGATGAAAGACGAGAGAGTGTTTTTGATATAAGGAAAATATAAATAAGATAGTAACAAAAAAATGAAATTGGGGCAACGAACAGAAAATAAAAATTAGGTGACGGAAGGAAGGCTTAGAGAGAAAGAATAACTAAGGAAATTATATTTATATATATAAAACTTTAATTAGTTAAATGAGTTAAATGGGTTAAACGAGTTATATGGGTTAAATAGATTACTAAATGGGTTGATGAGTTATAAAATTTCAACCATAATTCATTTATTTAATTAAATAGTTAAATAGATTGGTGGATCATAATCCATTTATTAAAAAATGTTAACCAAGACTCATTTATAAACGGATTGGACGAGGGGGTCGACAGGCTGACCATGACCATTAACACTCCTAACATGGAGATTATGTAGATAACATACGAGTTTCTAGCCCAAAATTAAAACGGATAAAAAAAATAATGCTAAAAATGATTATGTCGATGGCAATATTTTATATGAAATGTTTCTAAATAGAGCATATTTTCAATAATATAAAATATGCCAACGCTACTTTACTGCAGTTTGGTATTGTTGAAAATATATAATAAATATGTGGTCATAGTACAAAAATATAAGAATAGGTATTAGATATTTTCATTAAAAATGGAAAATGACTTTGATGTATGAACTATATAACCAACATAGCTTATTAATTTCCCTAACCTCAATGTATGTTTTAATTTAAGCCACTGATATATAATATTCATGTATATCTTTTTTTCACACCAAAAATCACATATATTGAAGAGGGATGGTTACATACATCCTGCTTCATGGTACCAGTTTTCCAGCAGGTTCAAAAATCTATTTTTATTTAATGAAATTGTTATTCTATGACCTAATGATGCAAGAACTATATAACCTACACGACTTATTAATTTCCCTAAATTCAATATATATTTTAATTTAAACCACTAAAAATAATATTCGTATACATCTTTTTCTAGGGTTTTGTTTAGGTGAACCCGGGAGCATTGAGGCTCAACGCTCCCGGGTGCATACATTTATTTTTTTAACTTTTTTTTCAAAATTTTTTTACACGAATGTTAATATAATTTTATTTAACATGTATATCAATTTTTACCATTTTTGAAGATTTTTAGATATTTATTTTGGATTTTTAAAAATCAGTGATGATTTTAATAAAATTACTAAAATACCACTGATTTTTAAAAATTCGAAATAAATATCTAAAAAACTCCAAAAATAGTAAAAATTGATAGGTATGTTAAATACACTTAGATTGATAAGTTTTTGAAAAAAATTAAAAAATAAGTGTATGCACTCGGGAGCATTGAGTCTCAATGGTCCCCGGTGCACTTGATCAAAACCCCTTTTTCCATGCCAAAAATCACATGTTAAAGTGGAATGATTCTGTACATCCTGCTGCATTAAAAATCACATATGTTGAAAAGGAATGATTCTATACATCCTTTGGAAAAACAAATTATTGTAGTTCATGCACTTGCGGATTATGCGTTTCTTCCCATTGAAAATATTATTTAAAATAGAATTTTTTTTTGCATTTACAACATTTGCCCCAAATTCTCATTATAAGTACAATATTTAAAAAATTCCTCTTATATATGTAACATTTCATCCTCAATTATTAGTATACATCCTTAGTTAAAACAACTGTTAACTACACTATCATAAAGACAATTTGATCAGTACTTAAAAATTTCCCTAATGGAATTGATTTAACTCCAACATGATCTTTGAATCACTTGATTTCATAAATTAATAGTTTATCAATATTGATTGAGTCATATTAGGATTGAATAGTTTCAATTAAGAAATTATGGAGGGGCAAAAGCATTTTTGGATGCGGTAGTTAATAGTTGTTATAATTGTATCAGTATGATAGAAATTTAGAATAAAATGTTATTGTGAATTGCAGACAAATATTGTAGATCTAAAAAGAATTTCACTTAAAAAATATTACAGTATGGCCATATTTTAATAGAAGGACAAAATATATTATTGTGTAGCGCATTATTAAAAAAACATGTAGATTGTATGGAGATTTTCATACAAAATATGACGTGATTATATAAATAAAATAGACTTATTTTTATTAATGAATAAGAAAAAGGGTGAGAGTATGAATAATATGAAAATTATGTTTTTAATAATTTAGGGATTATCAAAAACAGTAAAAAAATAATAATGGCCATATAATGTGGGATTCCGATCCTATGCACCTGAGTGCACTGAAGCCATTTTAACAAATTTTTTTTAAAATTTTTTATATAAGTGTTAATCTAAATGTATTTAACATGTGTATCAATTTTTACTATTTTAGAGTATTTTAAATAATTATTTTTTATTTTTGAAAATCAGTGCTGATTTTCAAAAATCAAACATAAATATCTAAAATACTCTAAAAATGGTAAAAATTGGTACATGTGTTAAATACACTTAGATTAATACTTGTATAAAAAAAATTTTTAAAAAAAATAAAAAAATAGGTTAATACACCCGAGTGCACAGGATAAGGATCCTATCATGTGTCCTCGTACTTTACTACGGCCCCACGAAAAGCACCGTTATTTTTCTAAAAAAAAAAAAAATTCTTGGGCATCATCATAATTGATGATGGATGTAGCGCGGGGAATTTCATCTTGGTAGCCATCGTACTGCTTGTCTATTTGCACCGGAGATAATCTCTGTGTTGTAAGTCTGTAACATGTCATGTTCGAAACTAAAAAAAATTAAAAAGGGTGTGTATCATGTTGGTGATGTATAATAAACTCTGTTGGAAGCCATTTTCTCCAACTTTTTTTATCTCATCTTTTCACATTTTCACATACTACTACATCTATTTCAATTTTATTTTTTCTCTGATCATTACCTCCATCATATGATTATTTTTTCGATTTTAAAATTTTTTATACTAAATACCCCCTAAGCTTACATGCAAAAACATACCTCTCTAATTTTTAATTTTTTTACTTAATCATTATCTCTATCATATTATATTAATGACCTTTTATTTCATAATTTTTTTACATTAAAACTCACATTCTCCTTTGTATTTCAAAAACTGTTTACCCTTTCTCTATTCTATTTACCTATTCATTTTCTCCCTTTTTTTCCTTTTCCCAAAATGAACCCTACCTAAAAATATTATTCTCATGTGGATAAAAACGGATCGAAGCATTTTTTTTAATGAAAAGGAAATATCCTATCCCCTCTCCCTTGCACAATGAGGGGAGGGAGGGATAAGGATATCCAAGCAATTCATTACCAAAAAATTATCTGTATAAATTTTTTTCAAGAACAATTGGAGAGGGATTACCCTACCAAACTTAGCTATCCAAAAAAAATAAAGAAACAAGATCTGCTAAAGAATGAGCAACAACATTTCCTTGTCTTAACACATGATGGGCAGAAAAGTGTTGGGAGGTTGATAGAAGGGATCTGATCTCCCCTATGAGAATCCCAACAGGTGATAGAATATGATCGTCATTCAATAGGTAGTTGACGAGGAAAAGAGAATCAGTTTCAATGTGAACATTCCTTAACCTTAGTTGAATAGCCCATTTAAGTCCCAAAAGAAACCCCATCGCCTCCATACACAACGGTCTTGTGTTGTCATTTCGTCTCCATCCCTTTGCAGTAATGAAACACCCATTAGAATTTCGGATAACGGCAGCAAAACCCAAGACATGGTTATCTTCATGTTTCCGCGCATTGACATTCATCTTGAGAAAACCAATTGGTGGTTTGGACCATCTTACTGTCAAAGGCTTATCAATCGCCCCACCCCGAATAACGAATTTTGCTCTCCTGTGTTGCTCGAAATAGTCCTCACACCATTCAATAATATTGGTAAAAACCGGTTGAACCTTCTCTTCCCTGAGCTTATTGCGCAAATACCACACCCTCCAGCAGTAGAGGATGAAAAAAGCTAGGCTCTCCGGCCTATTCATTGAAACCAGGATTCTAAAAATATCCTGTATCGTTGCCCATGGGTTAGAAATTCTTACAACTTTCAAAAATATATCCCTTATGTACTGGCACTCCGTGAAAATGTGGGTAGCATCCTCCATTTCTGTTCTGCAGAAGAAACAACATTGATCCACTTCGATACCCCTCATCAGTAAATTTTCCCGTGTTAGGAGGGCATTTTTGAATAGCCTCCATCCAAATATCATAATTTTACTCGATAGCTTTGTCTTCCATATTTCTTTATAAATGCCCACGATTGACGAATTGTCCATAGCCACACAAAAACCTATAGGCGCATTTCACAGAATAGATGTCATTTGGTTCATGTATCTAGAACAGCCGGTCCTCATCATCAATATGGAGTAGAGGAACTTGACAGATTTTTCACCATCCCGCCTCCCCCATAGCTGCCACAATCCTATCCATATTCCACGAGTGCTGGTAGAATTTATGAAATGATTGACCAACACATCATCCGAAATTGACAATGAAAGGGGCCCCGCTTTGGTCAACCGGTCATCAAGCCATGTCTCCTTGAAAAAATGCACCCGCATCCCATTGCCAATACACCATTTATAGCCATTCCGGATCATCTCCCTTGCCTTCAGGATACTCTTCCAAGTAAACGAGTTAGAGAGTTTTGCTTTGCAGCTCCAAATATTATCATGTAGAAAGTATTTAGCTTTGAGGACTTGATGGCGTAATGAACTTGTTCGCGAAACGAGACACCAAACCTGCTTGCCAAGGAGAGCATAGTTGAAAGCATGTAACTCCCTGAACCCCATTCCCTCCGATAACTTTGATGTGAACATATCCCTCCAAGCAACCCAACTCATTTTCTGTTTATTCTCCTGTTCCCCCCACCAGAATTTGCTAAGCATTTCATTGATTTTGTTACAGAATGATTTTGGGAGAAAAAAAATATTCATCGTGTAGGTCGGAATTGCTTGGGCGACTGCTTTGATTAAGATCTCTCCCCCCCCAAGAAAGAAGCATACCCTTCTATCCTTGAATTTTATTCTAAATGCGTTGTTTTAAACCATTAAACATGCATTTTTTGACCTACCAAGCCATGCAGGAAGCCCCAGATAGTGGTCAAAGTCATGATCCATAGATCCAATCAGATGGGTGAGGTCACATCTCATATTGCTCCCGACATTTGAACTAAAAAACACAGCTGTCTTATCAACATTTACCACCTGACCAGATGCCACCAAGTATTGTTGGAGAATCGTCATGAGGTTTTGAACATCCCGACTCTCCACTCAGGTGAATATGAGAGCATCATCCGCAAAGAGTTGGTGGGGGATTGGTGGACCCCTGGGATTTATTTTGATGCCCCAAATGCTCCCATAGGCAACCACGTTTGCAATAAGGGCAAAAAGACCTTCGGCACACAAGAGAAAAAGGTAAGGAGATAGTGGATCCCCTTGCCTTAATCCCCTTTGAGGTTTGAAGTATCTTGTTTTGAAACTATTCACATCCACCCGATACCTCACCATTGAGATACAGCACATAACCCATCTAATCCATACCGGGCTGAAGTTCATAGCGTCCATAATCTGCTGTAAAAAAGCTCATTCAACCCTGTCATACGCCTTAGACATATCCAGTTTGATTGTCATCTCTTGCTTCATACCTCCCTCTCTCATCCTAAGTGAGTGAATGACTTCATATGCAACCAACATATTATCAGAGATAAGTCGGCCAGGGACAAACACACTTTGTTGTTCATTGATGACATCATGAAGGCACCGTTTGAGTCCGTTTGCAAAAATTTTGGCCAAGATCTTATAGGTGACATTGCAAAGACTAATTAGGCGAAAATTAGCCAAAGATTGGGCTCCCACCATTTTCGGGATCAAGACAATGGTTTTGGAGTTCAGCTACTCAATCTGCGTACGCTGGTGGGTCAAGTTTGATTGTTCCATAAAATTCTTGCACCACAAGAATATATCTTAACCAACTGTTTGCCAATGCTTTTGGAAAAACCCCGCCGACATCCCATCCGGGCCCGGAATTCAAATTCTAAGGTTTTAGTCAAAGATTGCCTTTACTGATCCGTAATTCTTATGGATATGAAATTATTCACCCAATCACAATGGTTTGGGCCCAATGAAGTAAATATATATGAGAAATGTGCGATAGCCATATCCATCAATTTATCTTGATCATGGACCTGATGCCCATTAAAGTCCATTAGGGCTTCAATGGTATTAGACCTTTTGCGATTTGATGCTATTCTATGAAAAAAAACCCATATTCATGTCCCCTTCGTGTAACCAGTGGGTCTTAGCTCTCTGTCTCCAAAGTTGTTTCTCATCTTCCAGGAGGATGTTGATTTGAGCTTTAGTTCTTTTCACAGTTTCATCTCTTTGGTCGGAGGGGTTCTGGCCCATAAGGTTTGCAAGATCCCATTGTTTTTTCTCAATAGCTTTCCTTATATCCTCCCTCCACAAGCGGTTCCACCTAGATAGATCCACACTACAAGACAAGATCTTTCTTTCCAGGGGAACCGGAGAAAATGGATCCCCAAACGGTTGCAAAGTTCATGCCTGATGGACAATACGGTGAGTCTCCCTGTTTCTTGCCCAAAACAGTTCATATCTAAATTCCTTCGGCGGTTTCTTCTTACAATGCATTGTATCCAAAACCAGGAATAAAGGGCTGTGATCTGAGGAGGCCACAGATAAATGATAAATTTTCGCATAAGGGAAGAGTGATAACCAAGTTGGCGTTGCCACCCCCCTATCCAATTTGGCTTCCACTCGATAAGAACCCCTTCGGTTATTACTCCATGTTAAGGGTGGACCTACAAAACTGAGATCCAACAGATTGCAGCTGTCCAAAATATTACAGAAGAAATCCATCTATGATTGAGAATGATTCCTTTGGCTTAAATATTCATTCGGGGTCGTCACCTCATTAAAATCCCCCATGACCAGCCATGGGGTAGCCGACTAGTTGCTCAATATGCTCAAAAGATTCCAAGTCTGGACTCTATGTTGCGTTTCAGGATGACCATAGAACCCTGTGAACCTCCATCCTTGAATATCTGCATCTATGTGATGATTAAAGAAGCTTTTGATTGAGGCAGGATAATCATTATTCCATAGCAGCACCAGCCCGCCCCTTCTTTCTATAAAATCCACCGCCAGACAACAGTCAAACTTGAGCTTATATCTGATTTCCTTCATTTCCTTAGCAAACCGCTTTATTTCAGAAAGGAAAACCAATTTAGGATCTTTTTTCTTGACCATGTCAAGAAGGTGACAAATTGCCCTTGGGTTCCCAAGCCCACGACAATTCTATACTAAAAGGGCCATTTTACTCGAGGTGGGGCTGGGGATCCCCCTCAGCCGCCACCTCCATAACATCAAGGATCTTGTCCACCTTTAGGCGTTTGTGAGTGTGAATCAGCTCCTCATTCCCATCAGACAAACATCTCTTACATTTTGTCACCTTAGATTTCTCTTTTATACCAATCTTGAACTGGTCTTCCATGCCCCTCGCCCTTTGTTTCCACCTGCCTTTTCCTTTCCTATTGAGTTCCTCTTCTTCCAAATGTGAAACCATATTCGTATCATCCTGTGATGTTTCTTTCCCATCAGAATTACCCCCTGGATCACCCAATAAATGACCATCCAGTGGCTCACAATCATGGTAGGAGGCTGGCACCCCAAGAGGCTATGGCAGCCCCATGTCAACTTTGGAATACTGATGATCGGCATCAACAATCAAAGGCAGCTCCATGCAGTGGAGAGAGGGTGACAATGAAGTTTCAGGTGAAGCCTGGCTCATGGGTTATGGCTCCTAATGAGTGTGGGATAGGTCCTTGCATATTGCATCTTGCTGCTATTGGTAAAGGGCTCGATCATGCTGCTGTGATGATGGGTGGAGAGGATGCAGTTGCAGGGACTGAGGATGAGAACATTCTTGCTGCTGTGGTGGATGGATAGGTTGCTGCAGTTGGGAATGAGGTAGTCGAGCACTGGATGAGGCCCTGCTCATAGGCGGTGGCTGCGGCTGAGTGGGTGATGGCTGCGGGTACTTATGGGAAAGGTCATTGCATATTGTCTGCTTTTGCTGCAAAGGCTGTGACTACCCCGTGTCAGGTTTGTAGCACTGGAGATCGGCTTCGGCAATCGATGGTAGCTCCATGCAGTGGAGAGAGGGTGACAATAGAGATTCGGATGAAGCCTTACGCATGGGTGGCGGCTACTAAAGAATGTGGGAAAGGTCCTTGCAAATAGCATATTGCTGCTGTTGATCAAGGGCCTGAGATTGCTGCTATGATGATGGGTTGAAGGGATTCAGTTGCAAGTGTTGAGGATGGGAACTTCCTTGTTGTTGTGAAAGATGAGTAGATCGCTGCAATTGAGGATGGCGCATCTAAGCACTAGATGAGGCCCTGCTCATAGAAGGTAGCTGCGAATGAGTGGGTGGTGGCTGTAGGTACGTGTGGGAAAAGTCACTGCATATTGGCTGCTGCTGCTGTTGATTTTGGGGCAGAAACGACTGCCGTGAAGATGGGTGAGTAGGTTATTTTTGCTGATGTTGAGGGGGGAAGAACATTGCTGCTGCTGCGGTTGAGGATGGGACGGGAGCTTCTGCTGTTGAAGCTGGAAGAGACCCTTTTGCACCAGTGGTTGGATAGGAAGATGTTCCTACAAGCTCATATCTGCCCTCGCTCCATCACCATTGGCTGTTAATTCCCTTGCACACATATGTTGATCACCCAAGTATTTGCGTGGAGCAACTCTGTTCCCGTACTCGTTTCCCACTCTTACTCGCATAGGTCGAGTGCCCCACCTCAAAGCGCTCTCGAATGGCATATCAGCTTCTGCAGTTTCATTGTCTCGATCAGTACGTTTTGAGCAATCCTTGTAAGCGTGGCCCATGATTCCACACTAGTAGCAAAATACCGGTAACTTCTCATATTGGAATGATATCCAGGTCCTCCCTTGTGATCTTACTTGTATGAATAGCCCCCTCCTCAATGGTTCCCTGCATTCAATCTGAACTTTCATCTTTAGCTCCGATTTAGTTGCAACAATCTCCTCCACCAACTCAAAAGTTTCTCCAATGATGCATCCCAGCTGCTGTTTATCGACAATATAAGGAACGCCCATCACATGCATCCATATGGGTGTTTTAACAAGCAGAAGATGGGCATGGTCTATTTCCTCTCGCAGGTCCATGAAGTTGATCATATTTCTGTCGAACAACCACGGCCTCCCTGCCAATGTCCGCTCCTTATCATTTGGTTTTAAAAAATGATCTTGTAGAGATTCTCCCCGATCTCCACAAATTGGAAAATCCTGCTCGTCCTCCATAGTCTACGCATCATTGACTTGAAGAGCTCCCTATTATACGGCTTGGAGGTCCAAACGGACCACAGGCAGACTGCATCATCCCCGAGAGTAATTTTCTTAATTGCCGGGCCGGAGATGGCCATTGTTTGAAGCTCAGCTCCAAGGAGGTTGTCAATGCTCGGATTCATCTCAACCACGTCGTTATCCCTTTCCGAGTCCTTCGAAAGTTCACACCAGCAAGCACCACACTTCACACCTCAATCCCCCTTCATAGATTAGGATCCCCTGACTGTTTAGCTACGTCTTCTCCCAAATTCTCAAAACCTCCACCCGGCGCCGAGCACGAAAGGATCGCCAGTCGGGGCACGCGGGAGAGGACCTCCCTTTTGTTTTGTAAGCATTTTTCTTGATTTATACATGATTTTATCTTTTTTGAAACAATCACGACCCAAGAGCATACTTGGATCACCAAAAACTCTGAAATGAAAGGGATTTTTCAGGTCTTGCCGTTCATACACATGTAATTATTGTTTCATTGATATAAATTGTAATTGATTTATAGGCTGCGAAGATTCTTGTCTAAAGCAATATTGAAAAACAACTGAGACAAAAGCGTTAAGAGAAAATAATCAGCAGTGTCGTTATTAATTGGAATAGGATAATCATAATGATGAATACTCTAGACACAGTTGTTTCTCATTCTTCTGTGACAGAAACCGAGGTCTTTGAAATAAATTTTTCAACATTGAAGAAAATATGCTTTTGAACATGTAGAATTTATATTCATTTGCAAGTTGATAACAGGCTTTGTTTGTCTGCTTTTAAGCGATATTGATTGCAAACGATCAAGGAAATCAAGCCGCAGCGGCTGAAATCGATGAGTTTGTTGGGTCGATATCCTTGATGTTTTTGTTTTGGAGCTTTCTTTGAATCTTCAACTACGACCAATTAATCTTTGCTTTGATGAAACGATTCCAAATTTGGAAAAAAAATAAGCAGACTCTGTAACAGCTTCCTTGGCCCGATTACAACAGGAAATCAGACTTAATTAGGAACCGTGACCGGTAAGCATGCAGCTGATCAGCCTTATCATGTCAACATTTGATCATAGATTATGTTTCTGGGTGGTTGAAATTGATCACCAAATTAGCATGATTGGTGATGAAATGCACCTCTAATTATTTGGATTTTTTTTATTACACAATTGTTTGGATTAGAAACCATGGCCAAGGGCGAGCATTGAGCCTTTCAATCAACCACCACACTCCAACGTGACTTGTTGGTGATTCATAGAATACGCATTCAATGAGTTTCGCCAGGCACAAATGTAGACTACTAAAACGCCCGTATGGTCTACCTTCAGAGAATCCGCCATTTGCAAGTTCATCTCATGTAGAGTTGACAAGTCTTATACATTGGGCATATGTTCCTTGATTACAATTTCTGAGGAATTTTAAAGATTCTTGACCGGTTAGTAGGGTGTCAATGGTCAATCCGTCAATTTGCTTGTCCTACTTGCTTATAAAAGAGTTTGAATTGAAATTTTTGAATATATGGGACATGATTCACCAACCCATTTCATCACTTAATTAAATAAACAAATTAAGGTTGATATTTTATAACCCATCAACCCATTAATAACCTATTTAACATGTTCAACCCGTTTAACTTATTTAATTAGTTTAACTCCATTAAAATTATATATATAAATGTAATTCCCGCTAAGTCTTTCTCCCAATATCCAATTTTTATTTTTCCACTACTGTCATAATTCTATTTTCTTGTTATTGCCTTATTTTCATTTCTCATATACTGAAAACACCCTCTCGTTTCTCTTTGCAAGATTATTGTCTGTAAGACTCTAAGCTTTCAAGTCGTCTGCTATATAACCCATTGATAACTCGCTAGCTCATTATTAAATGGGCCGTAAATGAGTTAGAGTTGATGTTTTTTAAATAGATTAATAAACAAAGTATAGTTGAAATATTTTTAAGAAATTATGATTAAAATTAGGCTCTAATCCATCCAATCTGATCTGTTAACACTCCTACCTATTAGTGATTTTGGGCATGAAGAAGTTACAATTCCTTTTAAGATTACAATTTGAATGATCTTGAAGTTCTATTATGGATCACCATCAGGGGAGCGAAATATATGGACAGAAGGTTTAAAGCCTATTCTATTATGGCCAGGAGATCAATATTGGTCCATGTTTGACACTAATGAAAGTGTTGGGCTTATGTGAATTTGCAGGCTGAAGCCTAATGTATGAATCTCGTCCCATTTTCTTGCTTTCGTCGCTACACATCTCTGATTTCAAGGAAGGAATAGCTATCAGGCTGTCTCATGGAAAGCAGTGACCACTATTGTATGGCTAGCGTGTGGAGAGTGACTCTGGACTAGATCATTTCCAGGTGAGATGAGACGGGTACTTCCCATATTTACTAGGCTAACTTCTGTACTGGGCTAGCATAAATTTTTTTTTTTTTAAAACTGGGTGCATTACTATGGGGAGTTGGATTCAGGCAGCATGAAATATGCTAGGAATATACAAAAAAACATAAGGTAAAGTGATTAAAAAATAAGAGAAGAAAATAAATTGGATAAGATTTTTCATGAAAAATATATTTTTATTGTTTTATGAAAAATACTTTAACATAAAGGAAAAATCACTGCTGAAGGAAGAGAAAATTATAATAATAAAAAGATTACAAGAGATCATCATCATCATCATAAGCCATCACCTAGGTGGGGTCGGTTGCATGGATTGTGTTGTGATATTATTGGTGATTTAAAATTAAATTTTTTATAATTTGTAATATTTTTAAATCTTATTTAATTGCTTTTATCCATTTTTTTAAAAAAATTATAAGAGATGATGAACTTTAAAAGAGAAAAAAAAATTGAAACTCAACATATGCAAAAAATAACTTTTTCTTAAAAATCAAAGGAGGATTGAAGAAAAACAAAATATTACTATCTCACCAAACCCTATAATAAGCTCTTTATTCATAAGTAGATTTTTTGTATTTTAAATCTTTTAACTTTGCGTATTTGCATTTTAATCATCAAAGATTGACTGCTTGCATTTTAAATTGAAAATTTTGATTCATTTGCATTTTAAACTACACATATTAAAAACTAACATTAATACATGCAAAATGTGGCACCCCAAACCAAGACGTCCATATAGTCCTTACTCCGGGATTTTGACGATTGGTAAGTGTAAATCAGGATTGTTGCCCTGATCACACGGCGAGTACTTAATTGAAACTCGTCCAATTTTTTTCTTTCATCACATAAACATATACTCATTATCATTTATAATGGACTTATTTATATCATCATAAATCATCAACTTCTCATATTATTCATCATTTCATAATTTCATACAACCTATCATTTCTCATCATATCTTATTGGGACATCCATTCATATAAAAATCTACTAACTTTTGTAGATTCCTCTTTTCCTTTAGCAACACATGTCTTTCATCTCTTGGCTTTTCTTGCACTTGTCTGATGTTGAAAAAACAAAACATGAGTCGAAACTCAATAAATAAGCATTTTTCATTTTAAATGCATTCCTTTCCATTCGATAAAAGACACTTACCAAGTGATCAACTATCAAATGCACAGAAATCTTTTCATAAAAATCATTTTATAAATATTGAATGTGCAAATGCTTCCTTTCTATTCCTGACATAAACCTTCGTGTGCAGGTACGCTAGCCAAGAAAACATCTCACATAGCATGGTCCAATACTCTGGCTGTCTTCGACTTGGCCTCATCAAGACGAACCTCTCTTCCTCTTGACACCTACATAGTTTCCACATGCATGACTTTTGATTTCTTTGGCGTTATATACCTCTTACACCAGGTGACTTGTCATTCTCATATAGAGAATTATTTGCATCATCCCTTAAAAACATAATTTCGAATCCATGCTTTCCTTTTCAATCCATGTATGAAAATGCAATGCATTCATTCACAAATAACATTTCTTTATCTCCACCTCTGGGGAGGACGCCATCGGCACACAACCCATATGACTCGACGATAGTGAAGGGGGACCCTCTGATCCACTTTTTACCTCCACCAAAGCCTCTTCATTATACATTATATATGCGCACATGTCTATGAACATCAAGTGATATCAATATGTCGACATGACTTTTCATAAAAACTCACAAACATTCATTATTTCAAAACATTATAGGAATGGTCACCCTTAAACATATTTCATAAATACTTGAGAATAAAATATATTTTCAAAGTTGTACTTGCTTACCTCCTCAGTCTGTGTCCTCTACCTTTTTCTATACAAGAAAAAATGATATTTTATCAATATCATTTCATGTCTTAGTTTATTTTTCATGTATGCTTTATAATCATCAATTACCTCATTTCTATAGAGGTTAATCCTATAAATATCCTTGGACATTATCTCTTTAGATGAATTTTTATTCATAAATTCTTTAAAAATTTCATCCATATATCCTCATAAATATATAAAAATAAATCTCAGTTTTTTCCCAAAATACGTTGGTCATTGTTCATAACTACTGTTCATATCACTGTAGCAAATTACTGTAGCAATTTAGTATAACAAATAACTGTTCACGTTACTGTTCACAGTGACGCAGGTTACTGTTCATGGGTTCCAAAAGTTGATATTTTTCCCAAAAATAAAAAATACCATGACATAGCTTATGCTTAGTATATCATGCAAAATTTTATACATTTTGAATTTATCATTATTTACTTGGCTAAATAAATCATTTTTTCCATATACTAAAAATCATCATAAATTCACTTAAGCATAATCCTCAATTTCAAAAATTATAAAATTAATATATCATCATTCCAACATCATATTTATCATATTCATACATCTCAATCATCATTTATCAATTTTGGAACATTATTTTCACATATCATATGCTATCTTTCTGAATACCCTATCTTCACTCCAAATTTTTAATGTTTTGACATAATTCCGATTAAGCATTGTGTCTATACTTATTTTCTCATGCTTAGGTATTATCTAAGTATGGTTTTACCCTATTTAACATCCAAAAGAAATTTGGATAGAAATCACTTACCCGAAGTGGAGATACGCCTCTTTTTCTCACACTTTTTCTCTCTAACTTACTTCTTTCTTTCCTTAGACGTGTGGGATGATTTGGGGGCTTGGAATGGCTCAAATGGAGCTGGGTTTTGATGGCCTTGGACGTTCACCTTACTGCCCTATTTATAGTGTTACATTTTTCAAGAATTGGAATTTACCCCTAGCTTTGAGGTATTTAATTATAAATTGGTATTTCTTTTTAATTTTGAAAATTTCTTTGAGCCAAGAGCTGCCTATCTTAGGCCTGCTCCAGCCCTCCTACGCAGCCCTTTTTTTACTTTTTTATTTTTAAAATTATTTAATTTAGGCTAAATAAATCTTAGCCGTTGATTAAAGATGATGATGATCAATAACCATTGAATTAGTTAAATGCTCAACTACCCTAGGTGTGCTCCAGCCCTGCTGCAGCTGCATTTTATTTATTTATTTTAATAAAAAATCAAATGCACATTAATGGAAAAGTTAATTCACATTTTCAATCTTTATTTGACGCTTCATCTTAACCTTTGATTTGTGATTTTTATCAAATCTTAACCAATTCATCATGTTCATCATGAATTTTTAACCATCCATAAAAATTTTCATCGAATTCCAACGCCCGGATAGCAACTTATGAAATTTTCTTTATTTTTCCACAAAAATCCAAAATTGGATTAAAATATCAAAAAGTAATGTTATTTTGTCTTGTAGTGAATAAATCTCCTTTTTCGTCTTTTTGTGATAAGTTAATCTAAGTGATTAACTCTTAATCACGTGTCTTAATCCAGAATTACTATTCACGTGCACTATTAATCTAATTTTCATAAATAATTATTTTAACCTTTATTCCCACATATTTCATACTTATGAATGTATATTTTTCAAATATATATTATCTACGGTTTACAACCCTTAGGTTTTATGTACATGTCTAAGATCGGAGTTTTACATAAAATGACGTAAATAGCCTCCAATATTTTTTAAAATAATTTTTTTGCACTTTAAACTTGACTCTAATAATATCTTCATCTCTAATACACCTTCGGATTTTTTTTAAAAAATATTAGAGGTATTTATGTCATTTTGCTAAACTAACAACAATTTTTAATGTTGTTACGTGTCAAGGTTTAAAATGTAAAGCAATCAACGTTTTCAGAATTTAAAATACAAATGGCCAAACTTTAAGTTTTAAAATGCAAATATGTAAAGTTACAGAATTTAACATGCTAAAAACCCTTCATAACTTGGAAGGGAGTATTTCTTATTTTTAAAAAAATAAGAAAGGGGTATTTGTTTGCGAGTTGAATTCATGTTGAACAGATGTGCATCATATGTAGTGCGCAAAACCTCTCGTAACTCGAATGGACATATTTTTATATGCAAACCAATTTTCACACACCCTTCACTCTGTTGGACAGTTACAGTTATTTCTTCCAAACATATCCTTCCTTTACAATTCAGTCACATTAGGAAATGCACGAACACACAGTGAATCGCAATGTCTGTTCATAGCACCCTTTTTCGTCCATCTCACCGAAAGCCATCACAAGATCTGTAAATCCCACAACTATTTACCTCTCTGTGCACTTGATTTGAAATGACAGTTTTAAGACCATTCGATTCAAGCCGTGGTACATTCTCTTGCTGGACTTGATAGTCGTAGTTTTTAGTGCATGGAAGACACGTACAAGCTTCACCCACCTTATTCATTCACTACAGTTAGTTTGAGTTTAGTGCATATCCATTCGATTTCTTTTATTAGAAATCACATAACAACTGATAATAGAAATCCAATTGCTCAATCTTTGTAAGGCAATAACCAATAATAATAACAACAGACAAAAATGAACTGATGAACATATTTTTAAATTCAATTTGGCGGGAAAAAATCTACTAACACTGCTACTAGACAAACATACGGATATAAACCCACATGAACTGGAACTTCATGTGTGTGCAGAGACAATTACACTCCATTCACACAACGGAGGAATTAGCACTCCAAAAGAACAAAGGAAAAATAGAGATAGTTTTACATGAACCAGAATTCATGTGTGCCATTCCAATGCTATACGGTTCAAGGGAACTGAAACTTCATGGAGTCAATCCTGCCGCCAGGAGGGCTTATGTACACCCAAAGCAAGGAGATGACAATCGAGAGCAATCCGGACCACACAAATACAATGGTAGGGACCTTTCCCCTCCTTCCCATCAGCCCTTTTGCAAAAGGATACAAATGACAGAGCACCCAGAAGCTGAAGAACACGCCTCCAACAAGCTTGCTCCACTGTGGAAACATGCTGTACATGGTTCTTGCCACTCCTACCGCAATCGCGATCATATTCACCATCATTATCGTGATCGGTGGCACCATCAAGAAGCTCCATTTCACAACATACAGCTCTGCAAATTCATCCTCGTTGTCGTCAGCTGCAGATTTAGATGTCAGGTTAAATGATATGTCAACACCAGCAATCACCTTCAACAGCCCCTGCAGCACCGCAGCTGGGTGGGCGCTAGTGCCCCCAATCAGCCAGAACTGCTCGTTCCTCCACCAGTCGTGCAATGTGATCCCGGACCAGCGTATCTCGAGGATCGCGAGCAAGCAGAGAGTGAGCGTGATGAGGAGCAGGAATGTGAGGAACGTGACGCTGAGTGACTGCACTATGAACTGGCCGGTGAAGAGGGAAATCGCCGGCAGGATGCAGTAGATCAAGAGGAATATGGAAGTGAAGGGATACATTCCAACATTGAAGTACGCTACCCTCTGAAGAAACTTCATTCGATGGGAGGCGAACAGAGCATTGTTCCTAGAGAAGAAGATTTCAACAGAGCCAGTGGCCCATCTCAGGACTTGGTGCAAACGGTCTGTGAGATTGATGGGCGCAGTCCCTCTGAATGCATCTTTGTTGGTCACGCAATACACCGACCTCCATCCTCTGTTGTGCATTCTGTAGCCTGTAACCACATCTTCTGTGACAGAGCCGTAGATCCAACCCACTCTCTGCCCCCACTCTGTTCTGTCTTCATAGAAGCAAGAGATGACGCTGATGGCCTCCGCTACAGTTGCAGCGTCCAAAGGCTCCCGT
This sequence comes from Annona squamosa, assembly GCA_035584095.1. Lineage (NCBI taxonomy): Eukaryota > Viridiplantae > Streptophyta > Magnoliopsida > Magnoliales > Annonaceae > Annona > Annona squamosa. Next base: position 24,416,966 of record JAXCLR010000050.1, on the reverse strand, counting down.
GGGACCGCAAGAGAACCTGCAGGCCTTCCCTGCTTCACCCCCTGAAGATCCTGAAGCAGCCTGCCTTGGTATTCGGCCACAGGAATGGATGCCACAAAGGAAGTCGAGTTCCCAAACCTCTTGGGGAGGAGGAGAGATTCTATATCCCCGTCCCCGTCTTCCCCGTTTTCCTCCTTTTGCGATTTGGGTTTTCTCAGAAGCAGCTTAACTTTCCTCCTGCCAAACCAGCCTCGGTGCTCGGTGGTTCTCGGCGGGCTAAAGCCATACAGAGCTGTTCTCCTGAAAATGCAGCCCGTCCCAACATACATAGGACCTTGAAGGCCGTCCAGCGCCCGCATGCTAACATCGAAGAACACGGTGTTGTGGTTCGCATACCTGTCGTTCGGGTCGATGCCTTCGAACCTCTGAGGGAACTGCACGTAGCAGATCCTGTCCCCGCCGCGGTCAAGCATGAAGCACATCCCTTCCCGCAACGCCAAGGAATTGTAGACGTAGTGGTCGCAATCGAGATTGAGGATGAACGGGCCATTCGACATGATGGCGCTTGTTCGAACCAGAGAATTCATGGCTCCGGCTTTCTTGTTGTGATCGTATCCTGGCCTTTTCTCCCTCGATACGTATACCAGCATTGGAAGTCTGACGTCCACTTCGCTGGTGTCGATGAGATTTTCATCGTCTGCTTCCTTTCCATTCAGAGGTTCTGAATTTGGGGGTGCTAGCATTGCCTACAAACACAAGTAGAGAAGAAGCAAAAGTGAGAAAGATCAGGCAAGTCCAATTCAGTATTGTATACCCATTTATTAGAAGAAAAGAATGATATGAGTAGACCCACCTGAATTATACCAGCATGATCGCCCCTCGAATGGTCTGGCTCCGCTGATGACCATGTTCCCGGCCAATGGGCCCCATCTGACATCCATGTTGCCTTTGGAACTTTGATGGGTTCGACGGGGTTGCCTCCCATCTCTATCTGCTTCTTCTTCGCTCGAATCTCTTCATGCGCGTTGTAGGCATCTGATCTTCGCCTGATAGAATCAGGCAGGGAGTTGATTCTCACTTTGAACTCGTCGTACTCTCTTTTAACCCTCCTCCTCTCCCTCACGAAATCCAACCTCACCTTGTTCTTCAGAAAATCTCGTTTCTGGCTAAAATACGCTTCTGGATTCCTGGGTTCAATGGCGTGCTTCCTGCAGAACGGAACCCAAATCCTAGAGAAGCTTGCAGTCTCTGCCAGAGCTTCAAATGTCAGGAGAGACCCACCGTCGTCAGACAAGTAGCATGCGAGCTTCTCGACAGGATAATCGACCGCGAGGATGGATAGTATTGTGTTTGCGGTGACGAGGGGAGGCTCTTTCTCAGGGTCGGCGGTGGAGACGAAGATGTCGATGCCCGGAAGATCGGATTTTCCCTTGGGATTACGAAGACTGGGGGATTCAAACCGTTCTTTCAAAACAGAGAGGTCTGTTACCCTGTTAACAGGGCAGAGCTTGGGCAGCTGGTCGAGAAGCCATGAGAAGGCGAACCATATCTCGCAAGTTATAGACATTCCCCACAGCCAAATTGCATCACGATTGGGGTGAAGGATTCTCCAGGCCAGAAAAAGGCCAAGTGCAATGAGCCTGATTGCCATTAACAATCTGCAGCAGAATCAGAAATAGAGAATAATCAGTATTCAAAGACTTTTTTCCCCATGAATAGTCAGTCAGCATGGTTTCCGTCTTACCTATATGGGCTGAGAATTGCCGCTGAGATTCCAACCTTCCTCGTCAAAGGCCGCCTGGTTTTCTCCCTGAAATCTGGAGGGTCTTCGAACCCATTATTCCCCACTCCACCACCATACCCATCTTTAGGCCAAACCGCATTCCCATACCCATAAGTGCCCTTTGTCTCGTACAGCCACCGGGTGTGATCAAAATCCTGCTGCTGGTTCGGAGCTTTGAACGATTTCACCAGCGACAGCCGCTTGTCCAGCTTGAATTCGGCCAAGGAAGGTAGCGGAAGCGCCTGATCCTCTGCTTCTGATCCAGAACCACCTTCCCCGTCGCTTGCCTCTCCATACATCTCCTTGCAACCCGGGCATTTCCCACCAGCTCGGAGGCAATCCAAGTAACAATCCTTGCAGATCCTGAAACCACAGTCACAGGGAGACTTTGATTTTGCCTGGAGAGCCTTCCCGTCGCAGCCCTTCATTCCACAAAACATTCCTCCTCCTGATTTCCTCACGGGAGGCTGTTCATTTGGGCAGTCGATGACGTGGCCCCTCGTCACCGAATTGAATCCTCCAGTGAAAATTGTTCCAGAGATGTAACTCCTCTCGGGTTTCAGCCCATCATTCGACGACAAGAAATCGGGCAGGCTGCTCTGAGATGCAGTAATTGGCTGGTGATCAGGAGTGGGTGGTATATGGACTGTGTAACTGACGAATTCAGTGCCTACTACTTCCACATTATCATACCTACTACAACTAGATGCCCGTTTTGCGGCACTGCTGAGAGGAGAATTGGGATTGTTCGACAGAGACGAACGCCGTATCGGGCTTGTGAGCCCCAAGCTTCTAGATCCGCTTCCTTTCCCACCCGAAGAAACTGTAACAGTGACAGGGGAAGCTGGAGAAGAGGCCATTTGCACCATTTTTGCTCTTCTCGCTACAGTTTTGCAGGCGAAAGTCCTCGAAATCACAGGATGGAAGGAAAGAGGAAAAAAAAGCAAAATGGTTGAATTTCTCGAAGTTTCAGAGTGGTGGTGATGATTTAAGTGAGAAGAAGAAGAAGGAAAGGGTGAGAAGGAAGATAGCTTTTCTCTTTACAACGGTTGAATTTGAGTTTGAGAAAGAAAGGAGGACTTTCGAGGGATTCAAAAAGGAGAAAAGGGTTTTGATGCCAACGGTCGAGTCATCTGGACGGCACAGCAGCTCGAGGAAATCCGACGGTTGGGATTCGACTCTAACGGTCGCTCGGCTCGCCGTAGGCTTCTTCCAAGTCCAAGACGGCCGCTTAAAAATTTTTGAAAAAGGAAGAAAGCCGTTGAGTGCCCCCACCACCACCCCACATACCCCATCCCCACTCCTCCTCCCCACCCAACCCAAAGAGAAGTGGGCCAAGGGTTCAACGTCTGGAGCTGCTGCTTTTGATTCGTGTTTTGTCGTAAACCCATAGTTTTACTGACACCGTCGATTTGGTGGACCTCGGCAATATATGATGTGAATGGCCACCTGAGAGAGCAATATATGATGCGAGTGGCCACCTGGGACAGATGGTGGGGTCCACGAAAAAAAGTTGTCTGTTACAGTCATTATCTTGGGTTTAATTAATTATTTTTTTGGGCGTTCTTAGATTTTTTTGTACGTCAGAAAAATATGATCTATGGGGATCCTTGACTCCTTGTGATAATTTCTGGCACATGGAAGTGCCTCTTCTCGATGTAAGCCCATAATATCGTTGGGCCTGCTTAGTCAGCCTGACCCAGAGAAAAAAAAACCAGAAGCATTTTTCATTGTGGACTAGACACCGGCTTGTGTGGTAGTATTCGAAAGGCTTAAAATGGGATGAAAAAAATGGAATAAGAATTAATGATGCGTAATGAAAATAGAAAAAATTATATTGAAAATTTTAAAAGATATACTCTAAATTGAAAAAACTGTCTTGTGAAAGAGTTATATATTTCATTCAAGAATCTTGTACCTCATGGATGCTTGTATAAATCGCATATGATATTATTATTATTATTATTATTATTATTATTATTATTATTATTATTATTATTATTATTATTAGAAATTTTTCTTATACTCAAGATGGTTGCTTATAATTATTAATATATTTGCAATGTTTAAAAAATTTCTCTTCTACTTATAACATTTTACCTTAAATTTATATATTCCTATGTGGTCAAAACAATTATCAACAACTTTATTGAAAAGATGATAATGCCCTTTCATAATTTCTTAATTGAAATGATTCAACCTCAATATAACTCAATTAATGTTAGTAAATGATTGATTTATAACATCAAATAATTTGAATATTTTATTCAAGTTAAATCATTTCAATTAGAAAAATTTTCAAACAGTAAAATCATCTTTTAAGTGAGTTGTTAATTTTTGTCTTAATTGCATTGGTATGATAAGAATTTTGTGTAAAATAGTATGAGTATAAGATACAATTTTTAAAGATTATGGTTAGATTAGGAATTAAGGATAAATGTTGTAAGTATAAGATGAATTTTTTTATTATTATGATTATTATCTTTCCATTACTAGGCAACTATCACTATTGTTGTTCCTATTACTTCTACTTATTTCAAATTCTCCTTATTCTATGCAAATAAATTACCTTAGCTGATGTGGCCTTAATTTTAATCCATTCTTTTGTATAATCTTACTTATGTCAGTTGTTTGATCGCGCTATTTAAAGTATTTGATCTTTACCGACCGGTCGTATACAACGTGGGTTATTGACCGCGCTTATCATCCATTGGATTGTGCTGGTATATTTTTGGCCATTAGATAAGCAATGAAAAGAGCGGGCACTATGGAGAAAATTAATATAAGGGAATTTTGCTCGCAGGGCCCTTCCTCATACAACATTTGTGGTCTCTCTCTCTCTCTCTCTCTCGTTCTCTCTCTTGCTTCTCCCACCTACAACCTTTCTCTAACCATTTGCACAGAGACTACCTTTGCCCTCCAAATAAATGCTCTCTCCTCCTCCCACTCTCTCTTGATCTCTCTCCCTCCCTCCCTCTCGCCTACCCTCTCTCTCCCTCTCTCTCCCTATCTCTTCCCATCCCTCCCTTCCTCCCTCCCTCCCTTTCTCCCCCTCTCCCTCTCACTCTCTCCTTCCTCCCTTCCCCTCTCTCCCTCCCCTTTGTTCGCCCTTCCCACTTGCACCCTTCCCACCAATTTTTGCATAGGAGATTTCAGGTATTTCGCAAAAATATGTTTCAAGAATTTCAGTAACAATGTGAAATACTAGGTCACAGTCACTGAGCCAAACATTTTTATGAATGCTAGTTACATCTTGGGCAAATGTCCTCCCACCCATTGCTCCACACCAAATGACAATTACACTGGTGGTGACTCTGCGATTGAACCATTCATTTTAGCACATAATGTTATATTGGCCCACACAATTGCAATAGAGATTTACAGGAGCAAATATCAAGTAGTCATCTTTCCACTGAGGTTTGATTGGAATATGTAGTTAACAACTAATTCAACATGGACTTCAAGTTAAACAAGGAGGCAACATTGTGATTGTGGTGTTTTCTACTTGGTATGAACCACTTAGAGACATCCCTGTAGATGAATTAGCTGTACAACCTGCTCTGGCCTTTGACACTCCTTGGTAAATAAATAAAATTATTCAAGTCTCTTATGTTTTGATGATATTCATCTTCATGCGTCTTGGGTACCTTGGGAAAAATAATATTTATAAACTTGCAATTGCACAGGTTCTTGGATCCTATAATTTATGGAGATTGTCCTCCTGCAATGCGCCAAGTTTTGGGTTCGAGGTTGCTAATATTCTCATTGAGCGATAGTGACAGATTGCAAAAAAAAAAATTAGATTTTATTGAAGTGAATCATTATGCAACTACGTATGTGCAACACTACATGTTTACTCCATGTAATTTAGATACTTTCAGATATGATTATGCTTTTGATATCGAAGTGAATGATGGTCGACCTATAAGAACACTAGTGAATAAAAAGACGCATGCAACTATGCAAGGTCCAAGGCTCCAGAGAGATCAGTTTAACAAAACGAAACAAACAAAGAAAGACAGAGGGCGCAAGTGGGAAGGGCAGACAAAGGTGAGGGAGTGAGAGGTGGGAAGGAGGAAGGAGAGAGCGAGCGAGAGAGGATGGGAGGGAGGGAGAGAGATCGGAAGAGAGAGGGTGGGCAAGAGAGAGGGTGGGCAAGAGAGAGCATTTACCTGAAGAGCAAAGGGCATTGCTGTGCAGATTGCCGGAGGAAGGTTGCAGATGGAGGAGCAAGAGAGAGAGCTAAGAGAGACAAGGAATGTTGTACGTGAACGATCGGGCTGGAGGGAGGGCCGTATCGAGGTCCTATCTGACAAGGGCCTATAAGCAAAATTCACCCGCATTAATTTTCTCCACAACACTCGCTCTTTCTGTTGCTGATCCAACGACCAAAAATAAATCTGCTCGATCCGACGGATGACAGGCGTAGTCAGTAACCCCTATGACCGGTCGATAAAGATCAAAATTCCTATTTAAAATGCCCTTAGCATCTTTGTACTTTATATGGTTAGTTCACTATCGACGATGTTAACACATTTTGAGGCACAAATACTGTTCAATGGGCATTAATTTTTGGAGTACTTAGTCTCAGGTGCTCAATGCATTTAACCTAATTTTTATTGTTTTAAAATTTTTTTAATAGAATTATTAATCTTAATGTATTTAACATGCATATCAATTTTTATCATTTTCATATTTTTTTAGATTACTAAAATGCCATTGTTTCTAAATTACTAAATGTATTTAACATATGTATCAATTTTTATCATTTTCACATATTTATCGATATTTTTTAAATTACTAAAATACCACTGATTCTAAATTGCTAAATTCTAAAAAGATATCTACAAATCTCCCACTAATTCTAAATTGCTAAATTCAAAAAAAAATCTACAAATCCCCAAAAATCATAAAAATTGATACACACGTTAAATACATTTAGATTAGTAATGTGTAAAATTTTTTTTAAAAATATAACAAAATAAATATTTGTACCCAAGTGCACCGAAGCTAAGTGCACCCTGGTGCAGAAGATCACATTCCTTAATTTCTACCCATTTCATAACTCAACAAGTACACCATTTGAATCATGAGCTATGAGCAATTAGGTCATTTGAATCATGATATGTGGGTAATGATTCAATACCGACTACAAGCATGATCCTTCGATATGCCACGGGAGCTACTTAGTTCATTATGGCTTAGGACAACAGTGAGCAATATCAACTCCAAGTAGCCAACGGGGCTACTCAATTCATTGTGGTTAAGGACACTGAGTTGCGGTTAGTGGGTTAGAAACTTAGAAATGGGATTTTTCACCCTCCATGTAATGGAAATGTGGTCTCTCGTGAGCATAAAGGATTCATATTTACCTTTGAATTTTTAATTTTAAAATATTTTTAAAAATTTTAAAAATTTATCATGCTTAACATGGATTTATTTTTTCGTGTCGCTAAAAATAATTTTTATTAAAAAATTTACATTTTATAAAAATAACTGTAGACACCCCTCCCTGAAGCACTAAAATAAATAAATCGGAATGGGATCCAAGCCCAACAAAGACAAGCAACACAAGAACAAACACCAATGGGCTTCAAAACCAACGACCCATTCAAAATAAATCTAAGCAAAACCAAGCCAGACCTAACACTAGACAGGCTCATCCAGCCTTGACTCACAGGAGCAAAGCTCCAATAAGACACAGAACGGGCTCTACAACAGCAGCCTATCAGATCTAGCTCACCAGACACAAAACGGGCTCTATAATGCAACTCGCCAGATCCAGCCTCGGCCCACAAAAGCGGGCATTTCAAACAACAGTCTATCAAGCCTCAACAACAGCCCACTTGGAGCAACGAGCTCCAACCAGATCCAAGTCTAAACCGCAACGGGCTCCCATCCACAACCCAAAGCCTACAAGGCACACTCCACCAACTATAAATAGGGAGCCAAGCCTCCCCTCTCAACACACTTGGAGGAGTCATCCCATATGGGAGGACGGGAGTCTATAGCAAAGTCTCGGCATCCTAACTTTCCCGCTCCTCAAGCTCCAACTTTCCTCCTCTCCTTCTCTCCCTCTCTTCTTCAAGTTTTTCATTTTTATTTTTATTTTTCCCTTTTCACGCTTGTGTAAACCCCCCTGGGTTAACAGATTTTGCCATATATGTTTTAATCCGGTGGCCGAAATCCAAACTCTGTATAATCGGTGCTTTTTATTCTTTGAAAACAGGGACTGATCTCCCTTTTAAAGATCGGTGGCGACTCCATTTTTTTTTATTTTGTGTTAGTATTAACGCGATTGTTTGAATTGGTGCTTCTGCAAGGCGGGTGCACACGGATCTGCAAGTTCCAGCATAATACGTTACCATTATGCTACCGAATCTGTGGCTCAATTCGTGCATAAACAGGCCCCGTTTTAGCCGATATGTCGTCGAATCCATGGAAGGACACTCATATGCCAGTGCTATCTAAAGATCGTTAATGCTAACACGTTTTACTCCAGGGAAATGCAGAAAAACCAAGCCCATGCTGCTGTTCCAGAGGTGTTGAAAGACTGGCTCAAACCCATCCAACACAGCCCCGGTTTCCAAGGTTAGGAAGAACGATCTGAGCCCATTGTAGTGCTCGCACCAGGTGCTACAATAACATATTTCGAAATTGAATATATAACTATTAAAATTTTTAAAAGATATAGTATATGTCACATGAAATTTTGCAAAATGTATAAGAAATTATAAATAAATGCGCATGAATAAACATTATAAGTGGTTTAGATTTAAAAAAAAATTATTTTAGCATAAAAAACCAAAGACAAGGATGGAACATTCACGCTTAAAGTTATTTTTTGCATCTTATAATTTTATTTATTTAAAAAGGTATTTTTGTCAATTTAAAATGGGTTAAGGCTTGAGATACATCTACAATTTTAGACAAATTTTGTAACTATGAATGCGAATTTTGCAAAAGCAATAAATATGCTTACAATTAGAACCAAATGTAGTAAGTACAGATGTAAACAGTCCATGAATAATTGCCATGATCTACTATCATAAATATTGTACCAAATTTTATATAGGTTGAGGCTAAATGCACCTGGGTACACTTAGCTTCGGTGAACTTCGATATATTTAACTCTTTTTATTTTTTAAAATTTTTTTTACAACCATTAATATAAAGTATATTTAACATACTTATCAAGTTTTTACTATTTTTGAAGATTTGTTGATTTTTTAAAAATTTTTATAAATATTCAAAAATGATAAAACTTGATACACATGTTAAATACACTTAGATTAATAATTATATAAAAAAATTTCAAAAATTAAAAAGAATTTTGTGCAGTCAAGTGCACAGTATCATAATCAATTTAAATAGTGGCCTGTCACTATGTTTTCTTTTTAAGAGCTTATGGATAGATAAAAATTCGAAAATCAAAATTTTCCTTCCTTTGATGCTGGTATTTACATGGAATTCTCTTGATTAAATGTTTTTCGCCAACAATCTTAATATTCTATGGGCATATTTGGTAATACAAAAAAACTTTTGTTGCTAAAAATTTTTAATCTCTATAATTATTATATTTTTTAATTATTTTTTCATATCTTCATATACAAATATCATACTTTTCAGTTATTTTATACACAACCACTTATCTAAGGAACTTGTTTATTTTATTTTCTTTATTTCTCATTATTACTCTAACTATATTGTATTATTTTCTTACACTTCAAAAACTTTTACCTCAAAAATTTTTAAGAATGAAAAAGGAAAAAGTAATCTATGAAATGGACCCTCATTATGACAAATGTTGGTCATACTCGCATGTACTGCTACAACTAATAAATAGAGCCAAAGGCATAGTGAAATGAGGAGCCCAATTCAGTGCACCCGGGTGCATTCAGCCTCAACGCACTCGGGTGAACTGCACCTATTTTTTTTATTTTTTTTGAAAATTTTTTCATGAAGCTGTTAATTTAGGTTTATTTAACATATGTATCAATTTAAAATTACCGAAAATGCCACTGATTTTTAAAAATCTAAAAAAAATCAAAAAGTCTCCAAAAATAGTAAAAATTGATACATATGTTAAATAAACCTAGATTAACCATTGTATATAAAAATTTTCAAAAAAAATAAAAAAAATAGGTGCAGTGCACCCGGGTGTGTTGAGGCTGAATGCACCCGGGTGAACTGAATTGGGCTCCGTGAAATGAAACAGTCCAAACTCAAGCGTTTAGTCGGAAACAATGCGTCCCCTTGGTTAAACAGAAACAAATACAAACGGAAATATACACTGCATTGCATTCGATCAATTACAATCCGTCGATTTTCTCTTTGCATGTCTGTACCTCCTTCGCTCTTTCTGCCCGCTCTTTCCCTTTCACACTCTCATATTTCAGCGTCAGGACAGCACAAAATTCCTCCAAGTCCCAGAACATCACCCATGTCTTTTTGGGTTTTCCTTCTTTATGCCTCTTTCATCTTTTTGTTTGCCTTCGCGCTTGCGCCTTCCCCTGCAAGGCTGCAGCAATTGTATCTTGCATTCTTGCTATCCTACAAACGCCAGCGCATCCGCCTCTACCTTCCCAAGTCCCAACGACAACGTCCGACCTTATTGCCTTCCGCTCGACCGCCAAAATCATCAATGCCGGCGACGAGGGACTCGATCCTAGAGCTTCTTCGCACCCCACACCATACACCATACACATTATACACTATGACATATGATGATACTACGAAGTTGGCATTTTCACAACTCTCACACTTGGGAGAGACATCTTTTTTACCCTGTACTCAAAGGAACAACAATAAATAATTTTAATATTGACGGCATAACACTACCCTTATTACAAGAGGAACAACACATGGTAAATAACTACGTATCCTTACCACTGGAAACATATTTTTGTGCTTGGAAGTTTTCGAAACAGCATCGCATCATAACGGTGATTTTCTGTTTATATTTTTCAATGAAATAAGTCATTAGAATCTATAAACAAGCCATAACAAGGGGGCAAACACTCCTGATCACCAATTCAATATATATACATGTTGGGAAAATACGCACGATCAAATCGACCTAATAATTTCATATGATGTTCTACCTCTTTAAAGATAACACCGGGATGGTTGCAGAAGCAGGATTGACACTATGCCTCAAGCTTTATGCCGCCTAGCTCGCTCATCTGTCTGGATTAGAATCACAGAATGGAAACCAATAACGTTTTCATCACCTAAGTGTTTGTACTATTTGGGAACGGGAGCCATAGGATTTTGTGTGTCTTAGAAAGAGGATCCTGGATTCTTATTTTATAATAGGGGGAATGGAGAGTCCTAAGAAATCTTTCTACTGAAGATCCCTCTCCATCGACTATCCCAAAAGATAACTCCCCCGTGATGATAACTACTCTAGTTTAAGTTGGTAGCTTATCTTTTCTAATAAGATTATCCTATGAGGAGCCCATATGGGCGTATAAATGTAACAATACATATACACGTTAGAGAAATATTGCAATACAATTAAGTGCACGATAAGTTACAGTGCAATTGGCTCAAAATGGGCTTTACATGATCATAAAATTATAATACACTCTAGCTTTTGTATTTAGAATTATTTATTTGATTAACATACAAATTTTCATCCAAATTGGATATGTGTATGAGCCTCATCAGAAAATCGTACAAATTTAATATAATAAAATGGTTTAATGTAAAAAATAATTTTAAAGTTGTTTTTTAATATGTATATGGATAAATAATTATATAAAATATCAATATATTTAAGTGTATATGGGCCCCATTTTGAGTTAATAGCAACGGATAGGTTCTCTACATGCTAATCCATGCTAAGTAAACATAAAAGCTTTTTTATTTAATTTATAAAATTCTTGCCTAACCACATAACTTTTAAAATCCCATCAAAACTCTAACCGAATTCTATGTTTTCGCTAAATCTTAAACTAACAAAATAAAGCAAGACATAGTTGTTAAAGGTGCTGCAACTCAGTTTCTATTAAGAACCCAAGCTTATTTCAAAAATAAAAGGATTAAAGTTTTTCCATCATCCCTTTCAAACGCCGTGTAAACTTGAAAATCCTTGCATCTTGATATTAAATGATGACTTTAGATGCTCATTAAAAAATTTCAAGCCCAATCTATTTATTAACCTATTACAAGATATTAACTCTAATCCATTTACAATTTATTTAATTAGAGTTATTGGATTGTTAGCTATAAACAGGGGTTTAAACAGATTGGGCCAAGCAAGTTGAACCTGGATCCCGATTGCATGCGCCTGAGAGCATGCGGCGCTCCAGGGCGCATGCATCGAATTTTTTTTTAATTTTTTTTTATAAAACAGTTAATTTAAGTGTATTTAACATGTGCATAAATTTTTACCATTTTTTAAGTTCATTGAACCCTAACTTGATTTTAACCTATTTATAAAATTTCGACCCTAACCCCTTTATTAAATCATTTACAAAACCTCAACATTATTTAGTTTATAACCAATTTAATTAACGATTTGAAGGATTATTGATGGGTTGTCAAATAGGTTATTAATGAGTTATCTAAACAAACTAATTTGTTAAAACTACATGAAATAAATCACAACTAGGGTGTTGAATAAAAAAAATTGATAACTTATAAACGTATCTAAGAATCCTAGGCACTAGCATATAGCTAGTCAAAGTCTAAGTCTTACGAAACTACTATTGCTTTTTAAAAATTCAAAAAAACATCTTAAAATATTCAAAATTGGTAAAAATTTATATATATGCTAAATAAATATAAATTAACATTTTTATAAAAAATTTTAAAAAATTATAAAAATATGTTTTCGCACCCGGGTGCACTAAACTAGTTCTCATTGCAAAATGTAAGCAAATGTAAAAAACGTAAGGGGGATGATGGTTTGCGCCAGGTAGCAATAGAGACCATTTGCAACTTGTCTGAAATATTATTTTTTGATGTTTTTAGATTTTTATAAAATTGTTAATTTAAATATGTTTCCTTTGTCTTCGGAAAAAGTATATTTCATTTGTAATTCAAATTTGCTCATTTTTTGAATATATGTGTATATTTAAAGACTAGTGTACTTTAGTTTTTTTTAATAATTTAATTTTAAACACAAAAATACTTTAGTCATTTTTAGTAATTATCTTAATCATGAATTTAAAAATTCAGAAAATTACTTCTCAAACTCGCGGTCTAGCTTATTGTTGCTTTGATGGGGTTTGATGAGTAATGAATGTGTTGTCCGTAATGACGGAGAAAGATTTTTCCTCAATTTAATTTCGACGGCCAAATTCGGGTTAGTGGGAGAAAGAACGACTTCTCTGCAACGGTTGCTTTGACCAAAAGTGAAGAAAGCCGTTGACAAAACGGGCCCACTCTCATTTTGGGAAACGAGGAGTGGTTCACCTTTTGAATTTTACAATATCTTATTTTGTCTTGCTACTTTTGATGCTGTTTACTGCTATCCATCCACTAGGTTTAGATCTGTAGATTTAATTGAGAACATAACTATTAACATTGATAAAAATTAAGCGTATTACAAAATAAAATTACGTATTCTACATTCTGTGTCTTATGTTATTGATGCCGCACCTAGTTAACATTAACCACAAAATCAGAAATCATAGAAATTATTTAATAGCGGTATGCATAATTATCCGTAGAAGAGAAATAAGTAGACGGAAAATGTTTCAATACATTCTTTCATTTTTAATTTTTTTGAAATTTTTTATAAAAATCTTAATCTAAGTGTATTTAATCTATAAACTAAACTTTACCATTTTAAACTGGTTCATTTTACAAATCCCTCTGTTATGGCGGTATTTTACAAATTTTTTCTAAGTTTAGGGTATTCATAGATTCTCTCTTGTTGAAGAGTGATTATAGAAAAAGTTCTTTCATAATGTGAGAGTTGTGAATACACTTGACTGTAATATTAGTTTTGGTGTAAAATTTTTTGAATTTAGATAAAATAATACAATATGACAAAGATAATAATGATGAGTAAAGAAAAATAAAATAAAATAGATAAGTTATTTCTATTAATAGTTGTGTAGAAATGATTGAAAGATAGTGTAATTGTATATGAATATGCGAAAAAATAATTAAAAAATATGATAATTTTAGAAAGTGAAAAGTTTTAACTTGAAAAGTTTTGGTGTAAAACAGATATGCGCTAGATTGAAATGCCAAAACATACCCTTAAAACTTTTCAACAAAGTTTTATCATTTTCCAATCACACTACTATTTTAAGGGTATATTTGGTATGTGGGATTGTGTGATGTGGTGAGAAATGAAATATTTTAAAATTGTGTAATTAATAGGAATGATAGAGGTAAATTTAAAATAATTAGTGTAGTTATAAGGAAAAATAATTATAATGTAGGAATAAAAGTGGAAAAAAATAATTATTGATGAAGTAAATAATTATCTCATCAAACATGCCCCACAACAAACATCTCCTAAAATTTACTCTAATGGGGACCTCATGCGGAGAACGAGGAATTATCTCGATCGGAATTCCTTTCAAAAACTAATTTTTTGATTTTTTTTCAAAAATCTAACTGCATATATTATTTAAAATATGATTTTGACTATTCATAATGAAAATAATCCACATATAATGGTTATAATTGAAAAATTATGATATGAGAATATTAATGGTGTATATATTTTTAGATTATAAATAATATACAAAATAAGATTTATATGATTGGAAATGTTATATACATGTATGTAGTTTAGATAAGTTTAAAAGGTCTTTTTTATTTTTCTAAAATATTGTATACTAATTTTATTTGCTAAATATATAAATTTTATTATTTCTACATACTTAAGGTCATAATAGCATCTTATTTTTTAGTTTTTATTATGAACGATTAAAATTATATTTTAAATAATGTCTGGTTGGATTTTTGAAATAAAATTAAAAAATTAGTTTTTGAAAATAGTTCCTGTTTAGAAGTTAGGAACTTGAAGTCATCCTCCCTCACGAGTGCCCTATCTGACTTCCTCCCCTATAGAAGCAGGAATTGGGGAGGGTCGACCTGTGATTCGGCTTTAACTCGACCTCTTTTTGATCGGGTAAAATCAATATTTTTTTTGACCTGACACAAGGATGTATTAGAAATTTTGACCCGAATTCAAAAATAGGGTCGGGGTGGGTTGACCATATCTCAACTCCACCACATATATTAATTTATTAAAAATTTTAAATTTATGTTTAAATGTTATTATTATTTGCTTTTAATAGTAGAAGAATCAATTTATTCGATAAACAATATAAGAATCAATAGAAGAATTTACACATACATAACTCTTATATATAATTGTATATTAACTTATTTTAATAAATTTAAACTATATTTTCTCACGTTTTGTTTTATTAATGATGCGTTATTTAATAATCAGTGAAATATTGAAGTATATAACATTTAAATTTGGCATAGATGTATTTTTATATTTGATAGATATATAAATTCTTAAAATTATCTTATTTGACTGGCATTTTTTACCCGACCCACTGTTTCGAAACTAGTCTAATACCAACCCGATGTTTGTCGTAGAATCAATTGAAAAAAATAAGAGTTAAACCGGCCTTGTTCTCACCCAATTAAATATAGGATCGAACTCAATTTTGAAAAAATAGAGTAAAACTTGGCCTAGTAAGACCCTGTAACATCCTAAATTGGTGAGGATAAAAGAAGGAGCTTGGGCTGTAAGTGGAGGTTTTGGTTAAATGATCGAGACGCCTTTTGGGATGAACATAGAAGGACGAAACTGTGAGGGTGCAAGGCCTAAACCGGACAATACTTGCGACTGTTGGCCAATGCAAGATAAAATAGTATCAGAGTGGGACTCTTGATATCCTGCTGGTGTGTCTAACAAAGATGCTAGAGCCCCAACGAGGGTAAATGTAACATCTTACATCGATTAGAATGAATGAGAGAACTTGGACTATAAGTAGACATTATGGTTAAATGATTGAGGTGCCTTTTGGCGTAAGGTCCAAAGCAGACAATACCTACGACCCGGTTCCGATTCCCACCCCTACAGTTAGGGACGCAACTTAGGTCAAGTTGTACCGGGTTTAAGTGAATCCAAACCCTAAGCCTACCGGGTTTATGTGAACCCAAACCCAAATTCTAATATTAGAATTTGGGTTCAGACCGAGTTAGTATTAGTTTCGGATTGAAATTCGGGTTACTCTTAAACTAATTGAAGTTGAAATTACCGATAAAGATAACAAAATTTTTAAATATTATTGCATTAAGACATAAATGATCTACAAGTGAATATGTTTAAGTTTCCTATGATATTTTTGGTTTTGATGAAAATTAATCTTTTAGTGAAAAGATAATTCTAAATACAATGTACGTAATGAATTTGCACATAACAATCAAGATAATGTTATGAAAAAACAATTAAAGTAAGAAAAAAAATGAGATTCTATAAAATCACTATCTAAAATTTTAAAAAAGTGAGGCTTATATATCTCATAATTAATTAGTCTATATAAAATAATTTTAAAAAGTTGATATCTTTATAATTGTTTATAAATAAAATTAATTTAGATGTAATGTATTCAACTTTTATTGACAAATGTATATAACATTTAGATTTTCGAATAAAATTTTATAATTCAATTAAATCATGATTATATGGAATAACTTTTATCTTAATTATAATTGAAATACTTAGTGCATAACTAAATATAATTATTTTAATAAATTAGGGACAATACCGAGTTTGAACCGGGTCAAGTTTTGGTATCAGGTTGATGCAAACTCGGTATTGGTTTCGTGTTTTTCTGAGTCAAGTTGAAACATGGTCTAATTCGAAAAAATTTTAAAAATAAAATTCAGATTTAATTTTGAAACCGAATCGGGTCGAGCGAATTGGGACAACCCGGTAACAAATTGCACCCGTGCCGACAGTCGGGATGCGAGTTAATGCACTCGGGTGCATTGAGCTTCAATGCACTCGAGTGCATTAACTCATTTTAAATTAATTTTTTGAAATTTTTTTATACAAGTGTTAATCTAAGTGTGTTTAATATGTGTATCAATTTTTACCATTTTAGACTATTTTAGCTATTTATTTTTAATTTTTGAAAATTAGTGTCATTTTAGGTAATTGATTTTCAAAAATAAAAAATAAACATATAAAATACTCCAAAAAATGGTAAAAATTGATACACATATTAAATACAATTACATTAACACTTATATAAAAAAAATTTATAAAAAAATAAAAAAAAATTAAAAAAGTAAATCACATCCCCCAACGGACCCCTAGCACCCTCCACTCCTTTTCGAGTATCTGACACGTATGATCCAGCGGACGCCGCCAGATTACCCGAAAATTCGTGCCCACGCGGAGCAGTGGCAAGATTCGTAAATCAAGGTAGAAAGCAGCTCCATTTCCCGGAATGAATTGATAACACAGCACGACATCCGCCAGCGCGCCCCACCAGCTCAAGAACGCGTCTCCGCGATTTCCATTCTCAATTTTTAAACCCAGCCACTTCTGCGCAGTGCGTTTCACACCATTCGTCGACTTCGGGTGGCATGCATCCCGCCAATCCGCACGCTGCAAATCACGAGCCAAGCAATCGATGCCCTAGTCGGCTAACTCGTCTTAAAATTACAATTCCCAGTGCTGTTAAACTCCTTATATGGTGAGATTATTCCCCGTAGAAAATCAGACAGAACGTTTAAACTTATTAAAATTTAAAAATGGATGCATAATCATAAGGTGACGAAAGGTGGCGAAAGGTGGCCGTAGGTTTTTCCAACAGCTCCGCAAGTAAGTAGTGCCGAAAGCATAGTGAAAGAAGGTAAAGGCAGGGATACTGACCAGCAACCACAACCAAACGGAAATTAGAAAAATGAATTGTGAAAAATACAGCAGAAGAAAAGTCGGAGCATGCGCATAGAACTTTTTTTTTTTTACTGATTCAAATACCATTCTTCCTTTTCTTACACAATCCGTCCGTGGACTTCTTCTTCTTCCACTTCCTCCCTCTTACTATTTCTTCTCTCTCGCCGGCCGAGTAGAGTAGAAAGAGAGAAAAGAACTAAGGTTTTTTTTAAAAAAATCCAGCTTTGTCTAAGCTGTTCCTCCTAACGCGTTTTCTTCTAGCTCTCTATCCCTTCCTCGCCCCCACAAAAAACCCATTTTTTAACCCATCCAACTCCTGCTTCTACGTTTCAGATTATCCGTTTTCTAGCAGCCCCCAAACGTTCCTTCCCCATCCCCAAAGGCATTTCTCTAGATTCATGTCTGTCAATCTCTTTTGGGTTTTCTTTCTCTTCCCCTCTTTCTTCTTGTTCCGCGCCTTCGCGCAGGCGCCATCCCCTGCAGCAGATGCCTGCAATGGTATCTTCCTATCCTACAAGTTCGATTCCCGCCAGCGCATCCGCCCCTACCTCTCCAATGGCAACCTCCAACCTTATTCCTTCCGATCGACCGCCACAATTCTCAATGCCGGCGACGAGGACCTCAAGTCCTGGAACTTCTTTGTTGGGTTCCGCCTCGGTGAGATCCTTGTTTCAGCCAACCCGGCTGTTCTGACTGATGGCTCGTCCCTTCCTGCCAGTGTTGGCAACGGGACATGGTTGTCCGGGTTCCCAAACACGGATCTCAAAACTGCTATCGAGACGGCCGGCGATATCAACCAGATCCAAGTCCAGATCCAATTAGTGGGCACCCAGTTTGGCGTCCCACCTCCTGCGATCCCGATGCCGGCGAACATTAGCCTCGCGAATGATGGTTACATTTGCCCTGCACCCACAACTGAAGGTCTGTTCTTTCCCTTCTTTTTGGTTAGTTTTTGAATTTTGTGATTCCTGAGCTCTTGGACAATCTCTGTATGGTAAACCATCCCTTTTGATCTTTTTGAAATGCTAGAACGAAAAGAATTTCTAGGGCATTAGTCTAGTTGCTGATTGCTGTTGGTGGATCTGAATTCACATTCAAACAAAATCAGTTCCCTACATTTGCTAACACAGAAGCTTGTGGCTCTAAAATGGCTCACTCTGGATCTCCAGAGACATAAAGAAGGTCGAGGCATTGGTCCAGTCTTGTGTTGCCTTTCTAAGCAGATTTCACATAAAATTTCTAGTTGAGTAAAGCGATGTTGATGTGAGAATCTCTTAACTCATGCCTTAGTCGTTCAATTTGGAACATACCATTTCTAGTATTTGAATCTTGATACCAGCTTCTTAGTATTGAATCAGTAAATCTAACATTCATGGGAATTGGAGGCAGGGTAACTCTGCTTCCCTAGCCAACTGATACAAATATCAGTTTTTACTTTTTCCTATTTCGAAAGCAGTTGCAATGCTTAAAAAATGATGGGTTAATTGTTTGAAGACGAAAAACTTGGTTTTTCGTACTTAACTGTGACTGCGATCTCTAGAACATTGCACTGTGCAAAATGCAAAGGTGATCTGATTTGCCATTTCATTAATAAAAAAATGCCTAAAGAGTTCTGTAGGTTGGTATGAATTTCTGAGATTACTCGGTGGAATATACTGTAAGAGACTGGCCAGTCTCCATAAATTCATATTGCATTGATATGCTATTATTTGGGGAAACTTGTTTTTCTCCTGCTAGTAAATGAATTGTATAGAAGTGGTTTTGCAAATCTTTTTTGATATCTTATTAGAGGGAAAGAGGAATGGATGTTATTTTTCTGGCATTGCCTGATCTGTGGATATCTATCACAAGAGTTCCATTCCTTCTGAATTTTTGTTTGTCCCAGAAGTTTTAGTATTTAATGGATGATTGATCATTTCAATTTTCCTTCAGCTTGTCATGTTTTTGTGTTATGCTATTCCTCTTAGGGTTCGAACCTTGGATTACATGCACGCACGCCAGGAGGTGAATCACTGGGCTATGCCCTGGTTCACTTGTGTTATGCTTTTGAATCTGAAAGAAATCAAAATGCTGCTTAATTCATTGAAGATTGTTGGGGTTATAAAGGTTTGGTTTAGGTCTGAACTTGACATGCACAATACTAAGGTCAATAACCAATATTTACTAAACTAATGGGAATATATGCTGTTCCTTCAACACTCTGGAAGGGCGCTTCAACAGTGTCATGTTTGTTGACTTTTTGTTGTCCATGCCTAAAAGAAAATAAATCTAAGAATTCTTAAGAAGATAAAAAGAGATTAAAAGAGAATGTCTTGTTCTGTATGTTTATGGATTGAACCAGGTACAGATTGTATCATACCAGCATGAACTTTTTTCTTGATTTTTAATACATGTGGATAAATTGTATGCGAGTTTTTCAGTCATTAGGATGACAGCAGTGTGTATATGTCATACAAGGCATCTCTCTTGAATTTTCTTGTTTCATAGCACTTCAGTTTATGATTTTGCTGTATTTAATAAAAATGAGCATGGTTTTTTCAAACACAGTTGGAGGTTAGAATGAGGACTCAGGAAAATTATTGGCGTTATTTGAAACCTAGTTCTTTAATGAAGCCTGTCCTCCACACCGGTGACGAATTTATATTTTGCAATGCAGGAAAAGATTTCATGTTTGTGTGTTGCACAAAAGATAAAAATTTCAAGGCAAATGTCACAGAAGATAATTTTTCATCACGCCAAGAGGGTGACCTTACAATTGCTTTTGACGTGCTTGAAACACACGGTTCAAGTTACTTGGCTCAGGTCAACATTTCTAATAACAACCCACTTGGGCGTCTGGATAATTGGAATTTGGGGTGGGAATGGATGAGGGGAGAATTCATTTCCAGCATGAGGGGTGCATATACAAGTGCTGTTGACGCCACAGACTGCATCTATGGTGAGCAAGGCGCATTTTATGCAGACTTTGATTTTACCAAGGTCATGAATTGCCAGAGATCACCAACAATCTTGGACCTTCCTCTTACCAAGTTCAACGACACCAATGTTGGATTGATACCTTCCTGTTGCAGAAATGGAACAGTCCTTCCCCGGACAATGGATCCAAGTAAATCTATCTCTGTATTCCAACTCCAAGTCTATAAAATGCCTCCAGATCTCAACCGCACACAGCTTTTTGCGCCCCAGAACTGGAAGATCACTGGGAATTTTAACCCAGACTACAAGTGTGGTCCTCCAGCACGTGTCAGCCCTACCCAGTTTCCTGATACTGGCGGTTTACAATCAACAAGGTCTGCAATTGCAAGCTGGCAAGTGGTCTGCAACATTACCGAACCGAAGGGTTCAAAGCCTCGTTGTTGTGTCTCATTCTCTGCGTTCTACAATGAATCTGTAATTCCCTGCAACACTTGTGCTTGTGGGTGTCCATCAGATGTTCGTCCTGCTTGTAGCACCTCGGCAACCCCACTTCTCCTTCCATCTGATGCTCTTCTAGTTCCTTTTGACAATAGGACCAATAAAGCTCTTGTTTGGGCTGACCTTAAGCATTTCCAAGTGCCAAATCCACTGCCCTGCGGGGACAACTGTGGTGTCAGCATCAATTGGCACATTGCTACAGACTACACCCGAGGCTGGACTGCAAGAATCACACTATTCAATTGGGAGGACACAAGCTTTGCTGATTGGTTCACCGCAGTTCAGCTGGATAAATCTGTTAATGGATTCGAAGCCATGTACTCCTTTAATGGAAGCATATTGCCAGATACCAGCAACACCATATTCATGCAAGGGGTGGAAGGGTTGAACTATCTTGTAGCAGAGACAGATGGTGCTAATCCATCAAGGGATCCTCGAGTTCCAGGGAAACAGCAGACAGTGATATCATTTACCAAGAGGAGAACTCCCGGGATTGATGTGGCTGGGGGTGATGGGTTTCCAAGCAAAGTGTTCTTCAATGGAGAAGAGTGTTCTCTTCCAACTGCAATTCCAACAGCACTAGCGTCCAGAGCAGGTACAAGTGGCTTCCTTTGGGCCATTACTATAGCCCTCGTGGTTCTTGTGTTGCAACAATAGCCAGAGGGAAGGGTGGGGCACCTGTCATTGCTTATTCTTTGATTCTTTTGAAGATTTGCTGGCTGGCCCATTTGTTAAATACTGCATGGCTGGCAGTTGATTGACATTGCCTGGAGAGAGAGACGTTGGAGATCATCAGAAACCTTGACTGTTTTTGTCAGTTGTGTTCTAAGGATGCACAAGCCATGTGCATAAGCATTACCTGGAAAGTGGAAATTTCTGGTTTCAGTTGTGTAGTGCAGCTAAAAGCTTTGCAGTTGAACTGGGCATTTCGTTCAATGTTTTCTTTGCTACTCGCTTGATAATCATTTGATTTAGAGGTATGTAATCGTTAGTGGAAGTCCTCTTTTAGAATTGTTTGTTTACACTGTAAAATCAACAGTATATTTTTAGACTGTTTTTCGTCGAAACCATGAAAAAAAAAATGCAGAGTAGGTCACTTCTCCATGTTTCGTATCTTGTGGGTGCTTGACGTAGGAGAGGATTTCCACTTGCCAAAAGCTATTATTTATGGGCGGTTTTAGGCCTATTCGGAAGGTAAAGAAGGCCTCTATCCATATGCTGACTGTAAATCAATGTCTATTCTCTTGTGGGCGTGATATTCTGAGACTGAGGGAAAGGCCTCTGTCCATATTCTTTTTTGTTAAGAATCCTCATCTCAATCATCCTCCAAAACCAGTGTGTATTGAGTGATATTATTAGGAAGTGTCTATCGATTTCTTGAAACTGTTTGCCATCGGGCATTTGTTCTGGTGTTTTCTTTGCTCTTTTTTGACAGGCCACTGCCAGGACGATGGCTTACTGTTTTTGCAAAAGAGGGTTGATCCTAAGTGCAGGGTCTGGCCCAATGGCTCTTTTTTTTTTTTGATTAAAAGAACATCATATTAAAGAGCCGAATGGCTCTTTAAAGTCAAGAGAATATCACCAACATCATATTAAAATAACATTAAACAAACACCAAAAAAAAAAAAAGGAAAAAAAAGAAAGGGATATACTTCGTATATCTGGCCATTAAATTTTAAAAAAATGTGTGTAGAGCTTGGAATGTAACTAAATAGTCTAAATGTGGTTGTGAAATAATTAACAACAATAATACCAACAACAAAAAAATCTGATCATCACTAACTCTAAAGTAATAATTAAAATATTTAAAATTGCTAAATGCTAACCTTAGGTGCTCGACTTGGACTAGTTCCGTATACCCATGAAATGTAACTTACCTATTTGAGTGGGTCGGTATAGTATTATTATTATTATTTTTTCCCTACTGGTATAGTATTATTATTATTATTTTTCTCTACTCTACCAAATTAGGATTGACCGAATAGAATACGCCACTCAAGTTGCACCATAGGAAACATCTCCACCATCTCTCTCTGTTTATACGGCACCAACCCATCCAACCGTTTCTCCAAGTCATAAGGATTGGATTTAGCAAGATTGCAGCCACATTCGATCAATATTGATAAGATGACCAAATATCCTTCTCTCTAATAAGAGGTAGGATGATTTTAAGCTACTAAGATACTAATTAGGGTCACAATCACACACAAGGAAAGATTATCGAAGTGGGACCCATTGGAGAGGTTTCACCAAATGTGATCCCCACAGATACAATCAAACCGCTACAAATCAATGCACATGATACAACGCATTTCCCTGGACGGTCCGATTGGGAGGGGAAAAAACCACGGAAAGTAAAAATAATAAAATCAATAATAAACCTTTGCACCCAATTCGCTTGTCTGGGACCACAATCAATAACAAAGCAGAATTCAAGACAATTAAAAAAAAAAAAAAAACACCAAGATAAAGTGAGCTTGATATTTAACGGATTAAGTAGTTTTGAAGGAGCAATAATGTGAAGTGACCGTCAGGAACTTTGGATACAGAATATTTGAATTGCTGCATGCTGCTTTATTTCTTATTTCTGGCTGACGTGTAAATGTTGGTTTCCAGCCATCTAAATCCAATGAATGATTAAGGCTGCGTTGAACAGGACTGCCACCCAACATCAACATATACAATATTACAAATTACAATTGAGTGGGCCGCTTGTATTTTAAATCAATCATGGTATTATTGTTGAATGGAATGCCGAATCATCCAGGAATAGACAGGGTCAGCTCACACAGCACCGACCAACCAACAGAACAGAGGAGGAAAATAGCCAGTCACACCTCCGAACAAGAAAATATTCATTGAATCAAAGGTGCCAGCAGAGAGACATTTAAAGAGCATCTGATCATTTTGCCGGCGAATTAAAAGGAAAAACATGGCCCCACATGTCTTTCAAAAAGGCCTTGTTTTGTCCTCAATTTCATATCAATCACCGCACTTGGGATTTGACAACATGGGCGTCTATCATCTTTTGGTGTTTCCGTAAAATAATCCTCGAGAGGTTGGGACTGGGAATCAGAACTTTGAGAAGAATATCGTAAAAACACTTCGGGAGACAGCAACGGCAGATCTTCAAAGAGAGATTGAAATCCTGCTCGGCCGGCAACCATTTTCTGGCTCATCAGCTGTGGCATGCATGTCGTTAGGAGGAAACATGCGAACAATAGACAAATGGTCTACGGGCATGATGGGGTTCCACCAGCTTCGACCAAAGAGATTTTCTCGCCCACATGGATACATGACTTATGGGTGTTAATGGTCATGGTTAACTCGTCAACCCGCTCATGGGTGTTAATGGTCATGGTTAACTCGTCAACCCGCTCGTCCAACCCGTTTATAAATAGGTTTAGGTTGAGATTTTTGAATAAATGAGTTATCATCTGCCAACCTGTTTAACCATTTAATTAAATAAATGGATTATAGTTGAGATTTTATAACTCGTTAACGCATTTAGTAATTCATTTAACCCATATAACTTATTCAACCCGTTTAGAAACCTATGCAACATATATAACTTGTTCAATCCATTTAATTCGTTTAACTTATTTAACTCGCTTAACTCATTAAAGTTATATATATACACATGTAAACCTCTTAGTTATTTTCTCTCTCTAAGTCTTCCTTTAGTCACCTAATTTTCATTTTTCTACTATTGTCATAATTTCATTTTCTTGTTACTGCCCTATTTTCCTACGCCGAAAACACTCTCTTGTCTCTCCCTGCGAGATCATTATTTACTAGAGTCTAGACTTTTAGGTTATTTGTTATATAACCCGTTAACAACCCACCAACCCGTTTATTAAATGGATTGTAAATGGATTAGGACCGAGGTTTTTTAAATGTACTAATAAACGGATTATGGTTGAGATATTTTAAATAGATTAGGATTAGAATTAGGCTTCAACCCGTCCAACCCGATCCGTTAACACCCTTAACATGACTGCGCAGTACCTTGCATTTTATTTTAGACACCAGAGTTGACTCGTTTAGACTTTGCAATAGGTTGGTTGGTGCATGAAGAACATCGCTCAAAATTTTGAGAATATATAATGATGGGTTGAGACTAAAGGCACTTAGCCTCTGTGTACTTAGGTTCATTTAACTTATTTTAAAAAAATTTTTGCTACTAATTTTTAAAAATTAAAAATAAATATCGAAAATACTTCAAAAATAGTAAAATTTGATACGCATGTTACATACATTTAAATTAACAATTGTTTAAAAAATTTTCAAAAAAATTAAAAAAATATGTTAAAGCAACCGAGTGCACTGTACCGGCATCTATATATGATTTGGATAATTATCTTACAAAGAAAGTTGTATAGGCCTCTTTTTTGTTAATTCATTTTTATATAGTCCTACATTATTTAAAATTGAGTTCATATATCAAAATTTACCTTTTGGGTTCTTATATATACATTTTCGTTAAATTTCAAAAATCAACCAACTTAAGTTGTATTCATTTTACGAGCTATTATTCAAGGCATCAAGGGGAAATTACGTTTTGTGAAGTCCGGCCTCTGTAAGTTCCACGTGGCGACGATAGACGCCCTTTCGTCGTGAGTGGGATTGAGTGCTGGTGTCGGAGGGGGGAAACGTGTGCTGCTCTTGGCCACAGCAGGGACGGTCGGAGGGGCGCTGAGGAGAAAAACTACCTGCTATCTGTGGGCGGCGAAGTCCACAACGGGCAAAGCTCACAGGATGAATTCCAGCAAGGCAGACCTTCTGGGTGCCGAACTACAGATAATGACCATTGCAAGCTCTGCAATTCGGAAAATTCAACCCGGTGATAATGCCGCTCTCATGTGTTCTCTCTGGTGTTCGAAATTTTTCAACAAAGAATTCTTTAAAGGAATGTTGAAGCATTTATGGCGGACGAAAGATAGGTTCTTCTTCACGGAAGTAGGCGACAACCTATTCAAAGTGTCTTTTGTAAACAGGGACGATAAGGACTACGTGATGAACGGTAGACCGTGGCTTTTTGAACGGAATATTATCATTCTTGCTGAACTGGAAGAAGAGCTCGATCACGCCCAGCTCATGCTTGTGAAAACGCCTCTATGGATTCAAGTTCACGGTGTTCCATATATTGTTGACAAGTCGGTCGTGGCACAGACCATTGGCAAAACTTTCGACGAGCTGCTGGACTGCCGAATTTCAGATGCAGATTTGAGGGCAAAAGTTATGGTTGATTGCCGGGAACCCCTCCGTAGGGGCATCTTCATTCAGCTTGGAACTCAGCAACGCAAATGGCTGAGCTTTCAGTATGAGAACCTCCCCATGTTTTGCTACTTGTGTGGGATCATGGGGCATTCCCATAAAGATTGCCAAGCTCGGGACAAGAATGGACAGCTACCAATGGAGGCAGACTTGCTGTTCGGAAGTTGGCTACGAGTTGGCACTTAACCAATGAAACTGAAGGAAGAAATTGCTGCTAGAAACCATATGAAACCTGTCATGTCAAGTATATGGGCATCCAGGGGGAGACCTCAGCAGCGGGAATGGAACAAGGGAACCCAATGCCCGATAGTGGGGTTCCACCTACGCTGGCAGGCAGATTGGACAAATTGGGCAATCTGATCCAGACGAATGCAGTGTGTGAGGCAGCAAATTCCACCATGCTGTCGACGGGTGATTCTCTAAGGACGGATTTCGACCCCAAACCAGCTCCTCAACAGCCATCTCCTTCGGCTTCACTTGAGCAGATTTCTCCCTTGGTTTCTCCTCTTGGCCTCTTACAGACGGTGGACCTCCCCTCAAAGGAACCAGCTAGAATGAAGGGATGGGTATATTGTATGTTGTCAGGGGTGGACTCCGGGCAAGGAAGTTCTGAAGTGGGACCACACAAGCAGCAACAAAACCTCGATCACAGGCCTCAAAT
>JAXCLR010000050.1:24376036-24389851 GCA_035584095.1 Annona squamosa | reverse complement strand
CCAAGATCAGATGCTGAATTTGGCTGTCTCCTATTTCTCTGACATCTATGCTCATTCCGCTACTACAGATGCAAGCTAGATTAACAATCTTTTTACCAGAAGGATCTCAGATATTCAGAGGTAGACTTTGATTAGGCCTCTGGCCTGGGAGGAAGTGGAGAGTGTGATTACAAGCATGCGTCCAACAAAGGCCCCGGGGCCAGACGGGATGTCGTCTGGCTTTTTTCAGCAAAATTGGAATATTGTGGGTAAGGAGATCTTCATGTGGTGCAAACTTTTTATGGAGGAGGACAACCAATGCCACCGTGATAGTCTCATACGCGAATCAAATAACACGGCCTTGGTCTTAATTCCTAAGGTAGCGGGGGCGCAAGAACTATCCAAATTTCGCCCGATCAGCTTATGCAATGTCGTGTACAAAATTTTGGCAAAGGTATTAGCGAACAGACTCAAAGGGGCGCTACATGAGGTCATTGGTGTGGAACAGAGTGCGTTTGTCCCAGGCAGGCTCATCACGGATAATATGTTGGTTGCCTACGAAGCTATCCACTCTTTACGACGACGAAGGAGTGGCAGTAGACGGGAGATGGCTGTTAAGCTTGACATGTCAAAGGCCTATGATAGGGTCGAATGGGACTTTCTCTGCCGAGTAATGGAAACGATGAACTTCAGTCCCATATGGATCAAATGGATCAGAAGCTGCTTATCAACAGTTACATTCCGGATCAAACTGAACGGATTCAAATCCCGGTGCTTCCAACCACATAGGGGTCTAAGATAGGGCGACCCACTATCTCCCTATCTTTTTCTTCTATGTGCGGAAGGCTTGTCAGTGCTCATTTCAAATGCGGCAGCGAGAGGCGCACTGAGCGGAATCAAAATAAACTCGAGGGGACCACAACTTACTCACCTATTGTTTGCGGACGATGCCCTACTTTTCATTAAGGCTGATGAACAGAATATCAGGGCCCTTTTGGACATCCTTTCCCAATACTCTTCCTCTTCTGGTCAAATGATCAATGTGGACGAGACCTCCTTCTTCTTCAACCCAAATACGTCTATATATGAAAGGGGGGTGCTGTCAAACCTGTTTGGCGCCCCGGGTCGGGATCTCCACCATTACCTCGGCCTTCCCGCTTGGCTGAGCAGATCCAAGACAGCTATGTTCAAAGGCATCAAAGAGCGAATTTGGCACAGAATTCAGGGGTGGAAGGGGCGCCTTTTGTCCTGGGGCGGGAAGGAAGTTCTCCTAAAGGCTGCGGCCCAAGCAATTCCATCATATACAATGAGTCTTTTTTTGCTGCCTACCTCCTTTTGTCGGGCCATAAACGGAATGTTAAGCAGATATTGGTGGGGCGACAAGGGGGATAAAAGGAAAATGTGCTGGGTCGCTTGGAAGGAAATGTGTAAATCGAAGAGGGCAAGTGGAATGGGGTTCAGGGATATCATTAACTTCAACTTTGCCCTTTTGGTTAAGCAGTTCTTCAGATTAGCTACGGGATCCGCCTCCCTCTGCTACGAGGTGTTGAAGGCAAGATATTTCAAGAATTCAGATATATGGGATTGTAATGCTAAGCCCTTGGACTCCTATACCCGGAAAAGCATTCTAAGGGCACGTGATGCCGTCCATGCGGGATGCAAATGGAGAGTGGGTAATGGGATGAGAATCCGGTTCTTTGGCGACCTCTGGCTCAATTCAATGCTCTCCAAGGCGGGTCCTCTCCTGTGCTCCATTCCGGAGGAGGCCCGTGTTTGTGACTTCATCAATGGGGAAACCAAATCCTGGGTCAAGGAAAAGATTGTGGCGGCGGTTGACGAGGCTCGTTGGCAGGAGATTAGCCTTATTCCACTTCCACAGGGTGAGGCGGAGGACAGTATTTACTGGGCCCATGAACCAAATGGTCACTTCTCGGTCAAATCGGCCTACAGGCTGCTATCTCAGAGTTCAGAGAGCCACAAGCTCTCGTCCTTCTATAGGGTCATCTGGAGGACAAACCTTCCAAGCAAAGTGATGTTTTTTGGCTGGCGGCTGGTACGGAATGCTCTCCCCACTTTGCAGAATTTATCTTCGAGGGGTATTCAGGTGGATACTACCTGTTTCTTTTGTAAGTGGGAGGTGGAAAACTCTGACCACCTCTTTTTGGGATGCCCTCATATTGCAAGGCTTAGTTGCGTGGCTGCTAGGCTGAACTCTCCTCCGCTCTCTGTGATTCAAACGCTGTGTACTCTGTCCCTCAGGAATCAAGTGCTGGATTTGGCTTTCTTTATCCTTTTTGTTGGAGGGTCTGGTTTCTAAGTAACAAGCTGAGAGAAGACGGGGACCCACCGGTTTTCCATATGATTCTACCCTGGTGTCATGACTACTGCGAACAATTTCGTAGGGCAAGGCTCCTTAGTCAGACGAGTGTTCTCGATCGTCCATTAGTGGCCAAGTGGACTAAACCGCCCGCGGGGGCTTTCAAGATGAATGTTGATGCGCGTGCCTTGGATGTGAAGGATGTTACTGGTTTAGCGGCTATCATCAGGGACTCCAGAGGCCGTTTCATTGCTGTCAGGGGGTGGAGATGGACGGGCACGATGGAACCGCTCCCCATGGAAGCCCACGCTTTCTTATTGGCAACCAAGTGGGCGATTCAACTGAAGCTCAGCCAGGTTCTGATAGAATCCGATTCTCTACTACTTTGCCAGTACTTATCAAAAGACTGCACAATATCCTCTCCTGTGGGGCATGTCATTTTTGAGATCAGATCTATTTTTGCTACTTATGACCACCTCTCTATTTATCATGTTCTTAGACAGGGTAATGAGGTGGCCCATTCCTTAGCCGAGGTGGCTTCTTGTTCTGATATACATCAGCTACTTGGGGGGGATCTACTTTGGTGGGGGAATCCCCCCAAGTAGTCCTTAGAAAACTGTGTATAGACAATTTTTTGGCAATGCATTGCTCGGATTACTCTCCTCCGAACCCTTTCCAAAGGGAAAGGGAGTCGGGATAGAGTAATTCTTCCATAAAAAAAAGTTGTATTCATTTTTTTTGCTTTTTCATTTTTATGTAGATCAAAGCATATTTAATTCATATACTAAGATTTATCATTTCGAATTTTTTTTAACATATTCAACCGTTAAAATAAGGTAAAAACAGGTATTTTTGAGATTTTATAAGAAAATACAATTACGAAAAATGTAATATTTGATATATGTAAGCTCACCTAAAAAATGAGAAAAAATAAATAAAAAGGCCTTCTATAGCTGGTTACAACTTGGTTAAGCTGCAAATGGCCGTCTAGCATCACTACCAATATATACATATATACGGACAACCCATCATACGCTAACGAACTACACCATAATTATAGTACAATCCACAGCAAAATGAGCTCTTCGCATATTAAAATATAATAATATTTTATACAATTATCTATTTATATAAAAATCATACTTTTTTTATTAAGATGATTTAAATGTTGAAAATATCACTTCAAACTTGATATTTATATCAAACTATTTTATTATGCTAATTTTATGCCATTTTAAGATGAGACGCATACACATGTTGGATTTTGATTAAATTAGTATGCTAATAAAGTAAATAATTTTAAATATAATTGATGAAGTAAATTTCTTATTCATCTTGTGTTGTTTGAATGCATTTAAATAAATTCTATATACATATATAACTTTTCCTGTGCAATAAAGTTATATCATAATTAATTATGTATTTAGCCCAAAAGGAACCTTACATATACTTAAATGTATTGATACTTTATAAAATCATTTACCTATATATAAATTTTATAGCAAATGATTTATATGTTGAAAAAATAAATTTAAAATTATTATTTACATTAAACTATTTTTTTACGTTGAATTTATATCATTTTCAAATGGAATAGTCCATACACATTCGATTGAGGCGAAAATCGATATGATAATAGAATGCATAATTCTAAATATAATGAGTAGAATAGATTATAATTTTATAATCATATGAGGCCCATTTTGAAATAACTATACTGTAACTGTGGTGCAGTGAAACTATACTTGAATATATATATAGGAAGCTGTTCTGGTGCAACACAACTGCACCAGAACAGTGGTATATTTGACTAAAAGTGGACCCCACATATATTAGAATGTTATGAAACTATATACAATCATTTATTATATATAAATTTTTTATCACGTTGAATTTGTACTATTTTCAGATAGGGCTATATACATATCTAATTGGAATGAAAATTAATATGATAATAAAATACGTTATTCTAAATACAATTAGTAGAGTGAATTATGATTTGATGATCATGTGGAGCCCATTTCAGTGATGCTGCACCAGAATATTTCTAATATATATATATATATATTTCTTCATTTAGGCTAAATGTTTTATTTGCCTCATACAGTTAACTATTGAGTACAAAATGCATCATGCTACGTCAATAACTTCAAACATATGACATCCACAAGCAAACATCTACATAATTACAATAAATGATAGAAATAAACAGTTCATAAGTAATCAACCCACAAGGCAAACAAAGAAGGCTGCTCTAACAAACTCCACTCCTAGAAATGTCAGGATTTATTATGGAGTTGTTAACAAAACCAAGGGAACAAGCATAGAGGGGCCCTTCGGAACCTAAACTACATGCACATGAACCGAAAGAGTACCTACATTTATAACTGAAAAGAGTCAAATAGAATCTGTACAAAGCTGGTCACCACCCCCAAAGAAGAGCTAGATGCATTATTGAAGTTAGAAAAGCCTCCTGGCATTTGAAGGTAGAGAGATCTTCAGATTTCCAGAACTCTAAATAACTAATCAATTGCAAGCCTTCAACAACCACTCTTTTCAGTTAGATCCCTTCTCGTTAGCATTCTGAGCTAGAAGCAGGCAAAACTCCACATCTATGCCTTTGCATAGCGTGCTTTCTCCTAATCTAACAAAACGTTGGTCCCATGGCAATGAAAGAGCTCTTATTCTTTGACTCAAGAGCTGTGTCAAGAGAGCTGTTCCTCCTCCTGAGTAGCTCTTGATTGAACTAATGAAAGATAAAGCAACAGCACTTGTCTGTGGTGCACGAATTGTTAACATGAGAGCTCCTTATGATCGAAAGAGGAGTCAAATCTGCCCCTACAAGGAACCATCTGGGTCAGATGTTGTGGAGAGAACAAGTACATTTAGACTGGACCATTATCCATGGAATATCCATCAAAGTTGAATTCCGGATCACCAGGTCCAATCCCTTGCTGCTGAAAAAGCAAACAGAGAGAACTATTAAATGAAATTTCTAGCAACAGAGAATTCAAATAAATGGAAAGCAAGAAACGAGTAAAAGATGGAAATGAGATGCAAGATTGGCAAGGATTCCGACAACATTTTGCTTAGGAGAGATTGTAACTTAGTCAATCAGTATTGGGATGCATATGTTCATCTGGCCCCATACAGGATTGTCTGTGACCAGAAACAATCATGTGCTTGAAAACAGAAAAGAAATATAGAAGATTCAAATTCATGAACCCGATCAACCCACTGCAGAAAAAGACTGACAAAGGAATCTAGGGACAGATTGCCATAGGGAGATGACTCCAACAGAGAACTAACAGTTCCTCTAATATATGGAAGCTTTGTGAAGCTAGATAAGGCGGATGATAAATCAATGAAATGGTCAAGTTAAACTGTTAAACCAACCTGTTTGAAAAGTGCATCCATGATATCATCTTGAGCATAAGGTTCAGTTGCTACCACATTTTCAACCTTCACTTTGAAAGAATTGTCAGGAAGAATATTGCTATGGGCATGAGCCAAGGTTGCCAAGTTCACACGTTGATCTTCTACTCTTAATGGCATGTCTCTGCTTCCAATGCCTGCATTACTCTTCTGCTCATTTTTTGCAGCAGAGAGAAAAACAGGATGACCCAAGACTGATGAACTGAAATCAGAGTTCCCATGTGTAGAGCCTGTATGTTGGCTCCCAGTGAAAGCATCTCCCAGATTCTGCAGCTCCCAATCTTGGTTTTTGCTCTGGTGAAATTCATTGAAAGGATCATAAGTGGATGCAAAGCTCTTTGATCTTTTCAAGTTAGTTGTATTATCCAAGCCTTCCAAATTTCTTGATGCTGGGACAGATTCTTGGAAAATTCCTGTTGACGTGAAGCTAGGTAATACTGATGTACCCAAGAGCGGAAAATTATTTCCAGGCAACTCCATTCCATGGCTGACAGGATAATTAACACCTGAAGCTTGGGAAGCTGAGGCATAAGATGATGAACCCCTTCCATTCAAGACACTTCCATTTCTTCCCAACACCTGGCCCACTGTCTCAGTGGAAAGAATTTGCTGCCCCATAGATGATGGAAGTGCAGACGCATGCATGCCAGAAACATCATTCAGTAACTGTCCATTAAGCTGTGGTTGTTGTGTCATGCCCGTGTGAATTTGGCTTTGGCTCTGAGAGATTGGCAGTCTTTGCTGAGAGTGAATCAACAACGGGCTGCCTGGTTGGCTTGGAATATTTTCTAAATGAGATGAAGGGCCAGATCTAACTTGTGAAGCAGGTAAGCCAATGTAGCCTGTGGTCCTTTCATTGACTTGCAGTCCAATATTTCCAAGTGATTGCATGTGCTGATGCAAGTGTGCTATGGGCTTTGGTTCCATGTTAGTTGGCAGTCCGTGGAGCACATTTCCTGGCTTATTGCTCAGATGCGGTCCAAGTCCATACCGTACTTTTGATGAGTTTGCAGCTTGCATATCAGAATTATAAAAGCTCATCTGATCCACAAAAGGCATGCTCATGCCAGAGTTCACAGTTGGTCTCCCCAGTCCCGCCTGCAGTGCGGCAAGATTCTGTGGAGAAAGTTGCCCTGAAGCAGCAAGAGCCTGAAGATCAAGACCATCAAGGGATGTGTTTGACCCAAATCCTGCTTCTACTGCACCCAAAAAGGGTGTGCTCATTCCACCTTGTTGTGGTGTTCCTCCACTGAGCCTTCTGAGATAAAGGCGATACTTCTGTAGCATGAATTTGGGATCTCAGTTACTGGTTTTCTTTCTTAGAACAAAAAAGTGAATCAATGAAGGTAGATACCCTCCTTTGAAACCACCACCAAAAAGAGGTAAGAGACAGAAGAACAAAGAAACTTGATAGTTTTAAACGCACTCAATAATAGCAGGACAATGATTAATGGATCCTTCTCCAGCAGTACATGCACACATGAGACCTCCCACTCCGATAGTGCCCCACAATCTAGCAGGTTGGTCAGTGCATGTACCTGCTAGTAGAGAACAGAAAAGGCCCATGTTCAATGAGAATGTATAATGCCAGCTGATGTTCTCTGACTGGTCCAAACTACAAACTCAAGACACACAGCAATGCAAATACAAGTTGAGAATTGTAATCATCTGGCAAAAAGCACGTAACCTGTTCAGAATTGTAATCAGCTAGTAAAAAGACACAATCTATCAGAAATACAGTGCTACTAAGCGGAGGTGGTATCATACAAGCTATCTGAAATAAGAGGAGATAGAGCAAGATTCCCATTTAAATCCATGATAATCTGCTCCCTAGAGATTTTGAGGCAAGAATTAGGTGTTGTTAACAAAGTAGCTTTTCATGAACTGCCACCACAGCTTATCTTCTCTCTTCTTGGAAAGGTTTGTAAAATGCGGTAATGTTAAGAAAGTTTGAGAATTGTAATCATCTGGCAAAAAGGCACGTAACCTATTCAGAATTGTAATCAGCTAGTAAAAAGACACACAATCTATCAGAAAAATAGTGCTACTAAGCGGAGGTGGTATCATACAAGCTATCTGAAATAAGAGGAGATAGAGCAAGATTCCCATTTAAATCCATGATAATCTGCTCCCTAGAGATTTTGAGGCAAGACTTAGGTGTTGTTAACAAAATAGCTTTTCATGAACTGCCACCACAGCTTATCTTCTCTCTTCTTGGAAAGGTTTGTAAAATGTGGTAATGTTAAGAAAGGTTGTTCAACTGTGGGAGCATCATCTTCCAATTAATAGTGACATGATATGGAGTAACAGACATTCTCTCTTCACATGACCCTTACTAATTTCATTTGGATAATTGGATGAAGAGCATGCAAGTCAAACTTTCCACACCAAGTGATCAGTGACATTCTCATTATTAAACGTAGTGGGAACCAAAATGATGAGAATATTTAACCTTTCATTTAAAGTTTTGGCAAGCTAAACAAAGATTGATATAATATCAGACATAAGCTGTTTCCCACCTATATGGGATTAGCTAAAAATTATAAGAGAACTCCGTGTGCAAAAATTATGATAGACATTTATTGGAGAGACTATGCAGGGGAAAACAGTGGCTGAGCATGCAAATACTCTTCAGTTCAAAAGCATTTCTTGTGATGAAGATAATTTTAATCTACCGTCATTAATCAGAAACAGTAAGGTGCACATCTGGACCATGGTTCCATAAGACCGATACCTTGAATTGGTGTCAGAAACAATATGCATATCTTTGGATTCACATGACTTGGACTTTTGCATAAAGCAGCAGGATAGGTTGAATACATGAAAGCAATAGGAATATAAAAGTTGTAGATGCAAGAGTACTATATAATCCATAATCAATGACTGATTGCCTGAATTAAACCATTAATTCAGACTAATCAACTTTTCACAATCAAGTGGGG
This sequence comes from Annona squamosa, assembly GCA_035584095.1. Classification (NCBI taxonomy): domain Eukaryota; kingdom Viridiplantae; phylum Streptophyta; class Magnoliopsida; order Magnoliales; family Annonaceae; genus Annona; species Annona squamosa. The sequence goes on along the minus strand of JAXCLR010000050.1, from coordinate 24,381,178 downwards.
GAAATAATAAGCTGTCTGGAGGAATATGTATAGCTAAATCAAGTTCACAGAATATGCTGCAAAGTCACAAAAATGCAGAAAACAAAAGACTGGCAGTCATGGTTCACGATGACCACAGGAAACATTGATGTCATGCATGTCGCTGCAGTGTAGTCAGTCACTATGTTTAACCGCATAAGCACCAGAGGCATGATGACCAACATAGTTCGGCAGTTGCATTTTAAAACGACAACGTTGTATTTTTTAAAAAGAAGAAGAAAAACAAACTTTTATGGGCACATTTTGACAACTTTCAAGGGTGAATGATAAGTTAATTGTCCCACAATTGCAGCATATGAGAGAAGTAAAACATGATGAGAAGCTAGATCACATTTTATTTTGTAAATGCATACCTGCAGATGGCTGGCAACATTTTCCCTAGTGAGCCCAGGAACATTCATCAGCTCCAAGATCTTCTTAGGAACAGCCTCTACAGAAACAAAATTTCACAAACATTTCAAAGAACAGAAATGAAACAAGGGGGCAGAAGAAGAGTCAGAAACTACATGTCCTGATGCATGTTGAAATGTCTAGCACTTCGATACACTTCATTCACAATGATTAGGCTACCAAGCAGAACACAAGACAAAGAGATAGTTGGGATCCAATTCAAAGCTTCTCCCTGAACTGTTTGTTACAATTGAAGAATCATCCAGCCTTGTGGGTCAGCTACATGGATCTCTCAATCTTGAATTATTTTCCTAGTAATCACACTTGTTTTCATATCTTTCTTAGTTATTATCTCTAGCTATGTTTTTTTGGCTTTCATCTAGTCCTCTTATGGCCTTCTATCTGAATAAATGTGTTCCTCCTATCTGCATAGAGTTCCCCCAACTGCCCAGTATCAAATGTTAAAAATAAAGGGATGTCATTAAATACATCAAGACCATCACAATAGATAACACTACGTCCACAGGCATACACACTGTGAACACCAGAAAATAGACATCCTGAGATATTAGATCCCATGCAGTCCCCCGTGTGACAATTAGATGGATAGAGAGAAATAATAGACACTCACTGTCAATGCCCAGCTGTTTCACAGCAGCAACAAACTGTTGATGGAGATCAACTGACCACACCACCCGTGGTTTCTTCAATGTTGAAGAATCCTCCCGATCTTCACCATCATCATCCTCATCCTTCCCATCCTTCCTCCTTTTTGAATGTTTCCAGTTACCATCATTTACTGATGATGCATAATCAGCATCATCTGATTGCTTCCTCTGTCTATCATTTTCATCCAGACTGCCAGAGTGCTCCAGTTCTTTCATCTCATTCCTCTTCTTCCTAACCACATGCTGCCATATGTTTTTTATTGCTTCCATCCGGACAGGCTTTATGAGGTAATCACAAGCACCATGGGTAACCCCTTTCATAACAACATCTTTTCCATCATCGGCTGACATCACTGCATAAACAAGCAGAACAAAGCAGCATCTTGACTCAACAAAGCACTGAAGGGGAGGTCAATTGTCATTTCTGACTAGATAGTTTAGCATTGGCAGTCCACTGAGCAAGTTTGTTATTAGTAAAATCGTCCATGTGGTGTGTATCTCACCAATCGCACAAGTTCAGAGGACTAAATTTTTCCCAGAGTGATTGATTGTTATCACTACAGTGATTGATCATGATCCCTATGGTGATCACCCGTCAGAAAACCAGTTAAGGTAATCAGCCTAAGCGGCCAAATCATCAAGTACTAAACTACACACACACACACACGCAAAAGAAAAAATGACAGAAAGTATATACTCACTGATAACAGGCAGATCCATTTCCAGACCTATGCACTCGAGAAGTTTGAAGCCATCCATGTCGGGCATGTAAACGTCGCTTAGAACAAGGTCAAATCCAGCTTTCTTCTTCCGAAGCAAAGATAACGCATCGGTCGCCCGTGAACAGGTTTTCACTGAAGACACTCCAACATAATTGATTGATCAGAATGTTGTTTTCAAATAAACTACTCCCAGAAAGAAAAGGTTGATAAAAACCAGAAAATTTATCATCTACCTTCAAACTTCCAACAGAAATGAGGCAAGGAGAATTCAAACGAAAACAAGATTCGCAGTACAAAAAGGAAATAATCAATACAAGTTCCCCGGAATGGAAATAGTTAAATCATGAGCAAATTCAATCGATGAAAGCTCAGATGATTCGTGCAACACCCGTGAATTTTTCCAAGTCTTATTCATCAGTTGCACAGTCTGCCTGTCATAAGCAAGGTCAATTTTTCTCCCGATGATGTAGGAATCAGATCGAATTTGCGAGGTACTGCCTGTAGCTCAAACATCCAATCACTTGCAAACTCCTCGACTCATATTTCCCGAATCTCCGCGTCAGATCCCATATTCAACCACCCAGCCAACTCGAAAGTCCTCCGCATATAAGACACAAACAAAACCCAATTCCTCAAAATAGCAAAAGACCCAGATCCCAAATGCCCGCCCAAATTCCCAGAACCCCGAAGCCCGACCACACAAGAAACATATTCCGTACCTTCGTACAGGCAGTTCTGCAGCATCTTCTCCAAGATCCTCAGGCACGTAGGATCGTCGTCAACTACAAGAACCCGAAGGCCCGCCGGGAACTGATCAGACACCCCCTCCCCACCAACCTTACGGCTGGCGACGGAGTTCGCCGTCGACGCCGCCGCGCCCCCTCCGTTGTCCATGCTCATAAATCTATCCACAGGGTCGGATCCACTCCAAAGTAGAGGAAACAGAAGAGATCAGTGGTCCATGGAAGAAAGAGCCCTTCCAATTGGAGGGAAACAGAGACTCCGTTACTCCTGATCTCAAAATTTCAGGCGGGCTAGCTTCTTCTTGGAGAAAGGGAAGTTGGAGGGAGCGAAAGACCGCATTTTGGGAGTGGTGGGAGGAGAGAAGTCTGGGATTCGTTTGTATTATGGGGCTTTTGGGGGGCAGTGTTTGGGCCAAAATCACAACTTTCTCTCCTCCTCTTTTTTTCCTTCCCCTCTTTGGTTGCTCGGTTGTATATTTTTTGCCTTTTTTTTCCCCCTCTAGCGGGGAATGAAGAAGGAGCAGCTGAAGTAGAACTGAGGAGCTGTTGTTGCTGTTGCTGTAGCGCTGCTCTTTCTTTCTCTCCGATAAGAGTGGATACAGCTCATAACAAAACCACGCCAGCCAAACAAATGCATGCATCCAACGCCGCTCCATGCAATAGCGTCAGTCTTCCACAGATTCACTCGGTGATCCTTTTTTTTTTTTTCGGCCCCCATCTTTTCTTGCTCCGATTGCCTTTTTCTTGATACGCAGGCCCCTCATTGCAAGTTGTAACATCAAATCAAGATTTATATACCTTGGGTGAAGTCTCATTGAATATAAAATAGGATAATGAGTTTGGTAATGTTCAAGTGGAATCAAACTTGAGCTGACACTGTCGCGACCGGACTAGTTTTGGTCAAAATTTTCGAATTTAACTGCCGAAACAAAAATGAAAAATACTAGCCAACAACCGGATTGAATTCATGTATCTGCACACGAATAGGGATTTAACGCAATCGAAATCCACGGACTTACTGTAATTCTCCTAATTTGAGTACTCTCTAAGTTAAAAAATAATAATAATAAAGTTGATTGATTTCCATACGTCTACAAAGAAAATATACCTTTCTTGACATCGCAGCACATTTCATTTTATGCAGTCATTTTTTACATATAATATATATCGAAAGCTCAGCTATCAAATCTCTTTTCTGTATAACTCTCCTTTTATTTATCTAATATACATGTACATTTCTACATAAGGATACTATTTATATAAAAGAATGAACAACAAGTACACCCCTTCTCCACTTTTCAACTCTTTGTTTGATAGTGTAAAGAGTTTTTTTTAATGAGGCACTCAATGATTGTTATTTAAAAAGTAATATTTAACATAATTCTTAAAATTTGGCCGAGAATAGAAAATAAAAATTTGGCTAAATTTTATATAGGACTTTCATGGATTTGGTACTAATGCAATAAAATTAATATTCTGCGGCAAAAATGTGACATATATATAATGAAAAGTAATATTGTTAGTCTGGGCTAAGCAAATATCTCACTCAATTAACTTTAAAAACTCTATTTAAAAATATTTTTTTGCTTCTTTTCCACACGCTTGTTTATCTAAGTATATTTAACGTATAAACTAAATTTTACCATGTTTGGATATATATATATATATATATATATATATATATATATATTGAGATTTTAAATATCTATATGTTTAAAATACCTCGTATGTTTAAAAAATCTTAAAAAATATATATGCATATCTAAAAATAGTAAAACTTAGTTTATATGTTTAATACAATTAAATAAACGAGCGTGCAAAAAAAGTGTTTTTAAATATATTTTTTGAGATGAGCTAAACAGACTATTTACTTAAGTGACCTTTGTAAGCAGTGACGATGAAAATAACTTAAACGTTTTTATCAGCATTAAAAAAACAATTTTTCTAGAAGTCACATGAACTAAATGAATGCGGAATTAGATTTTATTCTTCATTGAAAAATTAAGGTCGGTTTAACACGTAATACTTTTGTAACGGCAAAAGGTTAATAGCGACCGCCTTTGTGCAAAAATTTTAAGTTCGGTTTAACACGGAATTTCACATCTTCCGAGCATGAACGTAATATTTAAACTATACAAGTTCCCCTAATGCTACATTTTGTTATGATTATTCATACATTCAAAATTTCGTCTTCGAAGATTTTTCTGACATTACACTTTTCTGTTACCAGCTCTCTTTTTTTCTTTTTTTTATTACAAGCTTCTTTCTTTCTTTCTTTTTTTTTTCTTTTTTCTTGTTTGGGTGAACTTCTGTTACAAGCTCTTATCTCTGAAGTCAATATGCTAATCCGTTTAGTGTGACTCAATATACGATTGTTTCTTTTTTTAATAATTCTTTTTATTTACAACTAAACCTAAGTATATAGCGGAATGATCTTTTACGACAGGTCGGAAATTTGGTGATTTTCGACCGGTCAAAAAATATATATTTTTAATTTTTGTTTAAAAATAATTTTATAAACATGTTAATCTAGTTATATTTAATCTATAAATCAAGTTTTACTATTTTTGGATATGTATA
>JAXCLR010000050.1:24362534-24375936 GCA_035584095.1 Annona squamosa | reverse complement strand
CCAAAAATGGTAAAACTTGATTTATAGATTAAATATAACTAGATTAATATGTTTATAAAATTATTTTTCAAAAAAAAATAAAAAAATATATTTTTTGACCGGTCGTAAAAGATCTGTGCTCAAGTATATATTGTGATACAAGCTTTAAGGGCGTAAATCTAATGATGTTAGAAAGTGAAAGATAAACTCTCTTGTTGTGATTTGAAGCCCAATGAACTGCACTTACCGGTGCAACTTGGTCCCCAGTTGGTTTGAATCCACCCAACTTGACCTTGTTTAGTTTGAGTTTTATTTTTAGGATTTTTTAATAGACTCGATTTTAACCGAATATGAGAGAATCCGAAACTAATACTAAGTTTACATTAACCCAGTACCAAAAACTGATCTAGTCCGAACCCAATATTCCCCTTGATTCATTAGAATAATTATATTACTTTATACATTAAGCATTTAACTATAATTATAATAAAAGTTCTTTCATGTAATCATAACTTAATTACACGGTAAAATATTTATTTTAAAACCTAAATGTCATCTATATTTGTCCATACATGTTGAATCCATTGCATCTATATAACTTTATTGGTAAATAATTGCAAATATATCAACTATTTAAAAATATTACATATATGCGAATTAACTCTGAGATATATAAATCTCACTTTAATTAAACTTTATATTGTGATTTAAGGAAATCCTATTTATTTTTCTACTTTGATTGTTAATAGCAAATTCATTATATTAAGAATTATTTGTTAATTAGAAGACTAACTTCATCAAAACTAAACATATCATAGGTCATAAAAATATATTTATGTATAAATTATAAATAAATAAATTACTATAATCAAAAGATACTTTTAAAATTAGGTGGAACAAATGCAACGACATTTAAAATTTTCATTATCTATATCGATAAATTTCAATTTCTATTAGTTTGATAGTAACCCAAATTTCAACCCAAAATTAAGACTAAAACCATGCCAACCCAACCTGCACTCAAATTCTAATATTAAAGTTTGGACTTAGGTTCACCTAAACCCGGTGCTACTTTACTCAAGTTGTATCCCTAATTGCACCGTAGTTAAAACTTTTTACTTGGCTTTTGAAAGTGTATTTGAGAAGTGATAAAATTTCTAAATAAAAAAAATTCTAATATAAAAATTTTTTAAATAAAAAAGTCACGTGATGTGAAAGAAGTAATGATGATGAGTAAAAAAATAAAATTAAAATAAATAAGTTAGTCGCATGAGTAGTTGTGTATAAATAATTGAAAAGTAAGGTAATTTTAGTAGTAAAATATGTAAAAAATAATTAGAAAATAAGATAATTATGATAATGAGAAGCTTTAAATTGAAAAAATGTTGGTGTATTCAATATCTTAACTGTACGAAGGTTATGAGGCCTGATCTTCCAGTCGAAACTGAAATTAAGCAGGCCGTACAACAACAACAAAAAATCATAGCCGGGATAAGACTGATGGATTCTCACCAGCCACGCGATGATGTTTATATTCCATACAGTCTAATCGAAGCATTGTCCAATTCGCCGTAATAATCAATAGGTCATATAAGATTTTTTTTTTTTTTTTTTTGTATAGTGTTTTTAGTTGCTAACAGTTATAATTTTAGTTCTTTCATTTTCTTCAAAGAAATTGGTTGGAAATAATCCGTTCCAATTTGCTTTAGCCCAGATTATTTATTTCTACTGATCGACAAGTGATACAGCTGATGACAACGAACTATGTAACGGTAAAAAGTCAATATTTATAATTTTTGCGGTGTATATAATTAAAGGATTTGTTTGAAAGAATCATGAGCATATTAAAAAAGTTTATGACCTTCAAAAAAAATTTATTTAAAATATATACTTGGCTAAAATAGAAAATAGCGTATGGGGATAATCTTTTGCCTAATTTGTTGGAAAAACTAGTGATAAAAAATGACAGTAAGAAAATTATTGTGAGGTGCATTTGGCATGCGAGAAAAAGTTTCTCTACTTTCTTACATACTTATATCGTGTGACATTTTATCTAATTAACTATCCTAATTTTCAATTATGAAATATTTTTATATAATTACTCAACTTATTTCAATTTTACTCCCATTATTTGTGATCGCCACTCTTCTCGTATGAGATTACTTTTTCATTTTTACATAATTTTTGTAGCAAATGTCAAACGCACTTATAGTTTAAGTTTAACATTGAAAAGGTGTAAATATATAGATAATAAATCCCTTTCAAAAATGCAACCTTTATCTAAAGTGCATGTGAGTTTTTAGATTCAAATAATCTTCCGTATATATCTTTTGCGTTTTTCATCCGTACTCACGAGGTTCAGGCAAAATTTGCTAGTGTGTGTTACGATATTCGGAAATTTTGCGTCGATATTTACAAAATTCACTTGAAATTGCAAGTTTACTTAAGAACCCTGGACTCTTCTTTTGAAATGTCGAAAAACGCATGTAAATAATAAAATGAGAAATACAAGAAAATACCTATAGCATATCAAAAAGTCTATTTAATATGAAGAATATTTATAAAAAGTAAATTTTTTCATGTTTTAAAGGTATTTTCTTATATTTTCATTTATTAAACATACAGTCAAATATTTATCGAAAATTTTATTTTTCAAATGCTCCTCACTTGTGAAGAATATTTTTAAAAACTAATTTGTTTGATATTTTAAAGATGTTTTCTTCTATTTTTTACTTTTTAGTGTTTATTTAATATTTTTGTTATTTTCAAAAAAAGTTTACCATTTGTACGTACGATTGCAATTCCAGTTAAACCTCGTAAATATTTATACAAATCTTGCAAAGGCTGCAATATCTTTTTTCGATTGCAAAGGCTTTTTTTTTTCCCTCACCAAAAGACCTTTTTATCTTGAGCAAAGAAATTTTAGTTAAACACAAAATTAAAGATTATACGTTATATTACTGCATAGATTCAATTACAGCATGATTAAGATGATGATAGGCCCAGCTAAAACAAAAGGAAGAGACTTTGTTGAGGAGAGAATGGAGCTTGCATTGAATTAATAACAGCCTGTGAATTGATCAATGGAAGGGTTTGCCATGGACGTGGAACAACAAAAAGGGTCGTTTTAGACAGGGTGGTATAGAAAAGGTATGGAAAATAAAGCCAGCAATGATATGTGGCTGGAAAATGTCAACGAATAGGTGACGTACGGGCACACGGAGAAGCCAGCTAGAAATGTTGAAACATGCTGTTGTTTTAAGACTACTTACCAGCACCAAGTCGTGCTTAGTTGGTGGCCACAGTGGTAATAGGGCATTTGCGGAGCTGTGATCAGGGGTTCGAATCCCATATTGGGATTTCGGCCCGGAAAATGTTGTGGGAGCTGTGGTCTCCCTTTGGCTTGGTGAAAGCTATGTCTTCCTAATTCTTTGGTGGAGCTGTGTCTCCAAATTTCTTTGAGAAAGTTATGTATCTCCGTATTTGTAAGAATGTCTCATAATTTCAATATAATATGTGTTGAGATGTATGTAAATATAATCATAAAAAAAAAGACTAGTTACCAGCACGTACGAAGAACCAGATCATAAGTTTTATTAATTATAACAGCTAGCTAAAGCTTACGTACGAAGAACCAGATCATAAGTTTTATTAATTATAACAGCTAGCTAAAGCTTGGGTGAAGGGTGTGTTATATTATATGTCTGGGTTTTACGCATAATATTTGGGGAGAGCTTCTAAAGGTGAAAAATTGTGTGAAAGAGGGAGAAAGGAAAAACAAAAATATTTCTAGAAACGTGTGATTGATGGAAAATGATAAAAGTTTATTTGAAATAAATAAATTTGTAAATTTGTTGCATGTAGTTGGTAGGAAAAATAATTAAGATGTTAGGGTAAAAGTAAAAAAAAAATAATATGATTGAAGAAATAATTATTGACCTTAGGAAATAGAATCCAGTCATTTGTATCCCCATCCCCATATTTGCTCGTTACTAAATAATACCTTGATAGAGAAGACAAATATAGACATTGATTTTTATTATTTAAAAAAAGATAGATAGCACCTTGATAGAGAAAACAAATATAGATATATTGATTTTTATTGAAAAAAAATGAAGATAGATAGCTAGATATATTGATGGAAGGGGGACGGGAGAACTTTCTTGCAGCTGTAAGCCTGTAACCACTTGATCACATGCATACTCCATCTGGACAACTTTTTCGAATTTACTTCCTTAAAATATATATATGAGATCTCAGCTCGATGATCCTCACATGATTCACGAGATCATGACTGCATGATTACGGGGATCTGTAAATAAGTCAACATCACTAGGCAGAGTAGAATTGTTGTTTAATGCTAGTCCTTTTGGGTAATGGATTTTAAATGACTTTTTCCATGCATAATAATATTTGGATTACATTTTGGTGGAACCGGTCGAACCTACCTCTTGGGTTTTTTAATTAATACAGGGTACTTTTGATTCATCAAAACAGCTAGTTTAATTATCAGTATTTATTTAGTTGGATCACTCTGATCAAACTTAGGCGAGCCATAATAAAATTTTAGAGCATTAGTTCTCATTAGCTTGCTTTTCTTAGAGCCTGTCGAAGTATATAATTTAGGTCTTTTATATCTTAACTAGATAGTTATTAAACAAGATTCATCGAAAGTATACTATAAAAACCGCAAATACTAAGTAGCTCCATTGAAACGGCATCCAATAATATTAATAAGCCACTTGCATTGGTCTTCATGTGTTTTTATATTTTGTGCTTTTATCCTATAATTATTGATTTTGAGGAACAAAAACTACCTTCATACTTACATATGAACTTTGTTTGCAAAAAGCTTCAGCAGTTGACGTTAACTTCATTTTGACATATGCCTGAAATCATGTAATGACAGTCTTGAATGATATTACACTTCGCAATAGTTCTTACTTCTCATTAGGAACTTTAACGGTGATGGTGCATCAAGACATTTTTGCAAATAGTGGTCTATTTGGTAAAAAAAGGGGTAAAAAATTTTTCACCCTTTACTCGATATGATATAGCATCTTAGCCATCGAGTAATTTTATTTTTCAATTATTATTTTATATTTTCATATAACTACTTTATTTATTTTATTCTTATTCTTTCTGCTCCTAATAATTACTCATATTACACTATATCACTCTCTCGCTTTTTAAATTTTTCTATATTTTTTTCTTTTTTTTGCGAAAATTAATAGCATAAAAATGGTATTAGAGCATATAATATAATAATGAATAATTTAGTATAAAAAGAATTAAGGAATAAATAAAACATAGTATAAGTTTTTTTTACCCTTTATATATGATATCATATCTTAACTAATTAACAATCTTATTTTTCAGCTATTATCTACAATCATTATTTTATATTTTCTTATGTGATTGACCTATCTATTTTATTACCCTCTTTACTAATAAAAGCTATTTTTGTCATATCACATCCCTCTCTTACTTTTTAAAATTTTTTAAAAATAATTTTCTCCAAAAATTTTTCATTATTACTAAAAAATTTTAATTACTATAATAAATGAATGAGACAGAGAAATTGACGTCCCTGAATCCGTCCTCATTTTCCTCTTGTAATTATGTATAGTTTATTGGTTTGTCTCATGTAATCATGGTGTGCATGTGTATACAAGTATGATATATTCACTTTCAAGCAAAGTTTATTTTTATGCCGAATTTATTACCTTTTATACGTTACTGTATCAAAATAGTATATATGCACAACCCAAAGCCAAGAAAGGTAAAGCTGCTGTCACAGCATCATCAGAATGCTGCAGATCATCTTTCCACTTCAGATCAAGATAAGAGAGTAGAGGACCGTTGCTCTACATTGAAAATATCTGGTGCAATCCCAATTAATTTTTAAGGCTGGTTTCCCTAGCACAACTGCAACCACCTAAATTGGATTAGCAGAAATGGGCTGCAAAGCCTAAATTGGATTAGCAGAAATGGGCTGCAAAGCCTAAATTCGCTCAATCTTAATTAATCCAAGGAATCGGTAACTTGTTGGCCGTTAGAATTCTCAATTTTGATTCAGGATTTCCTTCTTCAAATAGCTAGCCATCCTTATTCTTACTTTTTAATTATGCAGCGATTGGAAAGCAGGCATGTTGCAAATGATCTGGATCTTGGGTGTTTACTTTAGTCAAACACATTGTAATTATGCAGCGATTGGACGTTTCAACTGCTTCATAGATGAACTTTAAAAGAAAAGTTCCACCTACACCTACACTACAAATTTTGAAATGTGGAATAAAAATAAACTGATGAGAAGCACATAATTAAAGTAATTCTGATTAATCTCACCCCATCAAAGTCGGAAGGATTTCATTATGGAACACATGCAGTTGTGTATGCCAATCAAACAGGGCAACGACAGTTATATACACCCTACAATTCTTCTTTTAGTCATATTTACTTGTCTGTCGTTATTTCTACATTTTTTTAATTATTCGTTTCACATGTTCTTTATTTTCAATTGTGTCTTATTTTAAAACTATTCAAATTTATTTCTTATAATATTTAGGCCTATTTGGAAGGATTCAACCATTAGACATTTCATTATAATATCAGATGTTATAGTGTATAAATACCATTAAAAAACACCTTTAGTCACTGATCACATTTTAAAAACTGTACAAGGCAAAACTATTTTGTCCGCTGGTGCACTCCACTGCATCCACTCAGTGAAATTTTTTTTTTTAGAAAAAAGGAAAATAAAAAAGAAAAATATATCCACTCCTTCCTTCTTTCCAAAGGATTTAAAATCCTTGAATAAAATATGTACTTCTATTCCTAAGATAATTTTTCCAATTTTTTGATGCAAATTTTTACATTTTCAATATAATTTTTTTTATTTTAAATACACATCATTATATTACATTCAATTCTATCGATCCTTCTCAATAGGAAATGAATGTTAGCTTCAATCATCCTTTTCGGCTTGTACTCTCAGGGGATATTTCATACCCTATGAGTGTAGGAAATTAAGAAAATTCATGAAATTTGCACTAATAGCATGTTTTTTGATTTTGTCATCTAAAATTTTAATTTTTCTACTTTTATCTCTATTTTCCAAATTTTTTTCCATTTAACAACCATATTTATTCCAATTTTACTCCTATCATTTCATTTTAATTACACACTTTTCAAAATATTTTTTTTCATTTCCCACCCAATCTTCAATTCCACAATTTTTGCATAATCAAATGTCTCTCGCCAACTGAGGTTAGCTCAGTTGGTGGCAGTACCTTGTTTGGGTGCTGTCAGGTTGTAGGTTCGAACCCCACAGATAGCATATGTCCTCCTTGTTATGGAGGTATTTATACTTAGTTCCTCATACATGAGGGTATCTATAATATGTCTCTCCATTGTGAGGATTGTGAATGGATTTAATTTGTGATATCAAGATATCACAGATGTATATAATACCAATAAAAAAAATGTCTCTCGGGAGTATACCTCATTCCCATTCTCCAACACAATATTTAATAACATGACAACTTAATTTCTGATCATTTTTTCTTTTGATTATTTTATTTATTCTAACATTATCTTCAGCATTTCGCATCAATGAAATAATTTCTAAAATATTTTATTTTTCACCCTCCGTCCCTTCGAACAATCCAATAAAAAGCCACATTATCGCACGCTTTTCATCCCGCTAAAGGGGGACAGGATGTATGAATGGCTGATGAGGGTTGGTGGGAATATCAGTTTTCACCTTTCCCCCTCATTTTTAGCCTACCACCTCTTCGAATTATTGAGGTGGGGGTGGGAGGCCGAAGGTTCTACGATCCTCGGCTTGACATATATGAAAAAGCTACCATCTATATATACGATCGTAAGGCCAGTAATCTTTGTATGCGGTGCAACCGTTTTCTTGTGATGTGGACCGTTAACCCTCAATTCCAAGGGGAAAAAAGTAAGGAGGGAGTGAGAGACAGATTGGATGGGGCGGCCTGTCTCATTTTGTGTATTGCTGACAAGTGCATGCTCCAACAAATTAATTAAAAAGGGCCGGCCTACAGCAAATGAGAGCGATCCTGTTCTATTCTTGGAAAATAGACACGCTGATTAAATTAAGGGCTTGCTGGACGACGAAGGAGACAGGCATTGAAAAAGGTGATGGATCATGATGTGTTGGGAAGAAATAACCAGCTGGAAGTTTTGCTCGACAACACCTCATCGATTTTTGATTGTTGACAAGACAGCTTTAATTGGCAACCTTCTTTGAAGACAGGGATGCATATGATGCTGGTAAGAACGGAATTGGGATGGAATGAATATGGTAGGAATAAAATGAAAAAAAAAAGTAAAAATTGATGGGATAATTTTAGGAAAAAATATGAAAATAATTAACATATAAAAGCCAAAATGAACAAAAGTAAAGGGACGTTTGTTTTGTTGTGGTTATGATATGAGTCGGGAAATCATGGGACAGTGTTACAAGCCAATTACTTCTTTAATTAATAATTATATTTTCTACTTTTATCCTTATGTTCTAATATTTTTTCTGTCAACTATCTCCACCACACTTATTTATTTCAATTTTACCTTTACAATTTTAAATCAATCACACGACTTTAAAATATTACACTCCCCACTCCCTACCCCATCTCACAATTCCGACAAAATTTCTGTTACTAAAAATCCATCAAGATAGTTGAGTTAATAATATGTTAACTTTGTGGCTTTTTCCATTTCGATTCCCATCATAGTAAATGTATCTTAATCAATTATCCCTTGGCCATTTTTGGATTGGAGTGTGTGTGTATAAAGAGGGAGACAACAAAATTAAAATATAAAATTTACATTTAGAAAATATGAGCTTGGGCCCATATTTATTCTAGAAAAACAAAAAATACTTACCAAGTGCACCGTCCTTTTAGTGCACCTAAGTGATTAACCCATTTCTTTTTTTTTGTTTTTATAAAATTATTAAACCACGTAGATTTAATTTGTATGTTAAGTTTTACTATTTCGGAATTATTAAAAAATTTCAAATACTAGAGTATTTTAGCTATTTTAATATTTTAAAATGCTAAAATACTACTATATTTTAAAATTTTTAAAAATTATATACGCATATCCAAAAATAGTAAAATTTAGTTTATATATTAAATATATTAAGGTTAACAACTCTTTAAAATTTGAAAAAATTTAAAACAATAGGACCTAAGTTAACTAAAAGACTAGTGCACCTAGGTACATTAGATCAAGGTCCAAAGAAATTATTGAAAGATAATGGTGGATAATAATCATAAAAATCTATAGCCTAATTGGAAGTAAATTCTTAATTTATTCTTGTAATATACATAGAGTAAAAACTAGAATGAAAAATAAGAGCAGAAAGAGTTTGTGAGGAAAGAAATAATGATAACAAGGTGAGGAAACATAAAGTAGATAAGACTATTCAATGAAAATAATAATGACAATAACAATAACGAAAATAATAATAACAATAACAAAAATAATAATAAATCTGTGTACCAATGACCTCTCAAGTTTTCTTAACTTTGCATATAACTAGTTTCGGAAAAAATTGTAGATAACAACTACTTTCATTTTTTGCTTGCAAAATGCTTTCCAATATGATGACAGCAATTAACAGTTAGTGGACCCACTCAGAGCTATATAATGATACTTATACTAATGTTTCATTTTTTTTACACGATAAAGACCCACTCAGAGCTATATAATGATACTTAAATTAATGGTTCATTTTTTTACACGATAAAGACACCATTAATGTTTCACTTTGATATAATGAACTTTGGTTATTTTGTGTACCATGTAGATATCATAAGATTGATTTAATGATACCACTGGATATATGTACATCAACTTGGGTGATTGTGTGTGCCATGTTGATATTATAAAATTGATTTAATGTTAACACCAGAAATATCTTTGTTAGGATGTATGTTTTGTATTTTGCATATGAGTTTTTGCATTGTAGTTTCACGTGAGATTGCATGATAGATGCATGAGTGTGTATTAGCTTTGCGTAAATATCTATAAAGTCCTATTTATAGGAATATTAGTTAAAAATTAATTTGAGTCATGTAAGTTGCCCCAACAGGGTGTGAGAGATGAGTTAATAGAGTATTATTGTTTGGGGACGTGTATGAGGATAATTGTCTGTTTGTCATAATGGACTCGTTTCTCTTTCTTATAGTTTTTACCTTATTTGTTTAAAAGGTTTCCAACTTGAATTTTATTGTGTTATATATTTAATCTCCTGGTTGTTATAAAAGAAAAAATTTTGTCATGTACACTCCGGCACATTTCGGGTGTGTTTGAGAATGGGTCAAACTTTTGATGAAAAGTTTTGAAGAGTAAAAGTTGTCAAATGATGTGATATGATAGGGGAAATCATGAGTAGTAAAAATGATAAAGTTGAAATAAATAGGTTAGTTATGTTGGTAGTTGTGTAGAAATGATTGAAAAATAGAATAGTTGTATAGAAAATGTGAAGAAATGATTAAAAAATAAGGTAATTGTGGAGAGTGAAAAGTTTCAACTTAACAACATTTACTAACCAAACACACCCTTTATGAATTTTATACCCTATCATGCAAAAACACGACAAAATTTTTGACTTTTGATGATAAAAAATTTACTGTGAAAGATGTAAATTTAATTTCTTAATAAATTTTAATTGCAAATAGTTGGTTTCAAATGTCATATCTAAGTTCAGTTATCAACAATTGATGGTTTTGGCATTTTAAAGGCATTTTCATAAAAAAAGAAAAATTTTCCTATGTAAGTACAAAAGCATCATCACAAGTAAGATAATTTTTCTTTTCTATAAATTTATCATACTATAAGCAAGCAAAATTTTCGTTGTGTGTCCAGTGTTTTTCATGTTTCTGCTTTTATGAAACCTCTTTTTTATATAATCTTTTTTATTTTGAAAATCCTAATGGTTGATAGAAAATCCACTACATCTATTATATTTAATATCATTTATAGTATATCGCAAATCTTTTTATTTATTTATTTTCACTGTATATGGGTTCATCTATAAATGTGTAAAATTAATGCAACAAAAAAGTTCAATGCTAAAACATCAATTTAAAAGTAGTTTTTCAAATTTGAACAATCTAAAAATTACTACCATGTGGATAAATAATTTTATAAAATATTATTACATTTTAATACGTGCATAAACGGATCTAAGCATGTTCTATAATTTACACATAAATATATATTTTAAAGCAAATGCAGGTCATGCTCATACTTGATTTGAATAAAACTTAGTCTCCTAAATAAAGAAGTAAAGTTAAATATAATGAATGAATTAGATTTTAAATCAAACATCAATTTCTTAAAAATTAAAAGAGGTATATGATACCGCTTCTATATAACCTGGTTATTTAGAAGTGGAATGTTTTTAAAAAAGACTCTCCTTACTGTTAATAAAATTAACAAAAATGAATTTTCTTGCGGCAAAACTCCTAACCTCTTGCAACAATCTGGATTATTGATGAATGGATATTACTCACGGTATATTTGTTTATAAATATAACTTTTCAAATTAAAAATTTTTACTTTATAACTATTTTATTTTTTAATTATTTCAATATATGTACAACTACTTTTTGTAATCATTTCTGTATAATTACTCATAAAATTAAACTATTTATTTTAATTTTATTCTCTTGACTCTCTCATTATATCATATCATTTTTTTATTTTAAAATTTTTTATATGCAAAACATTTCTTCCAAAATTTTATAACTTTGGAGTTAATATTTCCATGCTGCAATGAATTACCATTCCGTGCATACATGGCTCATGAAATGCTTAAGTTGTCGCATACAATAATAATTTTTTTGTTTCATAAAAAAAATAATGATAATATTTTTTAGACAAGCATAAAATAATATTTTTAGGGTGTGTTTGGGAAGTTGTAAAATTTTTGATGTAAAAGTTGTCAAATTAGTAAAAATGATGTGATATTGTAAAGGTAATGATGAAGAATATAGAGAATAAATTTAAAAATAAATAGATTAGTTGTATTCCTAGTTGTATAGAAATAATTAAAAAGTAGAATTATTATATAAAAAAATATGTAAAAAATAATTTAAAAAAATAATTATAAAAAGTAATAAATTTTAAATTAAAAAATTTTAATTTAACAATTTTTGCAAATTGGCTTAAACACCGCTGGATACAAAGTAAATGTCGCTGCATCTATTTTTGAAGTGGTTGCGTGTAATGTCTTATCTTGTATTGAGTGCATATACCACCTGCCTCCTGCCATTGCATGCTGACTTTTTCATCCCTCTGAACGTACGTGCCTCAGGAACAGATGGAGGTTGATTATTAGATGGGCCAGACGTGTACTACAACCTACTTACACATGAATTTTTTTTAATTTTTTTTTTTCCGCTGGCCGTACGGTAACAACTCCAGCTCCAATTATGTGGATGCATTGGAAACGCTCCCATAGATAAATGTACGATTTTAACGACTCTTGTTCCAGTAAAAAAATTTTATTTTAACGAGAAAAATGAACAGGTAAATTTTCTTCCACGGGATAAATGTTTTCACAGGCTGAGCGATGTTTTCATTAATGACAATGAAATTTTCCTCCCTTGTAATAATTTTTGACAATCAAATCCAATTTAGTGATTTGGGATGTTTGAAAATATATTTTCTTAGTTTGATTATAAATACA
This sequence comes from Annona squamosa, assembly GCA_035584095.1. Lineage (NCBI taxonomy): Eukaryota > Viridiplantae > Streptophyta > Magnoliopsida > Magnoliales > Annonaceae > Annona > Annona squamosa. Next base: position 24,363,227 of record JAXCLR010000050.1, on the reverse strand, counting down.
AGTAATCTTATGTCATTCGACCATGAGTGTAAACATACTTGTGCAGTTAAAGTGTTGTTACTACACTACCAAGGCATGAGTACGATGACAAAGATTTGCAATCTACGTATGTATATTTGAGAAAACTAAATATATCTTTTTTATTTTTTAAATTATAAATGTACTCACGTCGGGATAATGTAGTAACGGTATTGTAAAAATAAATTATATATTTATAATTATGTGAGATTATTTGTAATTTTTGAAACTATATGTATATATTTAGAATTATAGTTAAACTACGTGAATATATTTGCAAATTATCTTGACAATTCTTATAATATAATATGCGCCACAAATTAATGGCAATCCAGTTTTTCGGTGGGAACAAAAATTTTAACCTTTTACGAGAAAACTTTAATACCTAAAAGTCAAAATTTTTAGTGAGATGTCAAATTAATTACAATTAAAAGATGAGGGAAACCTCTGTACTTGGACACCAGTATTTAACAAATGAAGCTTCTGGGAAGGGAATCCATTTAATGGCCAAAATTTATTAATTTAATAAAACCCTAAATTAATGACTCAATCCAAAACCCTAGCATTAAAGAATGATTGTTTAGCTCAGAATGGAGTCATGGCCAAAATTTATTAATTTAATAAAACCCTAAATTAATGACTCAATCCAAAACCCTAGCATTAAAGAATGATTGT
>JAXCLR010000050.1:24350906-24362434 GCA_035584095.1 Annona squamosa | reverse complement strand
TTAGCTCAGAATGGAGTCATTCTCTTCAAAAACTTTAGTGGACTAAAAAGTGGTGAACCACTTAGATCCCGTAGAATGAAGCATTAAGCCATCAGACAAAGGCAAATATATATATATATATATATATATTGTGTTTCTTCTAATGCATTAATGAAAGGTATATTGCAAGAAATTATTTTTGGAAATCAATTTAAAAACTGTATTAGTAACTAAAAATATATAACAATATTAAGTGTACTTGAGGATTACTGGCACAAAACACTACCTCATCTATTCATAACTATTGATACAAAAATATTCTCTTGAGGCACAAAACACTGCCTTATCTATTCATAACTATTGATACGAAAATATTCTCTTGACTACATATCTTCTAACAAAAATTTATTGACAACGCAGGAAAACCTGTGAATTATTGGGAAGATAATTCTTCTACCAACTAATTCTTTAATGGTGATGGTGATTAGGAGTATAACTTGGATTGATTCGGATTTTAATCTCTGTCACCTATAGTTTATTTGTAAAGATCTTATTCTACTGTACATATATGTTGGTTTGGCTGTCAGTGGACTCCACTCTACTGTGAAGGTTTGACCGACTTGATTGCAGTTTCAAATCGATTCTTCCAATATAAAATATTTAACATTGAAATGATCAAGTTATTTTTTTACATAAATAGAATATTAGAAGTTAGGAACCAAATATGAAAGAAGAAAACATAATTCCCTTCGACAATGAATGAAAATAAAATTTAAAAAAGGCATGTTATCCATTTAAAATTTAATATTCTAATTGTTGATGAAAATTTAATTCATTCATTTTATTTAACATCATTTGTTTATCTAGGAATCTAAGTTTCAGTCTGAATAAATATGTTTATGGGTCACATTGTCTCAAATATGTATATATATATTCATGTATAAATTATAAAGAATGATAGATTCATTCACGCATGTATTTGAATGTAATAATACTCTATATAATAGTGATATTTTAGATGACTTAAATATTAAAAAAACTACTTTAAAATTGACAATTTCATTTCGTTGATTTTATACATTTATTGATGAGACCCATATACAGTAAAAATAAATAAATGAAAGGGTTTTCAAGATACTATAAATGATACTAGATATAATAGATAGAGTAGATTTTCCATTAGCCATCAAATTTTAAAAATAAAGAGAGTTATATAGAAAAGAGGTTTCATAGACGCAAGATCGAAATATATTTTAACTATTGAGTTAAAAGTCATGGTCCGTATAAATGATAGTCTACATAAAAATCTATATTCATATCACATAAGATACTTATGTAGGTAAATTCCAAATAAGGATTATATGGAATCCATCCTAACGTAATTGAAAACTTTAATATTTTTTCGATCTTACCTTATATTATAGGTAATTTTTTTAACTTAAAGCAAGTCAATTTGATGAATACTCAAATGCTCTATCTAACACCCACATTTGGTAAATAAATGTTCGTAAATTATTGGCAATCAAATTGTAACTTTTGCAATCATCAGGTTGCCAGCCTTGTGGCAAGTTTGGTGGCTAGCCTTCCAGAAGACCTACCTTCAAATGGCAAAAGGGGTGTTTTATCCATCTTTTATTTTGAGTTGTGTCTCCAGATTCTTAGATGGAGAAAATTGTCCCGTGCAGTTTATAAGAATGTCTCAGGTGGACTAATAAAAAAATTGTAACTTTTGCGATGAAGTTTTGCTGGCAAAAATTAAAATTTTAAGACAATGGATTCCTTTAATTACATTAATGTATTAATGAAAGGAATTCATTCCTTAAGTAGGTGTTCGGTCGAATGTTAAGGGATTGGAAATATTATATCGTGAATGTGTCTTGAGAAATGAAAATTTATATTAGAAATGAAAAATATAATATTACAAATAGAAAAGTAAGGTTATTATGTATTAAAAGATGGTAAATTATATCGAAAATAGAAAATTTTTAGCGATTAAAAAATTCTTATTCTATTGACATCTCATTCCATTACTCTTATATTCCCTAATAGATCTTAAGATTGTTTCCTCTTAGTAATAGATTTAATTGAAGGGTTTGTTTGAAGCCTTAAGTAATTAATTTCTTTTGGGGTTTTTCGTATTATATTGACACCTAGTTTTTCAGAAAGTTCTCTGTTCATTTAACAAACTACCCACACAAAAAAAAAAAAAAAAACAAAGCAAGATAGAGTCCCCTCTCACCTCCCTCTCCATGCTAAATATTGGGATAAGGAATTTAAGAGGGTACTACAATTAGCAGAAGCCAAAAAATCTTTATTCAAAACATCTACGATATAAGATGGTGGATTTCCTCATCAAAACTTATGAAACCCCTTTAGACAAAGCAGCTACCCTAGCTATAGCTATGGAATAAGCTACCAAATTGGCGCCTCTAAGAGCATGAAGAAAGATATCTCATCGAAATTTGCTGTCATTTCATAGATATCTTTTCATAGATATCTGCCGCCAACAATTTCAGGGGAGAAAAAACTTTGCTTAAACCTTTAATGAAATTTGCTGTTTCCACTTTTTTAATCCTTAGCTCCCTAGCCCATAATATCCATAAATAGAGGATTGATTTGGCCCTTGTCAACCCAACTTCTAGCAGCAATAAAATCATAACATGACTATAATTCCAAATAAACTTTGTGCTTATGGACACAAATTTTGCAAAAATCATGACATGACTGCAGTTTCCACCAACTCTTGTAGGTACCCTCGGATTTACACTGAGACGATTAGGATGGATACTTCAGTCCCTGAAATTTTGAAAAAAAAAATTAGATTCACCACTGTAAACAGTAAAAATAATGAAATCACTAGGTAATTACAATTCAGACCACAGTAAAAAATTGGTTAATACTTTTTTTTTGATATTTATACAATGTACAATGTGTCATCTTAATATTTTCAATCATTTTCTTTTCTTTTCATCTAAAATATTTATATTTTTGTCTCCATGAATTTTATTTTAATAATTATGGGTTAATTCTAAATATAACCAAAATTATATTTTTATTTACATTAACTATATATTTAGAAAAAGTGTAATGCCCAAATGCATCTGATGCATTGAAAATTCAATACACTTAGGTGCAAAACTTGTTTTTAAAATTTTTTTAAATATATTTTATAAAATTGTAAATGTATGTATATTTAATTTATACATGACAATTTTCCATTTTTGAAGATATGTATACATATTTTTATTTTAAAAATAGGAGAGTTTTCTTCATTTGAAAATCAAAAAAAATTATATATGCGCATCTAGTAAAACTTAATATATAAGTTAAATATATCTAGATTAAGAATTTTATAAAAAATTTAAAAATGAATTTTTACTCTCATGTGCATTGAAAAAAGACTCTTAGAAAAATGACATAAAAATGGCACAGGATTTGAAGCGACGAAATTGTGGCTTAATATTTTTGTTATGAAGGGGCATTATGTACACATTATATTAAACAAATCATGATTTTGAATAAGCCATGTGTGACCATAAATTTCTTTACTATCTGTGCACCACGGTGCCCTTTTCATAAAAAATTATTAAGGACAATTCGGTTATTTAAAAAAATGCTTTGGCTAACTATAGAAGGGTTCATCATATTTGGAATAATTATTAGTAGAATTAGTATCATCTGTGCTATTTTTCCAAATACATGGTTATACCCGTAAATAAAATAGAGGTATAATTTGGGTCACATTCGGAATTATTCCATAACTAATTTTCATTGTATTATAAATTACTCTTTTTTTAACTTCTCAACGCCGATTTAAAGTCTTCTCTCTCTATTTGTTATCTCAATTCCCATATCCCAGCCTAGCCTCCCATTTGATGTCTTAATAAATCTTTTCTTTTTATTTCGTTAAACATCCAACTAATTTCAAATAAACAGTAGCATTTTTATTAGATAATTGAAGTGCTCGTAATATCTGGCTATCTAAAAGCATAGCACCATCAAGGTTCAGATGGAGTCCGATTCTCTTCTCCTGTGCACATTTCTGTCTAATGATGGTCAAATTTTCTCTCCTGCTGGTCATATTATTGCATCAATTCGTTCAATCCTTTCTGCTAATCCTCATGTCTCAGTCCAGCATGTCCTTAGAGGTGGGAATATGGTTGCCCACGCTATTGCTGACCTGGTTTCAAATTCGGCTATGGATCATTTGGAATGGAGGGGAGATCCCCCACATGTTGTCATTGATAAAATTTGTACAGATAATTTTTTGGCTATGAATTACCAGGATTCCTCTAGTCCGAATCCCTCCCATGGGTTGAGGGGTCGGCTTAGAGAAATCTTTTCATCAAAAAAAAAAAAAAAGCACAGCACCATTCGTAAATGGCCCATCTTAAACAATTACTTCACAAAATATCAATTACAATCAATCACGAAAAAAAAAAAAAAACTATATGATATTGGATGAGACATTATTCTATAGCTAGTTTGATTCTTCGGACTGACGGTACCGTGATGCAGGTTGTATCACCGTTGAAAATGTACACGGTTGTACGGTAAGCACACAGTACCGGTTCTCCGGGAAGCAACCAGGCCGTTCAATTAAATTTTTTTTTTTTTTTTGGAATTGCAGTTTGGGTATCTTATTTGATTATCGTTAATCTCATATATAGTCAAGCCTGGTTAGATGAAAACACACATCATTTCAGTGGCCTTATCATGCGGATAAGTAGGGACCTCGAAAGCATACGCCGGGGAGTATGCAGTGTTGCATGCTCCCGGGCGCATGCATTAATTTTTTTTGAAAATTTTTTCATAAAATTGTTAACCCAAGTGTATTTAACATATGTATCAATTTTTACCATTTTTAGAGATTTTTAGATATTTATTTTTTATTTTTGAAAATCAGTAGCATTTTAGTAATTTAAAATTACCTAAAATGTCACTGATTTTCAAAAATCAAAAATAAATATCTAAAATACTCCAAAAATGGCAAAAAATTATACACAGATTAAATACACTTAGGCTAACAAGTTTATGAAAAAAATTTCAAAAAAAATAAAAACAAATAGGTGTATGCTCCTGAAAGCATGCAGCACTGCATTCTCCCAAGAGCATAAGATCAGGATCCGATAAGCAGTGTATATTTTTTTATTAGTATATTATACTTGTGACAACTGATGTTATAGTCACCTCCACTAGTCTCACAATACACTAGAAATTTTCTATAAATACTGCTATTGGAGGAAAATTTTTAAAATCCTCATCACCATGAAAGAATTTGCAAATAATTTACTTGAACTAAGCAAGGCTCGAACACGCACCCCCTTGATCGAGCTTACCTGTGTTGTACACCTGGCATCCAATCAATATCCATTCAATTACTCAAAATGGTTATATAAAAAAAAGTATTCAGAATGTTTTTTTTTTTTTTTTGATAAAAGTATTCAGAATGTTAATTATGAACCATGAAGCCACACTACATCCTGATCAGGAGGGAGAACAAGTCATTATCTTTTTTCAAAAAAAGAATATCAGGTTCACATTTTTTTAATTTTATCATCTTATTAATTGATTAGTAACCTGCAGAATAATAAACATGCGTACAAGTGATATACAAGTAATGACTCCATAATAATAATAATATTATTATATTACTATTATTATTTTATCAAAAAGAAGATAAAAGGTGATCGATGACGAAAATATACTTTGAGGTGGGTGACTCTTAATGAGAGAATTATCCCAATCTATCATCGACCGCAAGGACTTTATGTAATAAATTTATACAAGTACTTATATAAGATTACATAATATAAAATCTGGCCAAGCTTTTCATCATATAGTTTTGGGGTGCATTTAGGAAGTGATAAAATTTTTGATGAAAAATTTTTTGATGTAATTTTTTTGAAATGAAAAAAATAATGTAATATAATATGTATAATGATAAGGAGTAAAGAGAATAAAGTTAAAATAAATGAGTTAGATATATGAGTAATTGTGTAACAATAATTAAAAAATAAGATAGTTGTATAAGAAGAAACAAAAAAATAATTAAAAATAAGATAGTTGTGGAAAGTTAAAAATTTTATATTAAAAAGGTTTAGGTTAAAAAGTTTTTGAGGTAAACAAACACATCCAAATAAAGTTTACATTTCTTTTTGGTATTGAGTAAAAGAAAATATGAGGAGAAAATTTGCAAGGAAAAATTTTGAAAAATAAGATAGTGGTATAATATAATAAATTTAGTGATTATATCATACTACTAAAGGGTCAAAATAATAAAATAAATCTAGTGATTAGATTATACCATTAAATTGTCAAAATATAGTGGCATGAGAAAAGTTAAAGGAAGCTAATCCTGTGCACCCGGGTATATTGAGGTTCATTGCACTCAGGCGCACAAACCTATTTTTTTTTATTTTTTTTTGAAATTTTTCACACAACTGTTAATCTAAATGTATTTATCATGTGCATCGATTTTTACCATTTTTAGAGATTTTTAGATATTTTTTCAGATTTTTAATATTCAGTTATATTTTTAGTAATTTGAAATTACTAAAATGCTACTGATTTTTAAAATTTTGAAAAAATATTTAAAAATCTCCAAAAATAAAAATTATTAGATATGTTATAATACACTTAGATTAATAATTGTATAAAAAAATTTAAAAAAATTAAAAAAATAAATGTAGTACACACGTGTGCACTAAGGTGCATAGTATTACAATCCAAAGTTAAAATATGGAGGAAAAATTCTTCTCTTTCCCATTTGTCAAATGGAGCCACGGAAAAATGCAATGATCATAAGTAAATTAAAACTCTTTAATTAGAAAATGAATAGGAAAAATCTAAATATCACTCTTTTTTTTTGATGATATTACAGCATCTCAAGTGGTAGTACAATCAAGCTCTGAGATATTCTAACAATTTTCTAACAAAGAATCTAATATTTGTAACAATAAATCTTAAACTATTCACTTGGTGGACGCTCCCACATAAAATTTGGAGAGACTAAACGCCACTACTAAATTCTTCCGAAAACGTGCTTGCCAAGCTTAGAACCAAGGACGCCAACATCACCGAACAAAGTCCTTGACCACTGAGGCAACACCTCAGTGGCAAAATATCACTCAATTAAATAGTAGTATAGTAGTACTATTAAATCATCATCAATATTCTGTAATTTGGCACATCCCACTATGCATGGTTGAATTAAAGTCCTGACGTCATCAGCTGACTCTGACCCTTTTAGGTGCACAAAAGGCCAGGTGGTGCTTTTAGAGGAGTTGGAGATCCGTGCACATCTACTCTATTTCAAATAATAATTTTTTTTTTTAAAAAAAAAAAAGAGATAGTGATGGCATTTATGTGCATTTGATCCAATAGCAGCCAGGCATCTCAATTAACAATACGCATGCATGAGTTTGAATGAATAATAAAATACCAGTGGATCGGCTGATCTGTGCTGGTATCAGATCGTAGGAACCATTTCAAATTCGGATTCTAGCATAGCACATGAACGTGGGCGTGGATGGATCGACCTCAAGCATCAAAAAAGAATCCCACGTGTCCTGCACCAACTCCATCAATCCATCCCAACAATCCCAATTCACATTGGTTCCGATATTCTGAAATAAAAAGCACATTGGGTAAGTATTATATTCACGTGTATTCTACACTTTCTCATCATCAATATCTAATGGGTACTATAATAAATTTCACTTTTTTTTACCATCATGATAAATAATCATTATTAATTAGCAAAAAAATATGCTTTGGCATGCAATTGAGCATTTGATTGTGAGTAATCATTATTAACATAGTTTTTCTCAAATATACCCACTATGTCAAACGTACGTTTCGGAAACTCCAGATATACTCACTATATTTGTATATATTTATAAAAATATTCACTCCGTTAAAGGCTGTTAAGTCAGTTAACGGTTATCCATTTAAATGTTGGCTATAATTTTTTAAATGCCAAACATACTCCCGGTATAAAATAACAAAAGGTGAAATAAAATGGAATGGGAATAAATTTGGAGTTTTCCATATTTAAAACTCTTGTGCAATTAAGGTAGTGGTGAGTTATGACATTCAAAATTTTGAATTCAACTTTAAATTTGATAAGCGTATGGGTAATTTCACAAATTGAATAACAATGTTTATTAACGTCGGTGATAGAGTCGACATTTTTTGGATTACGTGCAGAAGTTGTGGATGCATATGAGATTTCTAAAACGTAGTAGGTATATTTGATATTAGAGTCAAACAAAGTTAAAAACATAGTAGGTATGTTTGGTTACTAGCAACTGAATTTCAACTTTTTGCATGATAATTTTGATATATGAAATCTTAAAAAATTTGATGTATGGTCATTAGGCAAGAGATTAGCTTTGGAACAACCCTAACAATTATTCATGACGGTTGTATTTTTAAAATAAAATTTATTAGTGAATTTTTTAAAAATTCGATGATTATCTGTGGAGTAAAAGTTATGAAATCGAAAAAAAAAATGAAAGATGAAAAGTAGATTCAACGATTAGATCTTTCATTAACGTCTTCTTTGCATTAGCCACCCTAGTACATATAAATTTCTTCTTCTGTGGAAAAAAAGGAAGATCAACTGCATCTAGATAGGAAACTAGAGGTCTTTATTAATGCAAATATTTTTCCACTAATAATATTTTACTTTTTATAATTAATACCTAATTTTAAATTATATTTTATATCTTTTAACTCAAAAGGTTATTTCATTTAATTGTTATTCATTACTTTATTTTCATTCGGTAGCTTTGTCACATGCGTTTTTCTATTTTCATTATGTCAAAATGACATATGCCAACAATTTTAGAATCGCTTCTCAATTCATATGGATGAATTTCTAGTCGCATAATGCACATTCAGCTCAATTTGTAGGTGGGTTTTAAAAAGCATAAATGAAAAAAATTGTGATTTTCTCAAATATACCCACTATGTTTTATATTAATTCCAAATTTCTAAAATATCAAAAGTACTCACTACGTTTACATTTAATACCAAACACGCACTCTATCAAAAATTATTAATTAATTTTTTTATAAATGCCCAAAATATCTTTGTTATAAAAAAATAAAATATAAAATGAAATTAGAGATTTCATAATATAAAGTTCACATCAAATTAGGATATCGGTGAGTTATGATATTCAATTTTTCAATCTCATCCTAAATTTGATGAAAATATTAGTAATTTCATATATTAATTAACAGTGTTAATTTACTAAATGAATATTTTAAAATTAAATGCAAATATAATAATTATATTTAATATTTTAAAAGTGTTATGGGTATATTTGGGGTTATACTAAAATATAGTAGATATATTTAAGAAAAGTCTAAAAAATTTTAAAAAACAAGAGAATAATGTGATACGAGAGGAGTAATACTTGAGAATAAAGAAAACAAAGATAAATATATAGATTGATTATATAAAAGATGTGAAAAATGACTAAATAAGTAACAATAGAAAAATAAGATAATTAAACGATTAAAATGTAAAAAGAAAGGTAAAAATTTATCAGTTATTATTATTATTTTTCATCTTACTAATGGGCACAAATAGGAATAAGATGTGAATGGAAGCTACAGTTAGTGTCTACAAAAGTATGCTTAAAGGCTAATAGGCTTAAACTCGGAGAAAGGACCATGCAATCCTACTCAATGCGAGCACAATTTTCTGTCGCTGTTAAGACTCTTTTGCGGAAGATCCATAAGATCAAACCCGTCCAATCATTAAATTTTTAAAATTTTTTTATTAGTATACTTTATTTTTATTTTAAAATCGATTACATTGAAGCCTTAGATGCTCTTATAAAATTAGGAGATAATCGAATTCATTTAAGAAATCTCGAAAACGCAATTATATATAAAAATATAGAAAAATGGCTCCACCCATAGATACAACTCGTCAAGACCTGCTAGAAGCAGAGTCACTAAACTTACCCCCAAGTCACCAGCCTTGTGCAAAAATAATAATATAATTTTACTTTTTTTTTTTTTGATAAAGGACTCACTCTAGCCCTGCTCACGGTCCACCGTGACCGGAGTAGAGTAAGAGTATCCAACCGATCCGTTGCCAAAAAAAAATGGATCTTTCCACGATTTGACATGCGTATTTGATCGAAAATTTACATCACCTGGATCTTTCCACGATTTACAGTATCGCAGCTATGCAATGCCGAGTTCTGTTAATCCGAGAAATCAATTGTATTCTTTTCTGATCACAGGCTAAGGTGTGCTGTGGGAAAACAGCTGGACGGTTTGGATCCAATGAGAATGGATGCGTACAGCCGTGTCACTGAAAGATGGCAACGCACGGGCGGACGCTTAGTATTTACTCAGGGCGCGCGAGTTCGCTGCCGATTCACGTGGAAAGCGAGCGCTTGTTGCGTGGATGGAGCTTTCACACGTCATCGATCAGCACTAGCGTACACGCATCATCCAACGGTTCGATCTTGTAGGCGGGTCCCGAAGGCCTCCAAGTCCAGCCTGTTGCACCAGGAGTTACCGCGCACTCAAGTGCCGAACTACAAGATTTCAACCCACGAAGAAAATATTGGCCCGATTTCGATTGATCAATAAAATTCGTAGTTTTGCGCAAATTGTATTGATCAGCAGAACATAATTGAAGGGTTGGATGCAACTCGTCCTCCAGACTTAGGGTACAACTGGCTGCAGTGAGATGAAGGAAAAGTGGAGGTATGAATTAGGATAAGAAAGCAGGTTCTGATTCCATGCTCCCAGGCACATACTTTTTTTAAAAAAAAATTTTTTCATAAACTTGTTAACCAAAGTGTATTTAATTCATATATCAATTTTCACTATTTTTGAAGATTTTTATATATTTATTTCGGGTTTTTAAAAATAAGTGGCATTTTAGTAATTTAAAATTACCTAAAATGCTACTTATTTTCAAAAATGAAAAATAAATATTTAAAATACTTCAAAAATGGTAAAAATTTATACACAGATTAAATATACATAAATTAACATTATTATAAAAAAATTTTAAAAATTAAAAAAATAAGTATATACGCCAAAAAAATGCAGCCCTGCATGCTCTTGTATCATAAGATCAGAGTCCAATGAAAGCAGCTGAGTCATGAGTGTATTTGTAGGTAGGGGTGGGAATTGGGGCGGGTCGACCCGTGACCTGGTATTGACCCGACCCGTTTTTTGGCCGGGTAAAACCAATACATTTTTGACCCGGTATAGGGATGGGTCAGAAATTTTGACTCGAATTCAAAAATAGGGTTGGAGTGGATCAACTATGTCCTGACCCAAAGAGTCCGACCCGCCCCGCATATATCAATTTATTAAAAATTATAAGACTATATTGAAATGTTATTATTATTTTCTTTCAAAATTTTCTCTTTTTTATAATTAACTCTATCAATAATAGAAGAATCAATTTATTCAAAAAGCAATATAGAAATCAATAAAAAATTTGTACGTATATAACCCTTATGTGTAATTGTATATTAATCTATTTTAATAAATGTATACTAT